>OY992886.1:19204705-19352205 GCA_963921405.1 Cepaea hortensis
GTTGTTGTTTTTGTTTTTGTTGTTGTTGTTGTTTTTGTTGTTGTTGAGAATAACCTAATAAAAGATTATGAATAAAATAATATCTATAAGAGGAGAGATGTGAATGGTTAGAATGTTCATCTGGCCTGCAAAGCCACTTCTTAACCCTTTTCAAGTACAGTTGGTTATCTCTTCCGTACGTAATATCAGCAACCATATTGACTTTTCCTGAATTTCAAAGCCATCGATCTTGGTTTTCTTTGGCCATCTTGCAGAGCCGGTTCAGTCCCAGCCTGAATGAACTATACGCCAGGAAGCTGAAGCCTTTAAAGGTTTGCAGAAAGGATTTTGCCAACCTGTGCAACCTTGGGAACATCGTGCCTATGAGGAAAGGAAGTCGCTACTCTATAGAAAACCAAACTCCTTGCGGAGAGAAAGTGTCTATTAATCTGCGAGGAAGGTAAGTTAAATGTTTTCTTTCTGTTTTTTTTCTACCTGTGTATTATCCTCCATTGAGAAAGTTTACATCAATTTGCGAGGAAGGTTTGCTAAACATGTTCCGTTCTTGTTTTTCTTCTAACTGTGTATTATCCTCCATTTAAAACGACCTGCAATTAGATTTCAACAAGTCATCCTACCTCTTCTCTTCTCTGCAAATCTCTTTATTTTACTTTACTCACTTTCGTTCTCCTCCAAAAGTGTCCCTTAACAAGTCTGCACGATACAAATACAGGAGTTGTAACTTCTCAGGCAATTTGCCGCCAACGTAAACATGTAACACAACAACAACAACAACATCAAGTCCCCTACCAAGAACCTGCTGTAGGTACATGAAGTATTTGTACCACAACATTAACGAGGGTAAGTTAATAAGTAAGTCACAAATGGCTGTAGAAAAATAAATAAATACGATAACACCTTGAAACCAGTTTATTTTTATACATGCATTGTCCCTTTATTTCTCAACATAATTTCCACCAACATTGATGATGCACTTATCCTATCGTTTTATCAGTCCTCCCAAACCGGCTGCATATAACTGCGTGCTTTGTTTTCATTTACCGGCCATCCCACAGAACTGTGTGACTTATTTATTGACTCGGCGTCGTAACTTTTTCTACCCAGCTATGTACCGCTTTACGGGACAAACATTTGTCAACATAAACACTAACAAACCACCTTTGCGGGAGACATTTCGCGAATGACGCCAAGGTTGAATGTGAAGTGAAAACGTGGTTTAGAAACCAGAGCACGCAGTTCTAGGCAGCCGTTTAGGAGGGTTGATAAAACTATTTGGAAAGTACATCAATGTTGGTGGAAATTATGTTGAGAAATAAAGGGACAATGTATGTATAAAAATAAACTGGTTTTAAGTTGTTATCATATTTAGTTAATTTTCTACAGCCATTTGTGACTTACTTATTGACTTACCCTCGTATATAGTCCTGAGTTCACGGAGACATAGCTGGTCAGTCTTTCCCTCCCGTAGCGAATGACAGGAGGGGACATGGGACTCTTGTCCAACCCAAGTTCAGCGTAGCATCTTAACCGTTACAACAACGTTTCGTTTTCTAATCTTCTTCTTATTGTGTGAAGTGTTATACTTGTCTTTTTTCATATCCTTAAATCTGTATTTACAATGTTCACTAAGTGGTTTTTTCCTCCTGTTACCAGTGTCCCTCGCCATCAGGCGAACCCACTCAAACTACAGAGGTACTTGTAAATTACGTACCCAAGTCGAGAACGAGAAGTCAACATTTTATTCAAACTTTACTGTCTAGGCGTTGAACCCTTTACCCCGACATCTGCACACCGGATGTTGTTTGTTTTTTAATGCGGGTTCTTATCCATACAGCCATGCTGACCTCCCATCTAGCGATTTATTATTACCCGTGAATTATTTGCTCAGGTGCTTGTTTACTTAGAAACTTACTATTTAAGTGTCACGTATTTACTCAGACAATGGAAATTCACCTCAAACAGTGATTATAATGTTACTAGTTTGTCTGCATTTTTGACATGTTATAAAAATAGTTTTATTACATTATGTAAGATAATCTGGTTTATACAAGACGATTCTATATTATGCAATGGCTTTATGTAGAGCTAAGTTTCGTGTTAACATATTGGTCTTAACATAGGAAGCAGCTTCATAGTTCTGAGGGAATAAATACGCCATTGTGTAGTAAGCTGAAATATAGTTTTGAGGGAATATGTTGGTCTTTATGTAGCAAACTAAACTTTTGGCTTCGGGGAATATATTTGTCTTTATGTAGCAAACTGTACTATAATTGTAAGGGAATATGTTGGTCCTTATGTAGCAAACTGTACTATAGTTTATAGGGAATCGTTTGGTGTTTGTGTAGCTAGCTGTACTATATTTTTTTAATGGAATATATGGTCTTTATATAGAAAACTACACTATGGTTTTCATGGAATATATAGTTTTTATGTAGGAAACTGTGCTATAGTTTTGAGGAATATACAGACCTTTGGAAATTTAATTGATAATTTTATTATACAGTATACAGTCGATAATCCGTCCGAAAACAATCGGCAACAACCGAGGCAATTATTTCCATATGAATCAATGTAAATTCAATTAATTCGCTCTAGACACTCCAAAATACTTATAGAAACACATTTTATAGAGAATAAATATAGTGTTTGAAACTATCTTTCTGCTCCAAACTTGTCCGAACTCGCAACTTCTCTGTGCCTAGTAACACTGTGTATGCCAGTGCGCCTGGTGAATTTTTATAACCATCCTCTGCTGGCCTTAAAATCACTTAGTATACTAGCACTCGTCCCAGGCATTTTCTCAATGAGATCAGCATACAACAGTCTGGCCTTTTCACATACGATTGCCCCCGAAACAGAATCGCCATCTAACTGTTTTTGATTTATCCAAATTAATAATAACTGTTCGACATCTTCAAATGTTTGCGATCTTAGTTTCATTAGCACATTCACGTCTTTCGCTACATTGGCCTCCTTTATTGCTTTCTTTTTCGCCACAATGAAATTTATCGTGGATGGCAATTTCTCGAACATGCGGCCGATTTCATCAATCTTAATGCCGCTCTTGTATTGTATTATTAGCAAGTGATGCTCACACAACGAAAAACAACGCCAAACTGAGCAGAAAAACGCGTGGGTCGATTTATTTTCGCAAAATTAGCAGCGAGGTCACGTGGGAAAGTCGACGAAAACCGAGGCAATCGACAAAAACCGAGAAAAATTGTTCGCGGAAAAATTCGACGATAACCGAAACCGGCGAAAACCGAAGGCAGCGAAAACCAAGGTTTGACTTAATTTATTTATTTAATGAGACAGATTAAGATGGATGCAATGATGAGGACCGTTGGCCGAATGGATAATAGTGCTCGTTCTGAAACATCTGGTGTGCTGATATCGAGGTAGCGGGTGCGACCCTACACCGGTCAGTTGGACTAAAATGTTGACTTCTCGTCCTTGACTTGGGGGGGGGTTAAATTATAAGTACCTCTGAGGTCGGAGAGGGTTCGCCTGCTAGCGAGTGGCATGGTAATAGGGAAAGCTAATCCACATGCAAAAATCCGTCCTGCCTTGAATCACTAACACGTGTATGGATTACGCTTGAGTTCAAAGCGAACGATCGCAAAAAAAAAAAAAACAACAACAACAAAAAAGAAAAGATGGTTACAGCCATTCCATACTGTTTAAGGGAATAATATAAAGCGCGCAACGTAGTCACAAATGGCAAACTTGATGGGAAACAGCGCAACAGAAAGAAACTCCATAATACCTAGATCAGTGGTTCTCAACCGGTGGGGAATCCCCCTGGAGGGGGGGGGGGGGGAATTTTAGGGTTTCCAGGGGGGGGGGGGGGAATGAAGAGAATTTCAAGATCGCGTTAATACAAGAACCGAATACTTGATATTGTTTTTCCCTTCATACTTTACAGTTATGCACGTCTCATCCTTCTAAAATTCATTTTATAAAGTAAGTAGACATACAGATCATGTTTTGTGTGGATGTCTAGACTTGTTTTAGTATATGCTGTAAAATTTACCTTCCATTTTTATGTATACTGTGTAGGGGTGTGTAGGGGTGGGATTTTTAGATAGGAAATATGAAAGGGGGGATGACGTTCTGAAAATATGGTGAAGGGGGGGGGGGGCACGGGCCAAATTTTTGATAGGAAGGGGGGGATGACGTTCTGAAAATATGGTGAAGGGGGGCACAGGCCAAAAAAGGTTGAAAACCACTGACCTAGATGGTTTGAACAAATCACATAACAAGGCAAATACTAGGTCTCACACTCTGGTGTTGGTGTGAAATACTAGGTCTCACACTGTGGTGATCATGTGAAATACTAGGTCTCACACTCTGGTGATCGTGTGAAATACTAGGTCTCACACTGTGGTGATCGTGTGAAATAACCATTTATGACCGCCCACGTTTATCGCCAGGATACATGATGATGATGAAGATAACCATTAACGTGGCCAAAGTTTCCGTTACCGAGACAAGTTATTATCCGGACATTACTAACGTAACTTTACCGCCACTGATATCACGTTTTACGTCATGCAGGTTGAAGGTAACGCATGACGGAATGTTCCTCCACACGATAGAGCCCAATGAGTTTGTGGATTCTCCAGAATTTGACTCCGTCTCATTCCAGGCTCCAGGCGCTAACGAGAAATACCAGGCATGTATACACGTTTGTTAGTTGCATGTCCTTTATTGTTTTCTGTTCGTCATCGTAGTCTGTCAAGTGTTTTGACGATTTTTGTAGTCCCATTTTGTTTTCATTATTGATTATGCAGGGTGTATATTCACTACTTTGTATGTAGAATAATTTTGAAAAATGAAGTACGTGGTATCATCAAATAATGTGCTAAAATATTCATTAAATTAGTTACAATAGTTACTGTTATGGTCTAACGCTGTTTTGGGGAAGCTGGAAAGTACCAGTGAAGTATTCATTATGACTTATTCAACAAATTTCTATCCGTAATACGACGAGGAGGTTGTTTACCAGGAAATCTTGCTAAAAAAATCTTTGAACAACCATCCCTGTATCGACCGACACTTCGAAACACTTGATCAACCCAAAAAAAATGCTTTCTTCCGTTGATAACACCATTCTATTTGGAGTGCAAATAATTACTCCAGCAGACTACAACAGAACAGTACCTGCAAAATTTAGTAGATGCGGTTGTTGCACACAGTGAACAACTAGGATTAGAACTGAATATTAAGAAGACGCAGATTATGGTCGTTACTGGGAAGAAGGAAATACCACAATGTGATATACGAGTAAATGGACATATTCTTAAGCAAGTGAATCGATACACTTATCTTGGAATAGTCATAACATCTGATAGGAGGTGCCTTGAAGAGATTTGAACAAGAGTTTCCATTGCGAAGGTAGCCTTTTGCAAGATGAAAAACATACTGACCAATAAAAAGATATCAACTGAAACGAGAAAAAGAGTTTTGAAGTGCTACATAGAACCTGTACTTTTGTATGGATGTGAAGCGTGGATAATATGCAGTCAAGCTGAAAAACATCTGATGGCTCTGAAATGTGGTTTCTGAGAAAAATACAAAGAATACTATGGGCAGACAGAAAAAGCAATGAACAAGTCCTTCAAGAAACAAATGAAGATCGTAAACTGATTAGAGCCATTACACGTAAACAGTCCAAATTTTTTGGGCATGTTATGAGAAGAAATGACTTGGAGAATTTGGTGACAACTGGCAAGATCGAAGGGAAGAGACCAAGGGGAAGACCGAGAAGTAAATACCTGAATGGCATGGCCACATGGCATAGTCGAGACAGGAGCACGGAGCTGATCCATGAATCTGGTGATCGAGTGAGATGGCAGAACATGACCGCCCACGCTTATCGGCATGGCACATGATGGATGGATGGATGGATGGTGAGACCACAGCCATTCGGTGTATTTTGCTTCAGGGTGGACTGTAGAGCACATTGTTTGATGACGTCATGTACTTCATTTTTTTCAAAATTGTTCTACGTTTAAGTTTGATTTTATGTTATTATATTCTACGTTATATTTATGTAAGGTTTTCATGATGTTGTATCGGTGTGTGTTTGTTGTTTCTGTGCTGACGCAGGCTTTGACCACAACGTCAATTCTATTACTTGTGATTGTCTTCTAGTGAAGATTACCATTTACTTCACTTTTTTTTTTTTTTTGTGGAGGAGGGGGGGGGGGGGGGGGGGGTGATTCATGCAATCTCAATCAAACGCAGTATTGTTTTTCTTTCTGGCTATTTGTGATTTCCTAGGCAAGTGTGTGTTCAGTAGTTTGCCATTGCTTTCTGAATGCGCGACATTCATACCATTGTTAAAAAGCAACACAAGGCAGTCTGCTTTCAAATGGCATGCAGCTGTTTTCGAATACGGTATTGCGAATCGCGTTTGCTACCGGCTACGGCTATACCAATGGACAAGTGTACAAGTATGTTAGTTAGTTAGTTAGTCGACAGATCATCCTCATTGCACATCGAACCATTCAGTCCATAAGTGCTCGGATCCCCTCCTCAGCAAATCCCGCAGCGTGTAGCGGCTAACGACACCAGTTCTGTGTTGGTTTATCAGTCTTCTTTGACTTCCTGCGTAGTGTTCTTGTTTGGCCACCCCTCTTTTAATTTGCTGTTCTCGCAGTCTGGCCATTGTTGTGGATTCACAGTCATCACTTGGTTCTCGCAAAAGTCTTACTTCTCGTAGAGCATTCAGAATGTCGGCCTGGTCCATGGCGCGTCCGCCCTCCACAGTAGCGTTACCTGCGAGCTTATCAGCCCGCTCATTCCCTTGTACTCCCGCATGCCCTGGCACGAAGATGAAACTAATCTTTGCCAGCCGAAACCGCTCCAGAGACAGCAATCATTCTCTTCGGATTCCTCCCCCCCCCCCCAATCTCTATCCTCTGGAGCATGTTCATTGAGTCGCTAAGGAAACATGCCCTAGTGAATGTCTGTGTCTCCAGCCATGTTATTGCTTTACTTACTGCCATGACTTCCATAGTCAGGCTACTTGTGGTCTCAGCAAAAGCACCAGAGTCCTCCTTCACAATTCTCCCTCCGGCCTGAGCCGTAAAGGCCCATGCGCTTCTCACATGTCAGACGACCGACCTATCTGTGTACATGACAGCATCACCGTCTAGCGAATTCTTGAAAATCAACGCTGGTACTTCCGCTTCCACAGCTGCCGTGTTTTCTTGTCTGCATTTTCTGTCTAGTTGGATGCAAACTGAAAAGGATGTGCAGAAATCTGTTGGCACTTGTATCCACTTCTCGCCAGGTTCTAAGTCCTCAAGTGAACACACCAGTTGAAGAATGTCTTCGGCTTGACCCATCCACGGCCGTCCTCTTTTTAACCTGCTGCCCTTCACCTTCATAATTTCACTATGCAGTGAATGTTGTGTGTTTGGGTTAACTCTGAGGTAGGCGCGAGCTCTGCAGACTTGTATTCTGTCTTCAATGGTTGGAAAATCAAGAAGGTAGCGCATCGCCCTGCATGCTGTATCTCTTGTATATCCAAGAATAATGCGCATAGCTTCATTCTGTATCTTTTCCATCCTTTCTATCTGCTTACGGCTGAGAGTCAGGATTGCCATTGCATAGTCAAAAACAGACATGACCAGCCCTTCGTATAAAAGACATAGATGGCGCTGCTCACAGTTTGCTGCCACCATCACCCGCATCGCAGCCATCCCCCGCTTGGCCTTTATTATCACCTGGTCTATGTGCTCATTATAAGGAAGGCTTCGATCAAACCGTATCCCCAGGTAATTCATTGCCTGCGTTCTTTCCACCGTCTCTGAACACAGATTTACAGTTGGTGTTGGAGTGTTGACAATATGATTATTCAACGAGAACCAAGTCACTGTTGCCTTTGTTGAGTTGACCATTGCCCCATCCAGTGTACAAGTACCCTTTATATAATCAAAACCCAGTCTTACATTAGTACACTTAAACAGATGGACATAGAATTGTCCAGACCCGTGTCTATTTTATTTCATGTTACTCTGTTACTTCGGTTTTCTTGTTTTTCTTGTTGTTGTTGTTGTTGTTGTTGTTGTTATTGTTGTTGTTAGTCTATGCCTTCGTCTTACCATTTGCATTCTTCTTCTTCTTCTTCTTCTTCTTCTTCTTCTTCTTCCTCTTCTTCTTCATTTTCTTTTACTTCTCTTCTTACTTCTTCAAACACATTAATATTTAGATACTGGCCAATACAAGGGACATCAAATCACTCAATACATTCCCATAATACCCCCGTCTCACTTAAGTAGATATAGCAATGTATGTATTCCAACCTGTCCCATCGCACTGTGACTGAATACACATGCAGCAGGTCACGCAATCGACATGTACCACTAGTTCCAGTGTGTACTTTTGTTCCTTACATGCAATCGGAAAACAATCATAACGCGTGCACGTTAAGCACGTTCAAAATCTCGCGGCGCCTTGAAATCTCACGGTCTCTGGAGATCTCTCGGCCTCTGGAAATCTCTCGCCCTCTGGAAATCTCTCGGCTATATTAGGTGCATGCTGGTCGTGAGACTAATGCCACAACAGAGAGAGAGAGAGAGAGAGAGAGAGAGAGAGAGAGAGAGAGAGAGAGAGAGACCAAACGGACCAATCTTGACCCTGCGTATCGTAGGACTAATGCCTCAACATAGAGACAGAGATACAATGAGAATTGACGGACCGATCTTGTCCCTGCTTGGCATTGCACTTTTGCCACAGCACAGAGACAAAGGCAGAGAGATAATAAGTTTAGTTTAGTTTAGTAGACGGATCAACATAGAGATAGAGAGATAATAAGAACTGACGGACCATTCTTGCCCCGACTCGTCGCTGCCACAACATAGGGATAGAGAGAGATAGTGAGGCCAGTCAGACATATCTCATATCTATATTTGTTTGTTTGTTTGCATATCTTTTTTTACAGGACATCGTTGTCAACATCAGTATCTTTCAGCTGATTGTTGATTTCTTGGCAAGATTAAGCTCAGTAGTTTGCCATTGCTTTCTGAGCGGCCAGCTCACATACCTCGTAAGTTACCGACACGATTCGAACCACTGCTGATTCTCACCGTCGTCACGTTTCTTACGAGAGTATACGAGATTACGGAGAAAAGTCGCTAATCTCTAGGCCAGGAAGCCGGCCATATCTATATTAGAAATGATAATAGTAATATTTCAGTGTGTTGTGTCCTGTTCGGAATGGAAAACTGATGACCCTATATTGCCTTGAAATTTAATGATCATTTTCATGTGATTGGGGTGGTCTTATCTTCATTTTTCCGTTGAACGAAGCTATCATAGAAGTGTGTTTTTTTTTTTCGCATATCCTTTTACAGGACATCTCTGTCAACATCAGGTCTTCCAATTGATTGTTGATTTCTTGGCAAGATTTCGCTCGGTAGTTTGCCATTGCTTTCTAAGCGACCGGCTCACATACCCCGTAAGTTACCAACGTGGCGATAACCGCTACCAATTCTCGAGCAGGTTACGTTCCTCACGTGGATATACGGGATTACGGAGAAAGACGTTAACCCCTAGACCTGTTCATAAATTATGGTGACGTTAGTGTGGTGTGAAGGCCACGCAGCTGTGCAAGTCGACTTGTTTCTCCGTTTCTCGGTACATTAGCAGTGTATTCTCATCCACTGAATTGTGTGTGCATTTGTCGGAAAGCGTAGTAACATTTTTAAGGGAGACAATTGTATCCTTTCTCGTTCAGAAAGCAATAGCAAATTTAGTTTGTTAGTTTCATATCCTTTACAGGACGTCGCAGTCAACACCAGCATTTTTTTGTTTTTGCTGTTGTGATCTCTTGGAAAGTTTACGTTCAGTAGTTTGCCATTGCTTTCTGAACGACCGGCACCCATACCATTTCGTAAAAATACTAATGTAAGGCGGTCTGCTGCCAAATCATCCGCAACGTGTTTCGAACGCGGCTGTGCGGGATTACGAACTGCCTCCGTAACCCCTTGATGGCAAGTTACTAAACGTAACATGAGAACGGAAGTGCAGACAGTTATGGCGTCGATCCGCTGGTTGGAAGACAAGCAGTACAGGCATATCGCTTTTGTAATGGACTCACAAAGCATGCTGGGAAAGGTGAAGACAGGCATGCTTTGGGCTGAGTGGCAAGCTTCCATTAAACAATTAAAAAAGAAAGCACCTGTTGAATTGTTCCGTAGGACATGCTGGTGTGGTGGGAAACGAGAAGGTGGATAGATGGCTGCGTCGGCACCACCTGGAAGGTTATTGTTGCATGGTAAGACAGATGTGGTCGGGGCCCTGTGGAATCGCGTGTATAGTGCAGAAGAACAGATAGATCATCAAGGCCTGGAGAAAATGGTGCTGCAGGGGTCAGAGGATCTGGCCGGTACTCAAAACTCTGAGGAGATGTCAGACGGATATGTAATCAGACTGCTACTGGTACCATCAGCATTGTGACTCTTCGCTGGCTGTTGAGGAAAAGGGCGGAGCACGTAAGGGAATTCCCGAGTGCTGTGATGTCTTTTTTTGACACAACTCAGTTCAATTCGTAAAGGTGTCTATAAAATCAACCTCCTACCAAAGGCAAGCAGCATCCTTTAGTTCTTCAAGATGCAGAATTAAATACAATACAGTTGTTATTTAAAATATAATTCTGGCTTCTCACAGGTGACAATTACCGCAGCAGAAGAATGCCTGGTCATCTCCTGGATGTATCCAACAATTAAGGCTTTTCTTGCTGCCAATCCCTTCTTGTCCAGAGTCTTCACCAACATTATTGGCAAGGACATCAGTGACAAGTTGTATAAAATACAGGTAGCATTTATTGATGGCGTCTGTTTTCATCGTTGTGCTCACGAACTCAAAAACAAAACAAAAAACAACTTTTTACCATTTCATTAGTTTGTAAATGTTGTGTCATGATTGGTGGTAGTTTTTTTGGTGATAGTAATTTTAAGCTCGGTGCTTCCTGTCAACTTGTAACTGATAATTCACCACATGACTAAATGCAGGGCATAGACGTGATTCGTAGATATGGATCACTTTTGATCATCTCGCAAGATCACCAGTCCTACATCAGGTCTGTTCGCCATCTCACACGATTACCAGAGTCTTAGATCAAGTCTGTTCTTCATCTTATATGATCACCAGTGTCTTAGATTAGGTTTGTTCGCCATCTCGCACGATCATCAGAGTTTTTCATCAAGTATGTTCGCCATCTCACACAATCATAAAAGTCTTACATCAGATATGTTCGCCATCTCACACGAACACAAGAGTCTTACATCAAGTCTGTTCGCCATCTCACACGAACACAAGAGTCTTACATCAAGTCTGTTCGCCATCTCACACGAACACAAGAGTCTTACATCAAGTCTGTTCGCCATCTCACACGAACACAAGAGTCTTACATCAAGTCTGTTCGCCATCTTACACGAACACAAGAGTCTTACGTCAAGTCTGTTCGCCATCTCACACGAACACAAGAGTCTTACATCAAGTCTGTTCGCCATCTCACACGAACACAAGAGTCTTACATCAAGTCTGTTCGCCATCTTACACGAACACAAGAGTCTTACGTCAAGTCTGTTCGCCATCTCACACGAACACAAGAGTCTTACATCAAGTCTGTTCGCCATCTCACACGAACACAAGAGTCTTACATCAAGTCTGTTCGCCATCTCACACGAACACAAGAGTCTTACATCAGATATGTTCGCCATCTCACACGAACACAAGAGTCTTACATCAGATATGTTCGCCATCTCACACGAACACAAGAGTCTTACATCAAGTCTGTTCGCCATCTCACACGAACACAAGAGTCTTACATCAAGTCTGTTCGCCATCTTACACGAACACAAGAGTCTTACGTCAAGTCTGTTCGCCATCTCACACGAACACAAGAGTCTTACGTCAAGTCTGTTCGCCATCTCACACGAACACAAGAGTCTTACATCAAGTCTGTTCGCCATCTCACACGAACACAAGAGTCTTACATCAAGTCTGTTCGCCATCTTACACGAACACAAGAGTCTTACGTCAAGTCTGTTCGCCATCTCACACGAACACAAGAGTCTTACATCAAGTCTGTTCGCCATCTCACACGAACACAAGAGTCTTACATCAAGTCTGTTCGCCATCTTACACGAACACAAGAGTCTTACGTCAAGTCTGTTCGCCATCTCACACGAACACAAGAGTCTTACATCAAGTCTGTTCGCCATCTCACACGAACACAAGAGTCTTACATCAAGTCTGTTCGCCATCTCACACGAACACAAGAGTCTTACATCAGATATGTTCGCCATCTCACACGAACACAAGAGTCTTACATCAGATATGTTCGCCATCTCACACGAACACAAGAGTCTTACATCAAGTCTGTTCGCCATCTCACACGAACACAAGAGTCTTACATCAGATATGTTCGCCATCTCACACGAACACAAGAGTCTTACATCAAGTCTGTTCGCAATCTCACACGAACACAAGAGTCTTACATCAAGTCTGTTCGCCATCTTACACGAACACAAGAGTCTTACGTCAAGTCTGTTCGCCATCTCACACGAACACAAGAGTCTTACGTCAAGTCTGTTCGCCATCTCACACGAACACAAGAGTCTTACGTCAAGTCTGTTCGCCATCTCACACGAACACAAGAGTCTTACGTCAAGTCTGTTCGCCATCTCACACGAACACAAGAGTCTTACGTCAAGTCTGTTCGCCATCTCACAAGATCACCAGAGTCTTACATCAAGTCTGTTCGCCATCTCACACGAACACAAGAGTCTTACGTCAAGTCTGTTCGCCATCTCACACGAACACAAGAGTCTTACGTCAAATCTGTTCGCCATCTCACACGAACACAAGAGTCTTACATCAAGTCTGTTCGCCATCTCACACGAACACAAGAGTCTTACGTCAAGTCTGTTCGCCATCTCACACGAACACAAGAGTCTTACGTCAAGTCTGTTCGCCATCTCACAAGATCACCAGAGTCTTACATCAAGTCTGTTCGCCATCTCACACGAACACAAGAGTCTTACATCAAGTCTGTTCGCCATCTCACACGAACACAAGAGTCTTACATCAAGTCTGTTCGCCATCTCACACGAACACAAGAGTCTTACATCAAGTCTGTTCTGCCATCTCACACGAACACAACAGTCTTACATCAAGTCTGTTCGCCATCTCACACGAACACAAGAGTCTTACGTCAAGTCTGTTCGCCATCTCACACGATCACCAGATCAGGTATGTGCTCTACTCTCCATTGTGGCATAAGGCCATGGCACCCATATATTTATCTTTGTGTCTCCTCTTGCTCTTTTCCCATCAAATTTAGCATTTGTCTATAAATTTTCGAGTTTATTTCTTTCCATAACATGCCCAAAATATCTTGATTGTCTACATCTAATGTCTCTCAACAGTTTATGGTTATTATGTTGTTTCTTGAAGAATTACCTCGGTGGTTTTTCTGACCGCTCATGGTATTCTTTGCATGTACTTTAGAAACACCATTCTAACTACTGTTAGAAATGTGTACCACGTTTTAAAGAGTGTTCAAGTGCTATGTAAAACCTATACTGTTGCATGCATGTGAAACACGGACAGTTTGCAGACATGATAGGATACATCTATGGCAGTGGAAATCTTGTTTCTGAGGAAAATGTAAAGAATATTGAGACTTCAATAAACACGTGGAAACCATACATTTATTAGAGAAACTGTATCATTAGAAATAAACCCTAAAACAGTGACAACTGAGAAACTTAATGGGAAAGGAACATGAGGAAGACAAAGTGATAAATACCTAGATTGCAATAATTGGGATAAAAACACGGACCTGATCCAATCACTCCAGTGTGAGTTGGTAAATCATGGCCACGAGCACTTATCGCATGACATATGATGATAAAACAATAATGTATGTTAAATGATATAATTTACCTCAGTGGTTCTCAACCTTTTTTGGCCCATGCCCCCCCCCCCTTTATCATATGTTCAGAAAGTCATCTCCCCCCCCCCCTTTTCGAATTTCCTCCCTATAAATTCCCCCACCCTTACACTGTATACATAAAAATGGAAGCTAAGTTTAATAACACATACTAGAACAAGTCTAGACTACATAAAACGTGATTTGTGGGTCTACTTACGTCATAAAACGAATTTCATTAGATTGAGAAGTACAGAACCGTAAAATTTAGAGGGAAAAACAATATAGAGTAACTGGTTCTTGTATTAATGCGATCTTGAAATAATAGTAATTCTTCCCCCCCCCCCCTGGAAACCTTAAAATTCCCCCGGGGGGGGGGGGGGGGGGGAATTCCCCACTGGTTGAGAACCACTGATTTACCTGTTACTGAAAGAGCTAAATTAAATATAGCCACATCCAACAACTTGTCCTGCTGTCCATTTCTCCAGGAGCTTCTGCAGTCAGCGCAGGGCGAAGTCCAGTCTTCGTTTACCTTCCAAAGTTCGCCACTGGTGGGTGTCTGCAAGTGCCAGTCGCCTCCATCTGTGCAGAGACCGGGCTTTGCCAACGGTAAGAATGAGGTAACTATACTGAACTAGTTTTCATTGCAGATTTAACCTAATATCAACTATTTGTAAATTTTATTATGACACAACGGTGACTATGACACTAAAGGTGATTATGACACAAAATGTGATTAAAAAGATGATTTTGACACAAAGATTATGACACGAAAGTGATCAACAAGATAATAATGACACAAAAAGTGATTATGACACAAAGATTATGACACAAAGATTATGACACAGCAGATCACGATATTGTCGGGCGCGCTAGTTGATAGACAACTGCGATGATAACGCCATGTGCACGGTCGGAAGCGACTTCGGCACTTGGGCTCGTCGATCGCCAAAGTGAGGGAAAGATTTACCCCTTACTACCCCCTGCTCTCAGGTCAACAACATTTAATGGCGTTATCACATGACAGATCCACTGCAGAAAACTGCTTCGGGGCAAATACATATAAACTTAGTGATCACTGCAGAAGGAGGTTGGTGATCAATTTGAATCCTCGCCGAATAGGACGCTGACCCGGCTGAATTTCACATCAGAAATTATTTGTAAAAAATATTATATTTGTTTCAATAGTAATATTATTGGTGCATATTAAGGCAGAACGAACGAACGAACGAACAAACTTTATTTTCAACGGGTTAAGATTTGGGCACGCAGGCCCGTCCGACATTCTACCCATCTTCTGTTAATCCCATTTTGTGTCATAATCTTTGTGTTATTATCACCTTTTGTGTCATAATTACCTTTTTTTCAAAATCAACTCATGTGTCATAATCACCTATTTAACTACATTTTGTGTCATAATCCTCGTATCATAATCTTAGTTTCATTATCACCTTTTGTGTACTATTTACTATACCCTTGTACATATAATAACAGATGAAGGCAGACGTGGTCGGAGCCCTTTGGAATCTTGTGTATAGTGTTTACAAACACAGTTAGATCAGCACGGCTTAGAGAGAGGGAGAGAGAGAGAGAGAGAGAGAGAGAGAGAGAGAGAGAGAATTGTGCTGCAGGGAGTGACCGGATGATCTGACCGACACTCAGGACTCAGAGGACAGGCCAGACGGATATATAATCAGACTGCTACTGTTACCATTAGTATTGGGACTCTTCGCTGGCTGTTGCGGGTGGGAAAGAGCACGTATGGGAATGTCTGGAGTGCTATGACGACGATTTTTAACTCAACTCAACTCTTCATGTGTGATTCTGGTATACGAGAAATTAAGACCTTCCATAGCTGATTGCTGCCGGCTCCCCGGCCGAGGGGTTAGCAGCTTTCTCCGTAATCCCGAATACTCTCGTGGTTGACGTGAGTGCACGAGAATTGGCAGCGGTTCGAGTCGCACCAGTGACTTATGAGAGTATGGAGCCGGTCGCTCAGAAAGTTGTGGCGTGCTGATGAGCGTAATCTAGCCTAGGAATCAACATACAGCTGAAAGATGCTGTTGTTGACCGCAATATCCTGAAACAGGATGGAAACGCGGGGGAAAAAAAATAGCTGATTGCTGTGGAAATGTGGTTTCTGATGAAAATGCAAAGAATACCATGGACAGACAGAAAAACCAATGAAATAGCCCTTCAAGAAACAAATGAAGATTTTAAACTGATTAGAGACATTAGACGTAGACAGTCACAAATTTTTGAGCATGTTATGAGAAGAAATGAATTGGAGAACTTGATGACAACTGGCAAGATCGAAAGGAAGAGACTAAGGGGAAGATCGAGAAGTAAATACCTGGATGGCTTGGCCACATGGCATGGTCGAGACAGGAACACGGAGCTGATCCACGACTCTGGTGATCGGGTGAGATGGCAGAACATGACCGCCCACGCTTACCGGCATGGCACATGATGGATGGATGGATGGATAGCGCTATAGAGTTAGTACCTTAGACAGAGAACATCGTGATGTGATCTATGGGGTGGGGAGTTAGGAAGAGAGAGAGGGGAGAGAGAGAGAGAGAGAGAGAGAGAGAGAGAGAGAGAGAGAGAGAGAGAGAGAGAGAGAATGGAGCACTTAGGGAGATATCGGTGTATAGTCAAAGTTATCCCTAATCAGACAAAACCCAGGTACTAATTGAACACAGTTGGGTCTATCACAGAAGCGCATACTATGGGGATAACAATCTTATTTGAAAGATGGATCTAATCCAGACGGCTGTGTTTGAAAACCAGTGTTCTATTTACTATACCCTTAGAGGACTTTCAACTGAAGGACTAGCAATAGTTGGTTGATCACATCATCAAGTGAATTATCTTGCACTGTTTCGTCAAGACTGAGTGAGGCTCAGTACATCCGTCTTCGACAAGCACGTTTTTGGGTTTGCTTTCCCTAACCTTTGACTGTCCACAGTCTATGTACAGCGCTGCATGTCTGTGTCTTCGTCTGGTTCCTATCCCTTGACCTGTCCGATATGAAATGGAAACAAATAGGTATATTAAACTCCTGCGAGAAAACGTACTAAACATCAACAAACGTTGCACATACCTTACAAGGAGATCCACGTATCGCGAAATACAGGTAAATCCGAAATCAGAAGCACTCAATAAATATAAAAAATGAATAATAAAATAAGATAAAATACACACGAACGCGTACAATACGACATACAGACGTTTCGATTCTTAGAATCTTTGTCAATGACAACACAGATAGCTAACAACGAGGTACAGTAAACAACGACAAAACACAAACACACGACCTATCACTTAGCCATATGAGGCAGGAAAGGTGGCTTGGCCAGCTGCGAAGGCGCTTGTGGCTGCAGAATTAAAAATGGGTTGCCAAAAAGGATTTGAGTAGCCAAAAATATGTGAACAGTCTGCTATGAAAATATCGGAATGTGGGGGGGGGGGGGGGGGGAAACAGCATAGTAATAGATAGTGTAAACAATTAGGGAAGATGCCACAGTTATACCGTAGCGTCCACAACAGTATTAATACCGACTGGGTGGATGTATCCCAGATTATTGATTAGCTGGCATTCAATTTTAAGTCTGACGCAGCTATTGGAGAAGCAGGGTTTTAATGCGGTGACACATACATCGTCGACTCCATTATGGTTGGAGGAATTGAAATGGTTGGGGACAGGTTTGTCAGCGCCCTGATTGATGTCTCTGCGGTGTTCTCTAAAACGATCAGCAAGACGTCTGCCCGTTTGGCCAATGTATTTCATGTCACATCGTTTGCAGATGATAACATAAATCAGATTGCGGGATGTGCAAGTGAAAGAATCTTTCAAGGTGAAGGTGCCTCGGGGAAATGCAATCTCTGGTGTCTGAACAACGTATGGGCATGTCAGACAGTTCTTACGATGCCATTCGAATGTGCCCACAGATGAAGTAACCGTGGGGAGGCGACTATGCACAAGGTGGTCTCTGAGGCTCTGGTTACGGCGGAAAATTACCCTGGGGCCATTGGAGAATACCCCACGAGTGGTAGGATCGGATTCCAAGATGGACCAGTGTCTCAGGAAAATGTGCTTGATGGCATAGGCATGTGGATGGAAGGTGAGGATAAGCTTGGGTTCATTGTTCGGAGGTCGCGTATGCTTGGCGAGGGACATTTCCCGCGAGACCTGGGTTATGCGACAGAAAGCTGCCGACAGGACGTCCTCTGGGTAGGACCGTCTGCGGAAAAGTCCAGCATTTCGTGGGCTCTCTCGAGGAAGTCATTATCGTCCTGACAGATACGACGAAGGCGGAGTAGCTGGGAATATGGGATGGAATCTTTGCAGCTTTTGGGGTGGGATGAGCTGTACAGGAGGAAACCGTGAGCATCAGTAGGTTTATAGTACACGGAGGTCATGAGGCCTGTAGGGTTTAACTTAATGGTGGTGTCAAGGAAATTGACAGAGATGGTGGAAATTTCTGTGGTGAATTTGATCGATGGATGGAAGTTATTTACATAATTAATGAAACGGTTCAGTTCCGCCTCTGACATGTCAGTGAGACCTATGCCGTCATCGATGTAGCGTCGGTAAAAAGAAGGGAGAAGACCATCATAGCTAAGTTCAATCTGGTGTTCCAGATGTCCCATAAATACACATGCGTAGCTGGGTCCCATTTTAGTGCCCATGGCGACACCGCTGATTTGTTCAAAGTAGTGGCCATTGAACTCAAAGGATTTATTGGTGAGGACCAATTCATCGAGTCTCACAAGTGTGCGTGTAGGGATGGCTTGATCTGTGCGTTGATCCAGAAAGAACTGTAGCGCCCTGAGGCCATCAGCGTGAGGAATGGAGGTATAGAGGGAACATACATCCATTAGGAATAGTCTGTATGTGTTCCCAGGAGTCAGTTGGAGAGAGTTGAATGAAAGTAACGCATGCGTTGTATCCTTGATGTATGACGGGAGATTCGCAACTAGAGGTTGGAAAATCCTGTCAAGAAACGCTGAGATCTGTTCAGTCGGGCATGAGCAGGCGGAAACTATCGGACGTCCAGGATTTTTGAGTTTATGTATTTTGGGCAGCATGTAAAGGGTGGGTTTGCCCAAGTCAGAGTCATGGATGTGAAGTGAAGTGGCACTGGGTGGTAAGGCATCCTCACGTATGAGCTGTTTGATGGTATCTAGACTTAATTGTCCCCACATTCCGATATTTTCATAGCAGACTGTTCACATATTTTTGGCTACTCAAATCCTTTTTGGCAACCCATTTTTAATTCTGCAGCCACAAGCGCCTTCGCAGCTGGCCAAGCCACCTTTCCTGCCTCACATGGCTAAGTGATAGGTCGTGTGTTTGTGTTTTGTCGTTGTTTACTGTACCTCGTTGTTAGCTATCTGTGTTGTCATTGACAAAGATTCTAAGAATCGAAACGTCTGTGTGTCGTATTGTACGCGTTCGTGTGTATTTTATCTTATTTTATTATTCATTTTTTATATTTATTGAGTGCTTCTGATTTCGGATTTACCTGTATTTCGCGATACGTGGATCTCCTTGTAAGGTATGTGCAACGTTTGTTGATGTTTAGTACGTTTTCTCGCAGGAGTTTAATATACCTATTTGTTTCCATTTCATATTGTTATATCCTGCTGCAGCCGCTGCTTTTACTATCTGTCCGATATGGGAGACCATCAATAGCTGCGCTGTTGTTGCATAGCTTTTTGGGGTCACTGGAACACGCAAATCCCTCTACCTTTTAAGGTGGAAACGTGTCAGGAGTGTCAACATACAGGCCTTCTGAATGGAGATCGGTTTGCCAAGAAAAGAGCAGCACAGACTAGCAGTTAGCCGCTACACCCTGGTGGATTTACTGCATAGAAGATCGGACCAAAGCACAATGACCATAACCTGAACTGGACTAAACTGTCACGTTTATTTAACTGTGTTATGTATTTATTATGTAGGCCGGTCTCCCTGGTCGAGGTGTTAGAAGCTTTTGCCGTAACCCCGAATACTTTCGTGGTTGACGTGAGCGCACGAGAAATGAAAGCGGTTCGAGTCTCCCCAGTGACTTATGAGAGTATGGAGCCGGTCGCTCATAAAGTCGTGGCGTGCTGATGAGCGTAATCTAGCCTAGGAATCAACATACAGCTGAAAGATGATGGTGTTGACCGCAATATCCTGAAACAGGATGGAAACGCGGGGGAAAAAAATGTAGATATTGCTCTGTGGCGAAGGAGTTACTGGCGCAGTTCGTAATCCCGCATACCACGTTCGAAACACAGATGCGGGCGATTAGACAGCAGACCACCTTGTGCTGGTTTTTATAAAATAATATGAGTGTCGGTCTATTGGACGTAAACTTGCCAAGAAATCATAACAGGAAAAAAGGTATGGTGTTGTCTGCTAAATGTTGTAAAAGTTATGCAACTAACTAACTGTAGATATACAGTCTTGATATTTACTTATTGTTCTTATGTTGTTCTCCAACAGCGCAAGATAGTCTTTCGGAATCTGCTGTGAGTCTGTGTAGCCATCACATGAACGCAGCTACAGTAGAGACCGGTGTTTAACTTCCCACAACACTATCAAGTGAACCTGAAGTTCCCTCAGACATTATTGCTAACAAAATAACTGCCTTACTTTCCCATCGACTGTAGCACGCTCGTGGTTGTCAATGTTGTTCTCATTGTTATTACATAGCATTACTCATTTTTACAGTTCCCAATGTATTCTGCTGCGAGATGATAACCAAAGATTGCAATGTTAATCCTCTTCTTCTTTCTGCTTCTTTCTCTCTTCTTCAATAACATTCTTCAGTCTTCCTATGCTTTCTTGAATCTTCTGCTATCTTCTTCATTATCCCGCCTACTTTTATGTTATACTCATATTTATCCGTCTATCCATCGTGCTTCTCTACTCCTCCTTCTCCTCTTTCTCCTGCCTTCTCTTATTTCTATTCTTCTTGTTCTAAATACTTCTTCTCTTTTTCTCCCCCTCCTCGCACTCCTCCTCCTCCTCTTCTTCTTCTTTTTCTCCCTTTTCTCCTTTTCCTTCACCTTCTTCTTTTACCACTCCACCTCCTCCGTCTTATCCTCCTCAACTTCTTACTCCTTCTTCTACAATTCCTCCTACTCTTCCCTCATCTCATTCTTCTTCTTTAATGCTGTGTTAGATTAAGCACAACAACTCTATTTTCATGTATATCTTATACATCTTAACAAGATATAACATTAAACCCTTTGTAATTACCACACCATATGTCTATAAGAAACTAGCGCCACAACGTCAAGTGTTAAATTATTCATTGCCCCAGAATTTATCGTTTTGTTATTCTGTTTTTATTTGCCTTTAAGCTGATCAAGTTGTCAAATATTCTTACAGTGATTCTCACACTAATTCTTTTTTTTTTACACACTTCTAGAATATAACATTACCGGTGCCACGCTAGTTTGTATGCAAATATTTCAGCAAATACTTGGAGATCACCGAAATTAAACTTTCCCGCTACGAAATCTGGGAGTCTAGAATTAAACTTTAATAACGCCACGCTAGTTTATACGTAAATTATTCACCAAATACTTGGAGATCACTGAAATTAAACTTGATCTCTACGAAAGCTGGGAGCGAAGTAGCGCAGTGTCCTTCGCTCTTCTCTGTCGACCCAATGCTCGTATGCCCCAATCCCCTATTGAAGTGGAAATTTATTAGTTAATGTATTTAATTTATTAATTTATTTATTTATGTGCCGGTCTCCCTGGCCGAGGGGTTAGCAGCTTTCTCCGTAACCCCGAATACTCTCGTGGTTGACGTGAGCACACGAGAATTGGAAGCGGCTAGAGTCGCGCCAGTGACTTATGAGAGTATGGAGCCGGTCGCTCAGAAAGTCGTGGCGTGGTGATGAGCGTAATCTAGCCTAGGAATCAACATACAGCTGAATGATGCTGGTGTTGACCGCAATATCCTGAAACAGGGTGGAAACGCGGGAAAAAAAATTTTTTAATTTATGTTAATGTATCTATTTTACTTTTTATTTATTTTTAGTGTATTTATTTTACTTTTTTATTTATTAATTAATTTTAATGTATTTATTTATTTATTTATTTATTTATTTATTTATTTATTCATATATTTATTTGCAGTTGTTTATTAACCTAGGCTCCCATGTCAATTCAATTTAAAACGGCTGCTAAAACATGTTCAGGAAGTCACGACGACCGACCTAATACTGACCATATCACCCATCTCGTGCTGATTGGCCTAGACAAATATGGCGCTAGCACCATGTACTCAAAATTCCTTTAGGCGGGGAAGAGTGCTTTATTTACTCATACCTTCCATCAGTCGTCTGTCCTGATTAGGATCTTCCTCGATGGAGATTTTAACACGTAACCATCGGGCCGACAGGCAAGCGATTGTGTAATGGGAGGTATGGTCACTGGGAAAAATGGCAGCCACATGCTTGATTTGCTGATAGAGAGAAGGAGAGAGGTATTGGGAGGTGGAGAGATACTACGATAACGTTGGACAGACAGACAGACAGACAGACAGACAGACAGGCAGGCAGGCAGACAGACAGACAGACAGACAGACAGACAGACAGACAGACAGACAGACAGAACTGCTAAGATCACATTCAGTCAGAATTGTGAACAAGACAGCCGTTAGACCACACTTCGTAAAAGTCAGAGAATTGCTACACATCAAAACATTACAATTTTCCATATTATTTGTGCAACTATGTTTATGTTCTCAACAATTCATTTCCAATATTTTAAACGTGTCATGTAAATATAAAGCACATTAACAATTGCCTTTTACCCATTACAACAATAAAAGCTGGTGTGTTTTAAAGCGCTTTTAATAGATATTACGTTCACAGAGAGCATCTTGCCATGTGCCTATATATATATATATTACTGTGTTACTAGACTTTGCTCACCTATGAGTTCATGCTTTGCAGAAAATATAGCTTATTTGTGTCCATGTTCGTATGTACTCTTTTGTTTTCTCTTGCTGTACTCAAAAAGTGAGCTACTCGAGTTACACACATATTAGGTGGTGATAAATAGCGTTCTTTGGTCATCTTCTTCTTCTTCTTCTTTGCGTTCATCCGGAGTGTTTTTTCAGATGTGATTGCGGTGTGTATGTTATGCGCCCTTGGGCCGAAACCCGTAGGCCAACACATCCGGCTTTAGCGTGCTTTTTTGACCAGGTAGCATTCCTGGGAGACTCTCACTTTTGTGGTACCGTCCACCTCCCAGCTGGTCAAGTTGGAACAGTTGAAGACTGCACGGTCATCCCTCAAATGAAGGCAGGGACAGTCCATAGCATTTTCCGCCATCCTGGGTGGCTTCCATAATTGCAGAGCCGACACATAACGCTCTGGTGCTGGGCTCACCAAGGGAATCGTCACGTCCTGCTTATGGCTGCTTTTATTCCTCACTTCAATATATTGGGCATTTCGTTCGCCCCGGACCGTTCCTGCACAAACCAGACAGGTCTGCAGAAGGTATCCACTCAGCGAGTTTTCGGACATGTGCTTGTCCGTGTGCCCGTCAGAGCTGTTCCAGGCACGGCGGATATTCGGAAAACTGCCTAGTCAGAGCTGTTCCGAACAAGAGCGGCATTCGGAAACTAGATAGTCAGAGCTGTTCCTAGCACGAGAGACATTCGGACGAGACATTTCACTCGGACATAAATGCGTAGTGCCAATTTTTAGTTTGCCACCCGTAGGACGGCACTTCCGACTTCATCAGACATATTTTAATGAGGTTATCCTTCCTCGGGTTTCGAGGCACGTTAGACTTATTGTTGTGATGTCGCCCACATCTCAGCTGGTCAAGATAGAACGATTATCGACATCACGGTTAACCCTCAATGGAAGGCAGGGGCAGACCATGGGCCTATCCAAGGCTATCCAAGGAGGCTTCCATAATTGCAGAGCCGGTACATATCGCTCTGAGACTGGGCTCACCCAAGGAGTTGCCACGTCCTGCTCATGGCTGCTTTAGTTCCTCACTTCCATGTGTTGGGCATCTCGCTTGCCACTGATCGGTCAAGCACATACCAGGAACGGTCAGACTGCGGGCGACATCCACTAGGTAAGCTTTCGCGTTTGACTTCGGTCCACACGAATTGGATTCGTTCCATTTCGTGTTATTGAGACGTTTTTTTCACTTTTGTCTACACTCTCTATGAGTTAGATACAGACAGTTTCCGTAACCATTTCATTCGACTGGGGCACTTTCTGCATTTTAGTACTCGCTCACGAGGTAGGCTACATGTGCTGGCGGCTCAGCACCTTACCTCCGTGCAGCAGTGAACGAGAAACGGCCAGGCCCTCTCATCCGGGAATCCCTCACATCCCCCAGCTGAGAACCTTCGAACAAGAATCAGATCTGGGCATGTAGCGTGCTCAGTATCTCACCTCTATTTTTCAGTAGGTGGGTATCGGCCCGGCTCTCACATCCGAGGGTTTGTGGCTTAGAGGCGTTCAGCCTAAATCCTTGACAGAGAGCCTTAGGGTATTGTTCGGACCAAGAATTGCTACCTTCGTAGGCCTGATTTAAACTTTTTACTGCTATCCTCAGTCTACCTGCAGAGCAGCAGGTTGTGTCTCTCTTAGTCTGGCCCCTATCCCATAAGCTGTCCGATATGTAGTTTTCATCCATCGGCAAGCAGATGGGGTCAATGGGACACGCAAGCTTCTCCACCACGGCAAGGTGGAGACACATCGGGGGAGCTTTGGTCATCTAATAAGAAGAGTGTCTTTGGAAAACATCTTCATAATGAATATGAGAAATGGTGATTTTTCTTTATATATTTATTTATATTTATTTATTTTTTTACGCTCGCTTGCTTTGAACCCAAGCGTAGTCCTTACACATGCTAGTCCTTCTAGAGCGCTGGGCTGATTTTTACATGAGGATTAGCTTTCCCTGTTATCAGTCTCCCTCGCCTTCGGGCGAACCAACTCCGAATTCAGAGATACATAAGAAGGCGATAAATAGTGTTATACTGTCACTTAATGAGAGGAGTGACATTGGAAAATATCGTGATAATAAATATAAGAAATCGATCAACAGCGTTCTTTGGTCATGTCATGAGAAGAGAGGAATTGGAAAACATCGTGACGACTGAAAAACTCAGTGGTACAAGAGTTAGCAAATGATATATAATAAAATATTGTTGCATTTACTTTACAGTATGTTGCAACCAATCCCAGCATTTTAAAATTTTTGTAATTTACTTGGAAATTCTGATAGCCAGTAGTTTTATATTGCTTTCCGGACAACCGACGCCCATACCATCGAAATCAACGCATGATGGTCTGCTTCGACATGGCCGGCGCTGATTTCAACCCTCGACTCCGTATATCGGGGGGATTGTGAAACGTGTTCACTACCCCTAAACTACAGCATCGGTAGATTTATAACACCAACACATAATAAAGAGCACCACATGGAGAGGGAGAGAGAGAGGGAGAGAGAAAGAGAGAGAGAGAGAGAGAGAGAGAGAGAGAGCGAGAGAGAGAAATAACGAACGGACACAGATACTTTATTTCCAAAGGGTTAAGAATTAGGCACGCAGACACTTCTAACATTCCGCCTTTCTATCTCTCTCTCTTTTATACATTATTTCATCCACATATCATTCGAGGCTAACTGAGAACATCAACAATATGAAAGATGTGTATTATAAAGGCATGGGAAATAAAGCAAGAATCACTACTAGATGACTCACTACAATTAATGAAAGATGTGGCAATTGTTATTAGCTATGGGGAACATACTGATCTACCAAAAGGGGACTGGCTGTTATACTAGGGTTTTATTATTATTATTATTATTATTATTATTATTAAGTGGGAATGTAATATGTACCGAGATTGTGTTCGAATAATGAGAAGAGAGAGAGAGGGAGGGGGAATGAGTGAGAGAGTGAGAAAGAGAGAGAGAGAGAGAGAGAGAGAGAGAGAGAGAGAGAGAGAGAGAGTAGCGCGGACAGAAGTGTGGTATGGGATAAGATGCATATGGGAATACAAATGATGACATAGAGCAGTGGTCTTTTTTGGCCCATGCCTTCCTTCACCATATGTTGAGAATGTCATTCCTCCCCTTCCGTATTTCCTCCCTATAAATCCCCCCCCCACCCTGCCCCTACATAGTATACGTAAAAATAGAAGCTAACTTTAATAACACATACTAGAACAAGTCTAGACGTCTACATAAAACGTGATTTGTGGGTCTACTTACGTTACAAGACGAATATCAGAAGGGCGAGGAGTACAGAACCGTAAAGTATGGAGGGGAAAACCAATATCAAGTAATCAGTTCTTGTATTAACGCAATCTTGAAATAATCTTCATTACCCCCTTGGAAACCCTAAAATTCCTCCCTAGGGGGGAATTCCCCACCGGTTGAGAACCACTGACATAGAGAATACATGTCCGTTGTGAGATGGTTCACAGCCTACGCTTCACGAATACTAAAAGGCATAAGTCGGTCAGTTACAGGTTAGTTGCATATCCTTTACAGTAAGCGAGCAGTCAACCCCAGCATTTGTTAGCTCTTTGTGATTTCTTGGCAAGTTTACGTTCAGTAGTTTGCCATTGTTTTGTTAACGAAGTAAATAAGTAAAATACCCTTTTAAATACCCTTTTTAGTCTCTTTGGGCATATGGTGCTAAACCCACATTTTATAGACCCATCAGCTTTTAGTGAAAGATGTGGTCCGTACACACCGGCCGTCATTACTCCCCAAGATGTTCCCTGGTATCTAGTTTAGTTTAGTTTAGTTTAGTTTATTTTAGTCGACAGATCAACATCAAGGCACACGGGTGTAACCCATAAGTGCTCCGTTCTACTCCTAACTCAAACCTGAGTCCTGAGAATCTCAGCTCAGTGCACGAACTCCGTAGCACCGGCGAGGATCCTGAAATAATATGGGTAGATTTTTAACTCGAAATTGTGCCCGGGCAGCGCCGTTAGGCTACTCCTTTTCGATTTCCAACTGCCATGGGATTTTTTACGTGCACAACAATACACACGGGCGTCCTATCTCACTACACAGAGACCAGGGTAAATTTTGATACTAGAAGTCCAGGTGAAAAAAATCCCGGCCCTCGCCGGGGCTTGAACCCGGGACATCCAGCACTCGAAGCGGATACCATACCTGGAGACTACTCAGCCCCCCCCCCCCCCCCCCCGGTATCTATTCTAAACTTAGGTGACCTTGAAAATTCAGGTCACTTTTAAAAGTCAGCCCCAATGCTGATTCGAACCATGACCACTGAGCTGGTGGATGATCGTCTAGCCCTGTGGTTCTCAACCGGTGGGGAATTCCTCCCCCCCCCTTCCCCCCCCCCCCCGGGGGGGGGGGATTTTACGGTTACCAGAGGGGGGGGGGGGAATTAAGATTATTTCAAGATTGCATTAATACAAGAACAAGTTACTTCATATTGTTTTTCCCTCTAAATTTTACGGTTCTGTACTTCTCGCCCCAATGAAATTCGATTTACAACGTAAGTAGACCAGCAAACCACGTTTTATGTAGATGTCTAGACTTGTTCTAGTATGTGCTATTAAATTTAGCTGCCATTTGTATGCATACTGTGAAAGGGTGGGGGGGGGGGGGATTTCTAGGGAGGAAATTCGAAAGTGGGGGGGGGGGGGTGACGTTCTGAACATAAGGTAAAGGGAATGGGCCAAAAAAAGGTTGAGAACCACTGGTCTAGCCACTACGCTTTCTCATCTCCCACAAAAACCCGTCCCCTGGCAGAAATCTATCGTGGATGTGTGAAGTGTAGGACCCTCACATTTGTGTATGTCTGAGTGTACGGAGGAATAGGTGGCCAGTCTCTCCCTTCCGTATCGAACGACGAGAGCTGGCAGCGAACCATTTTCCTACCTCGCCTACCTCGCTCATGCAATTGTGGGGCGTAACATCTTAACCAGCACACTGCCTCTCAGGAGAGGGAGTGTTTGAATGACATGATATATGAATCTGCCGTGATGTTGTCGTCCGCAAATGAAAAGAAAGTAAACACTGCCGTTATACAAGGTGTTTGTAAAGTCTCACTACACTTTGTAGAACAAATTTGAAAACTGAAGTACATGATGTCATTAAAATATGTGCTAAAAAATGCATTAAATTAGTTACAATAGTTACTGCTATATTCTAACGTTGCTTAGGGGGAGCTGTGTGTTGCCGGGGCAAGGGAAGCAAAGAATAGCAACACTGTAGCCTACCACGCATGTCGTAAGAGGCGACTAAGGAGGCTTGATGGTTCCGACTGAGTGAGTGCGAGGCGCGACACTGTGAGCTGTGAATTTCGTGTGAAGTGCTTTTGAATCTGCCCAAGTTTTTTTTTTTTTTTGGAACGTGGCTGCATGTTCGGAGCGATGGCAGGTGGCTATGTCCCAGAGTTGACCGGTTTTTGCCTTATGCAGAAATGCGTGGCTGCTGGGCTTCTGGTTGACTGCCACTGCCATCGGTGATGAACTGTATTTTCGTGGACTGTGTGGGTGAACATCTAGGAAGCATCCAGATAGGAAAATGACTGCCGATTCCATCAGAGATGAATTGGGTGTTTCGTGGGGGACTGGTGTGTTGACATTCTGGCGGCGGCATTATGCACAGTGTATTTGTGCGGGCTGTTGTTTGTCGAGACTCCTGTCTTTTCCACTTTTCACAGTGGGCAGTGGGGAGCGTTTTGTGTGATATTCACTGGCACAGGAACGGAGCATATGGGGACGACCCGTTGCTGTGAAGTTGGAACTGCGACTAACTAACTGGAAAGTACCTTTGAAGTATTCATTATAACAGGTGTTGGAAATGTCCACCACGGGCTTCAATACATGACTGTACACGTCTCTTCAGATTGTCAAAACCCTTCCGCAACGTGTTTGTTCTTATTTATTGAATGATAATTTTAATTGCAAATAATTACTCCAGCAGACGATAACCATTCGCTGCATATTGCTTCACGATCGACAGTGAAGCACATCGTTTTGATGGCATCATGTACTTCATTTTTCAGATTTGTTCTACATACAAAGTGTAGTGAGACATTACAAACACCCTGTACAAACAAATAAAAGATTCCATGGGAATCAAGATATAAGAAGCCATAAACGGGCACTCTCCGGCTGTTTATGCTTCACTTCGACACCGCATCCGTATATTCTCGTGAGTAACGTAACCTGCGCGAGAATTGGTAGCGGTTCTCGTCGCGTTGGTAACTTACGGGGTATGTGAGCCGGTCGCTCAGAAAGCAATGGCAAACTAATGGGCGTAATCTTGCCTAGTTCATCAACAGCAGCTGAAAAATGCTTATGTTGACTGCAACGTCCTGAAAAGGGATATGGGAAAAAAAGTACCTTGAGGTGTAGGACAAGAGGGTCTTAAGTCTGAGGAAATGAGGCTGCCTGGCTAGTGCAGTCGCCGTGAGCTCTGCAGGTTTGGGTTTTCTTTTAGACATTAAAAAGAAAAATTCATCACCTTGCCGGGGATTCGAACTGGGGTCTCCCTGATATGAACCTGACGTTCTGCCCACTCAGCAAAGACGCTTCTCATTAAACTGTATACGAATTTTGAGGTTTCTTTTTTTCACACGGTTTGCGATGTGTCTTTATTGGCGATGAACAAGATTTCTCTTTGTGTCTCCTGATGTATTGCCAGCAAATGATCGTGGTCTATTAATATTATTATTGTGTTGTTGTATATGTGACAAATTATTAATGAAATTGTATTTACGATGCAGCCACTCTCTCTCTCTCTCTCTCTCTCTCTCTCTCTCTCTCTCTCTCTCTCTCTCTCTCTCTCTCTCTCTCTCTCTCTGACTCACTTAGATTGTATATTGAATTATCATTTATCATAACTACTCAAAATAAAATATTAATAATTGCTTCATGATTCTGAGCGAATTTATGTTTCTTCCTTTGTCCTATTGCTATTGCGGTGAATTGATGGCTAATTGTCATTATTCATCGGTTGTTTGTGTTGTGTTAATAATTGCCTTTGACCCAATGATAATTAACAATGATTAACTGCTTCGTTCCTCATTCTAGAGAAGTACTGTATACTTAGTTATACACTTCAAAGGTCATGATGTCCGACTTCGGCATGCATTCGTGTAAGAATCCATCTAGTGTAAAGGGATCATCTATCTGTCTGTTTACATTCTCTAACAATTTTGCCATGTCGTAGGCCTAAGTCTATCAATGTGTGAGAAGTCGACGTTTAAGACCACTGACAGAGTTTGGACTGAACCCACAGCCTCGCCATCAGCGCAGCGGAAGTGTAAACGCGAGCACATTTAACACTGCACTCTCGATCTGTAAACCGTTCCTTTGTCTAATTCATTTTCATACCCATGGTAGGCGTCAGTTTGGTCGTATAGATAAGATCGCTCGCTCTTAAACTTCCGGCGCCCTAATGCTGAGGTAGCGGTTTCAACTCCTACACCGACCAGATGAATTAAAATGTTGACCTCTCGTGATTTACTTGGTGATGTAAACTACAATTACCTCAGAAGTCGGAGTATGTTCGTCTAATGGCAAGGGACATTGGTAATAGGGAAAGCTAATCCACACGAAAAATGCAGTCCAGTGCACTCCCCAGTAGTGGCAACTACTTAAAATAGTAATACATGTGTGGACTACGCTCAAGTTAAATGCGAGCCAACGCAAAAATAAAAAAAAACATTAAAATACCCATGGTGGTTTTTTATGTCCTACGTTCGTCTTCTATATGACAAATTTGAGACGTAGTGTTCGACACATGTTTGGGATTTTGTGGTATTGTTTTATGCACATTCGCACAGGTAGCCATTACCCTCTGTGGACAACAATCACCTTCAAATTATTATCCTTCTTGTGGCAGACTCAGTCACTGGATTACTAGGCGATTGATCCTAATACTAATATAACTTCTCTTCTGAGGTTGAAGGGGGTAGAGGTAATTGTGTAATGGGGGAAATGAGGGTGGGATATGCACTGAAATAACAATTGTTGCGGGGGGAGGGGGAGACCCCTGGGGCCATTGAAATAGCTGGGGGGGGGGGTGTCATTTACTGCCTATAGTAGGATATGTCTATAGACGGTATAGGACAGGGCTGTGTGTGTGTGTGAGTGGTGAGGGCAGGGGTCTTGAGCCTGAGGAATTAAGGCCGCATGGCTAGTGCAGTCAACGCGAATTGTGCAGCTTAAAGTTTTTCTTTTTGCCCCGGACAGCACTAGGGGGAACATGCACAGGTAATGATTGGCACTCATATAAGTAAAGAGCAAATGTAGAGATCAGAGGATACATTAGTCAAAATAACAACTGAAATTATGCAATGGCCACAATTGGATTTGAATATTCCGCCTCCAATCGACCACAGCGCTGCCGTGAGGGAACTGCGTATTCTGACTGACGGCCAGCTAAACACCAAGGTGTCTTTATTAGCCAAGTCCATCATGCAACTGAACCCTTAACTATAGAATATAGACTGAAACAGCACCCAACTATTTAAATAGTAACGCTTACTCTAACAAAATACAGTTTGCGTAAAATAACAAATACGCGAACACATCGGATCTTTATGAAAAGTGCTTAGAAATTGAAAACCAACACAACAGTCAAAATACCAAATTAGTGCACAAAAGAATTCAGGAACTTACTAATAAAAGAACAAGTACATCAACAGGGTGTCTAAAAACTGAAGATGGCAAAATCATAATAGAAAAAGACCAGATTCTACATGTATGGACAGATTATGTGAAACACCTTTATGATGATAACAGAGACGAGTCTTCCGGTTTCAAGATGGCGACGGACGGTCGTGTTGTTTTGTGTTCGTTAACTTTTTCGCGTAAGGGATGGATTTATTCATTTCTTGCGTGTAATTGGTGTGCCAGGATGTAAAACCAGGAGTTTCTACTCAAGATCTGCGCGGGTGCTACGGAGTTCGTGCATCGAGCGAAGCCATCCTTGAGTGAATTTTCAGCAGCGTGTGTGGTTCTCAATCAAAAGTCAGTGTTTACGTTTTTTCAACATGGCGGAACAACGTGTGTTTTCCGAACGTTCAGCAGTCAACATACCGAAGCGGCGTGGTAACCGCGCAGGGAAAAAGAAGCCAGGTAAGCGCGGTGGCTTGAGACGTTTTAGACTCAAGTGTCACCGTCTAGGACTCAGGAACATCCGTATTCTATATTGGAACTGTGCCAGTGTAAAACAACGGGGCTCTATTTTAGAAACCCTAGTTTACAGGAACGACATTGTAGCACTCCAGGAGACGAGACTGGGCGATCAGCTACTCCGAATTGCCGGCTTCAAATGTTTCTATAACAGACGACATCTGGGAACGGCGATTCTCGTTCGCGACAGCATGGTGGCGTCAGAGCTAGACATGTCCAGTTGGAACAGTGACGATATACAAATACAGGCGTTGAGAGTTCATTCCAGTACACCATTCGTGTTGGTTAATGTTTATGCCCGCAATGCGAGTGTGGACGCCCAGAAGTGGCAGTGCTTAAGTGGCATATTAGGCCACGAGAGAAATGTTATTTTCTGTGGTGACTTCAACGCTAAAGGCAGATCATGGGGAAACACTTCCTCCAATACACAAGGGGAGGAGCTCGAGACTGCACTGGAAACCATCGACCTGGTTTGTATCAACAGTGGCTGTGTCACCAGGACAGCAAGCCGTCCAGGCGATGAGGACAGTGCTATTGATCTGGCGCTGGTTTCACCTTCACTCACTACAGTGTGTAGATGGGGTGTCCTAGGACACCATGGCAGCGACCACCACCCATGCAGCATATTGGTGGAGAAAGGCAGAACCAGGCAGCACAAGCTAAAGGTAAAGACGTTCCAGTATGACAGTACAGGGCAAGATGTGGTGAGTAAAATAAGACGTGACAAGCGCAGAACGTTTCAGGGCAGGAAGAAAAGGAAAAAAAGCTGGGAGCAGCCACCGTGGTGGAGTTTCGAGGTGGAGAAGGCTTGGGTGGATAAGCGTAGTGCTGTAAGGAGATGGCAAAATGCCAAGAAGAACAGAGCTGGTCATCCTAGTCCCTGCTTGCACTTAGAAAGAGAGATGCACACAAAAGTAAGCTATTTCAAAAAACTGGTCACGGTGGTTAAAAGCGAAAAATGGGCAGAGGTGTGTCAAAGAGTAAGCACAGACAAGTCACTGAAATTGTTCTGGCGACTACATAAAAGCATGAGTGGTGTAGTCAAGAATAAGAGCATTTCTGACTTCCAAGGTGCTGACCTCATCTGGCAGAGGACTGACGAGGACAAGGGCAAAGCCCTCTTTGAACGCTACCTTGAGCAGAGCAACCAGACAGACATGGGAGGCCGGAATCTGGCCAAGGAGGTCACCTCAGACAGATGCAAGGCCCAGAACACTTCGGATGAAGACACAGTGACAGTGCAAGAAATCAAGGCTGTGCTTCGACGATCAAAAAACAGTGCTCCAGGTCCTGATGGCATAAGATACGACGACATAAATAGGTGTACCGACAATGAGCTAGAGAAACTAGCAGACATGTACAACAACAGTATAGGGAGTGCTAGCATCAAGGAGGAATGGTTACACAGCTATCTGATTCCCTTGCCGAAGCCTGACAAAGACCACAAGAAAATTCAGGGATATCGAATTATAACCATGCAGAATACAATAGGCAAGCTGCTGGAGAAGGTAATTGCCAGGAAAATATCAAGCCAACTAGAGAGGCAAGGTGTTTTCCCACCTACCCTGGGTGGGTACCGTCCAAAAAGAGAAACCTGGACCAATGCAGCAGTCTTTGCCCATGATGTCTATGAAGGTTTCCACTCAGGCACTGAAACCGTTGCTGCAGCGATTGATCTTGAGGACGCATACAACAGAGTACCACTGGATTTTTTAATGTTTCAGCTTCTTGAACTAAACGTAAGTCCATTCCTCCTTAGTTGGATCGCTGCAGCTCTCTTCCAACGGAAAGTAGTTTTTAGATGTGGCAGTTGGACTTCGGAACCAACAACAATATATCCTGGCCTACCACAGGGATCACCATTATCTCCGGTACTGTTCAACGCCTACACAGTGAGAATCACCAGTGAGCAGATCACTGGACCTGGCAGGACATTGTCATATGCCGATGATGTTTTAGTGTATCGTCAGGGTAAGGATAGAGAGGAGGTTGCTGTGGAGCTACAAACCGAACTCAATCGCATAAGTACTTGGTGTGATGAAGCTGGGGCAATGGTCAACCCAACAAAGGCAACAGTGACTTGGTTCTCGTTGAATAATCATATTGTCAACAATCCAACACCAACTGTAATGCTGTGTTCAGAGACGGTGGAAAGAACGCAGGCAATGAATTACCTGGGGATACGGTTTGATCGAAGCCTTGCTTATAATGTGCACATAGACCAGGTGATAACAAAGGCCAAGCGGGGTTTGGCAGCGATGCGGGTGATGGCGGCAGCAAACTGTGAGCAGCGCCATCTATGTCTTCTGTACGAGGGGCTGGTCATGTCTGTTTTGGAGTATGCAATGGCAATCCTGACTGTCAGCCATAAGCAGATAGAAAGGATGGAAAGGATACAGAATGAAGCTATGCGCATTATTCTTGGATGTACAAGAGATACAGCATGCAGGGCGATGCGCTACCTTCTTGATTTTCCAACCATTGAAGAGAGAATGCAAGTTTGCAGGGCACGCGCCTACCTCAGAATTAACGCAAACACACAGCATCCACTGCATAGTGAAATTAGGAAGGTGAAGGGCAGCAGGTTAAAAAGAGGACGGTCGTGGATGGGTCAAGCCGAGGACATTCTTCAACAGGTGTGTTCACTTGAGGACTTAGAACCTGGCGAGGAGTGGGTGCAAGTGCCAACAGACTTCTGCACATCCTTTTCAGTTTGCATCCAACTAGATAGAAAATGCAGACAAGAAAATCCGGCTGCTGTTGAGGCTGAAGTACAAGCGTTGATTTTCGAGAATTCGCTAGACAGTGACGCGGTCATCTACACAGATGGGTCGGTCATCCGACATGTGAGAAGCTCATGGGCCTTTACAGCTCGGGCCGGAGGGAGAATTGTGAAGGAGGACTCTGGTGCTTTCACTGAAACCACAAGTAGCCTGACCATGGAAGTCATGGCAGTAAGTAAAGCAATAACATGGCTCGAGACACAGACATTCACTAGGGCTTGTTTCCTTAGCGACTCAATGAACATGATCAAGAGGATAGAGGAGGGGTCGATCCGAAGAGAATGGTTGCTGCCTCTGAAGCGGTCTCGGCTGGCAAAGATTAGTTTCATCTTCGTGCCAGGGCATGCGGGAGTACAAGGAAATGAGCGGGCTGACAAGCTCGCAGGTGAGGCTACTGTTGAGGGCGGACGCGCCATGGACCAGGCTGACATTCTGAATGCTCTACGAGAAGTGAGACTTTTGCAAGAACCAAGTGATGACTGTGAATCTACAACAATGGCCAGACTGCGAGAGCAGCAAATTAAAAGAGAGGTGGCCAAACAAGAACACTACGCAGGAAGCCAAAGAAGATTGATAAACCAACACAGAACTGGCGTCGTTAGCCGCTACACGCTGCGGGATTTGCTGAGGAGGGGATCCGAGCACTTATGGACTGAATGGTCCGATGTGCAACGAGGATGATCTGTCGACTAACTAACTAACTAACTAACTAACAGAGACGAACAGTATGATATTAGATTAAATAATGAAGGACCGCCAATTTTGGAGATGGAGGTTCGAAATGTTCTTAAGCATATGAAAGCTGGCAAGGCCCCCGGTGCAGATAACATCACAACAGAAATGATTAAAGCTTTAGAAGAATTTGGACTAGAGCAAGTCATCAGACTGCTGAACACATTATATGATACTGGAGATATACCTCTTGAATTATGTAACTCTGTATTTATTGCAATCCCAAAGAAATCAGGAACCTTGGAATGTGATCAACATAGAACAATTAGTATAATGAGTCACATCACAAAGATTTTGCTAAGAATTATCATGCAAAGAGTGAGGAAGAAGATACAACCTGAAATAGGGGAAGAACAATGCGGGTTTGTAGAAGGAAAGGGTACAGTAAATGCTGTGTATATGCTGCGAACAGTTATTGAACGTGCTATAGAAGTAAACAAGGATATACATCTTTGCTTTATTGACTATACAAAGGCTTTTGATAGAGTTAGACATGTCAGCATGGTGGATATGCTTGCAGATCTACAAATTGATGGGAAAGACATTAGACTTATAAAAAACATATATTGGAAACAACAAGCTGCAATAAGGATTGATAATGAAGTGGGACAGTATCAGCCAATTAAGAGAGGTGTTAGGCAGGGATGTGTGATGTCTCCAGATCTTTTTTCCCTATACAGTGAAAATATTTTCAGAAATGTAGAGGATATAAATGGAATCATCATTGGAGGACGAAACATCAATAACATTAGATATGCAGATGATACAGTATTAATTGCAGACAATGCGCAGGGCCGGCAACAATTAGTAGATGCGGTTGTTGTACACAGTGAGCAACTGGGGTTAGAATTAAATTGTAAAAAGACTCAGGTTATGGTCGTCACTAGGAAGGAAGAAGTGCCACAATGTAATATACAAGTAAATGGAAATATTCTTCAACAAGTGAATCGGTACAATTATCTTGGAACAGTCATAACATCTGATGGGAGATGCCTTGAAGAGATTAGAACAAGAATCGCCATGGCGAAAGTAGCCTTTAGCAAGATGAAAAACATTCTGACCAATAAAAAGATGTCAACTGAAACGAGAAAAAGAGTGTTGAGGGGATACATAGAGCCTGTTCTTTTGTATGGATGTGAAACTTGGACACTGAGCAGTCAAGCTGAAAAGCATCTGATGGCTGCAGAAATGTGGTTTCTGAGGAAAATGCAAAGAATACCATGGAAAGACAGAAAAACCAATGACCAAGTACTACAGGAGACAAATGAACATCGTAAACTGATTAGAGAAATTAGACGTAGACAGTCAAAATTTTTTGAACATGTTATGAGAAGAAATGAATTGGAGAACTTAGTGACAACTGGCAAGATCGAAGGGAACAGACCAAGAGGAAGACCGAGAGGAAAATACCTGGATGGCTTGGCCACATGGCATGGACGAGACAGGAACACTGAGCTCATCCACGACACTGGTGATCGAGTGAAATGGCGAGTCATGACCGCCCACGCATTCGGGCATGGCACATGATTGATTGATTGAGTATATTAAAAACATTTTAAAAAGAGACGTGGTTGTTGGTTTCATTGTGTTTTAGGTAATGCACAGAAAAATCAGCTGTTAACTGCTACTAAATTACCATAGGATTAAAGTTTGTTTGTCGTAAAATTTACGATGTGGAATCTGATATTTAGAGAAAAAAATATCGAAAGGCCAATAACAACACATTTCTTTATTAATTCTCCAAAGTATTGTTACCTCCCTTCAAGAATGGTGTCCTGTGCGCAATTTTTTTTTCTCATTCAGTCACGTGCCTTGAGATCGCAAGTTCTATCGATGAACCAGACGAACTCAAAGAAAGCACAAAGATAATGAGACTAAACCAAGTTCACAAAGTTAAATGATAGGAATATATATTAAAATAAAAATACAAAAGGAAAGATGAGCCTTTATACCACTAGAAAGCTCATGAAAGTCAAAAGTAATTAAACCCAGTACCAAAGTTAGCATCGCTCAATTGGTGGCTGTGCGGACCAGGCAGACTAAAATATGTGTGGGAATCATTTTATTCATTCAGTAGCATGTCTACAAGTTGTGGACTGCGCCTGGTCCTGCAGCCAGTAGTGTTAGGATCGGCTAGCCTCTCCCAGGAGAGGTGAAAAGTGAAAAATAGTAGCCTGCCGATGACCCGCAGACTACACAAGTCAGCCCCACCTCCACGTGGTGTACTCTGGGAAACCATGACCGCGAGGTCATGGGCTAACGGCGATATGGCTCATCATAGGGGATGGACTCCCTTTGGTCAGATTTTTGTCCTAAACTTGCGACTGGCCTAGCACACCGGTAACGGATCTTCATGCTGCTCGTAGAAACACTAAGAAGTATAAACGGACTGATCAGAAATGAAGAAATCAGGACTAAAGTGGGGGTTATAGCTGCGCTAGATTTTATTAGAACGCAGCAAGTCAAATGGTTTGGCCATGCAAGTAGGTTACCAACTAACAGTATACCACAACAAGCAATGATGTACAGACCAGAGGGAAGCAGAGGAAGAGGCCGACCACGTAAACGATGGACGCAGGGAATAACAGAGTCCATGGGAATATCGATACATGAAGCCCATAAGCGGGCACTCTCCCGCTGTTTATACTTCACCTCGACACAGCAAGGTACAAGAGGAACATGATGAGATGAGATGAGATGAGCAGCTGGTATGACACTGGAGCTGGTATGACACTGTAGCTGGCATGAAGTTGGAGCTGGCATGACACTGAAGCTGATAGGACGTTGGAGCTGGCATAACGCTGGAGCTTGAAGGACGTTGGAGCTGGCATGACGCTGGAGCTGGTAGGACGTTGGAGCTGGCATGACGCTGGAGCTGGCAGGACGTTGGAGTTGGCATTACGCTTGAGCTAGTACGGCGTTGGAGCTGGCATAACGCTGGAGCTGGTAGGACGTAGGAGCTGGCTTGACGCTGGAGGTGGTAGGACGTTGGAGCTGGATGGAATACACACTGAGAAAACCAGATTATAAGATGCCAAGATTAATTAATAAATGCGTGATGTATTTGGCGGAAGTACTACGGCGTCTTCTTCTAGAAAAAGTTAATTGCATATCCTTTACAGGATATGGCAGTCAACCCCAGCGTTGTTGTTGTTGTTGTTGTTGTTGTTGTTGTTGTTGTTGTTGTTGTTGTTGTTGTTGTTGTTGTTGTTGTTGTTGTTGTTGTTGTTGACGATTTGTGATTTCTTGGCAAATTTACGTTCATTAGTCTGCTATTGCTTTCTGAACGACCGGCACTCATAACTTGGTATGGAAACCTTCGCAATGTGGTCTGCTTCCAAATCGCCTGCAGCTATCTTTCTAACACTGTATGCGGGATTATGAATTACATTGGTAACCCCTTCGCCACAGAGCAGGTTATAGAAACGCATAGGAAATAGGAAGCAAAACAAGCAACGCAATCTCCGAAAGAAGAAGCAGAAAGGACACACTAAAAATGCACCAGACATACCACCATTTAATCAGGCCACTACTCCATATGGATAACAATCACCTTCGGTTTAATAGGACTATGAAGGTAAAACCGGGGGAAGTTCATTTTGCGGCTGACTCAGTCACAGGACTATCATTCTGAGCCGGTGATTGACCCTAACTATACTAACGAATCACCTCGACAAATTGACGGTTGAACGTGGCCTGAACATCGTTTTGCCTCCAAGCAATCAAGATATGACAGTCACTGTAAGTTACAGGGTAAAAGAAACAGATGGAGAAAAGAAGCATCATAATTATGATTGATTGATTGATTGATTGATTGATTGATTGATTGATTGATTGATTGATTGATTGATTGATTGATGGGGTTATATTTTCGAAGGGTTACAAATTGGACACGCGGGTTCGTCTGACATTCGGCCCTTCCAATCACTCATCTTTCGCTTATCAATAATGCATGATACATTCACATAGGGGAAAAAACATTGTCAAATGAATGTTGTAAACATAAACATTGCATATTACCATGTTATGAGACACATCCCCCATCGACCACACATCCACCACACACACACACACACATCCCCCACCCATCCACACACAACCCCCCAACCACACACACATACCCCCAGGCACACATATATGCCCATTCCCCCACCCACACATCCCCCACCTACACACATCTCCACACCCACACACACACATCCCACACCCATCCCCCAACCCACACACAATCACCCACCCACACATCCTCCAGCCACCCAGCCACACATTCTCCATCCACCCACACAATCTCCCCCACCCACACACACATCCCGCACCCACACACACATACATCACACACCCACCATATCTCCCCAACCATACACACATCCCACATCCATCACCCACCCTCACATCCTCCACCCACACAATCTCCCCCACCCACACACACATCCCGCACCCACACACACATACATCACACACCCACCATATCTCCCCAACCATACACACATCCCACACCCATCACTCACCCTCACATCCTCCACCCATCCACATACTCACCTCCAATCACCCATTCCCCAACCATTAATCCCTCAACCACACATCCCCCCGTGTAGCAAGCCTCTTACACAGCGGTGTCAAACTCAATCACACAGCGGGCCAAAACTCAAATTACACGTAAGGCTGTGGGCCGAACAGTATAAACATTCAATAAGCCGAAAATTAAACCCTTTTTTAAACATTAATATAAGAGGGGGAGTCAATAAATAAGTCACACAGTTCTGTGGGATGACAGGTAAATGTAGCTGGTGTTTTCTACAGGTGTCATTAGGTGACAGCAACATCGAACTTTATATTCCCGTTCGTCAGGTGGCGCTAGGTGTCTCATGCGCATGCGCAGCACATAAACAAAGTCGCGACTGTACATACGGAGTGTACAACCAAAGGGCAACGTGCTGTTGTGTTATTTATTTTTATTTTTTTTTTTTGGCAAAAGGTCTGCCTGCAAAGGACATGCATAAGGAAATGCTTCCTGTTTATGCTGACAAATGTTTGTCCCGTAAGGCGGTGCATAGCTGGGTAGACAACATCCTTCTTCGCCTTGTGTCCAAAAATTCAAGGTTACGCCATCAGCAGGGAAAGTTATGCTGACAGTGTTCTGGGATTGTCCAGAAGTGCTTTTAACCAATTTCAAGAAGAAAGGTGACAATGTGAATTCTGAATCGTACTGTGAAGTTTTATCGATGCTTCATGATACAATTCGAGAAAAACGCCCAGGACTGCTGACTAGAGGAGTTGTGGCATATTAAAACGCCCTTACCCTTTCCTAGCATTGACTCCCTTAAAAATAAACAATCCCTAACAACTACTGGTTAAGTATCTTACTTAGTGTAGGAGAAGGAAAGAAAACAGAGCCTAATTTATTTGGCAGTAGGTTAAAAATTTGGCCTTAGGTTTCTTTCGCGTACCTGGCAAGACCGGGACTGATTGAAAAACAAAGGCTCAGTGTAGCCATTTTGGTCAGTGCATCACAAAGAGCAGACATGTAAAAGTTTTCCCTTCGGGGAAAGGCAATTTTGCCTTTTAAAAAACCATCATTCTCTGCAGCTATTGGTATGTTATATCTACATTGTTAAGATGTATTCATGTATTTTTATAAAGTACTTATACCAGTATGTGTAATTAAGAATTAGTTATAATGATAATTCAACAGTTCTTGTAAACTATAGTCTGATTTGATTTTTAGTACTGAAGCACATGTGGGTGCCATGCTGTAATTTTTCCTATGTGTTACAATTTCAAATCCCTATGTCAAATCTTTTATAGGCATTATGAACTTATATCTAACTAATAGTGCTTATAACCTATAAATATTATGTCTACTGTAGAGTATCAACTCTCATGTCAGAAACTCATCTCAATTTAGGAACAGAATCCTGATCCATACTTCAAAGAAGAAAACTCGTTTCTGTCAATTTCATATTCCTATGAATAATAACTTCTATGCATGGTGAACTATATCTCACTATCTATGCTTAGAAATCTGCACATAATCTATGTACTGTAGAGATTGAACTCTAAAGAACATTTTCAAAGAAACATTTTCTCAATGTAGGAGCAGAATCCTGATTCATACTTCACAAGTAGAGAACTGGTGTCTGCCACTTTCAAATATCCTATGTAGTGTAAATTCACTGTTAAGGATGTTTCTGAACTTGTTTTATCCATGCGGGGACATACAAATGATTACGCATATTCCTGACTCTTATTCGGGGGATAAAATGCTTTGCCACATTCTAATCTGTAACTTAGTACTATAGTGCTAAAGTTTAGTACAATCCTTTTGTTAACAGATTAGGAATCACTCCACATGAGTGATGAGCATATAATCATTTCATAAAATAGTGCTAGGGAAATGCCATGTTTGAGAATATAAATTCTAGAACAAAGAAAGTAAACGCTTGATAAAAATGAATGTACCTTCAATCCCCATCGCCTCCCTGTAGTAGGAACAGAAGCGAAGATTGATGTGAATAAATTGCTTGCAATATTCAGAAGACTGGACCATGCAGCATAAGTTATTCTAATAAATACACTCCGAATAATAGCAGTCATTGGCAAAATATATCACAGCGGTTACTATCCTCATGTGCGGTACGCAGTGGGGGAAAACAATGTATGTTTCAGTTTATGGATTAACCCCTGAAGAAAATTCAAAACCATTGGCTCCGGCATTAAATTTTATGATTAATATTATTATGTATGATTATCATGTACTTGATATCAGAGAAATGTATGTTTGTTTTCTCTGTTATGAGAACTTTTCTATGTCCTGATTGGTACTCCTTACTGTGGAAACTTGAGATGAAGTATGAAACCTGTGTATGTCAGTAATTAAGAAGACAATGTTGAAAAGCCTTGGCCTAATGCTGATTATAGTGCTGGAAGGAAGACGCGGCATTAGAAACCACAGCAATTAAGTTAGGCTATTCTCTTCAAGAATTAGAGATACAATATCAACATGTTGGATGGACAGAATGACTTCACTCATCAAAAAAGTTCCCATTAACAATCGCAGAACAAAACAAAGAGTGAAAAGATATCTCAATCACTATCAGAGCTAGAAAAGTTCTACAACAAACGACGAGGGACAGGAAACTGGAAACTCACTCCTATCTCCTTCCCCTTTTTTGTTTGTAATTGTGTTGTAAACCTTTTACCATATCACAGTAGGTTAATGCTCGGTTGTATTCTTTGTCATCCCTTTTCTATAGCGAGTGGTGGACTTGGTGGGACTGAGTTGCCACCTTATCAACGGGAAACTGGGTCATCAGCCAGTCAATAATAAAGGACAACCGGTCCAAAAGCAAAGTCTGGGCCAACACAACCATGTTTACTGCTGCACTCATTAGCTCCATAGCGAGCAACAGGAAACTTCGAAAACTGACTGGGTGAGTGATTAAGTCCTATTTTAGTAGGAATATCCAGGATGGACTTCAAGATCTAATAATCTACAAAGATGAAGATCAACAGAGTAACTGACAACAGTGTATCGTCTGCTTTACTTCTGAGAAGTACCACCTATGGCCTCATCATTCAACCAAATCAGTGAAACTATGGGACAATCCTACTACAAGTTACTAAAACTAGCAACAGTGAAAACCCTTCAACTGTTGGTTGGATTACCAAGTTAATATCCAACAATGGATAAGTCTTCGAAAGAACGTCTCACAGCTGCAACAGTCAAACATAAAGTTTCAGCCACTCCACACCGAGTTCTTGATATAAACACCAACTCAAACAAATGGGAGAAGACACTGAACCACATAAGCCAATACAACCAAGGTACAAACTTAATATCCTCTGAAACATAACTACGAAACCAGATTACCTCAAGGTTCCAAACCCTGAACACCATCAGATAAAAGACCATATGAAAGGAACTAAATGCCTCTACATCAGCAACAAGAGGAATGATCTAATTGCTTGCAAACCTGTTACTGTGCTGGATTTATTCATCTGGGGATATATGTAGGTATAGATCAATTGTGGCCCTAGTCACAGATACTACCATGAGATGCCTCACAGTCGTATAAAGTTCTACACTGGACTAGATAACAACGACTAATTCCTTGCCGGTCCAATGTCAGCCTAAATGCCATGGGTTATAGACTCGCGACTAGGTGGGTGAAACCTCTGTGTAAGCCAATTTGGTATTCGGATGTTAGAATCCGAGAAGCTGAATAGACGTCAACTTTTCATCAGACCTGATGATAAAGGGAATTACCTTCTGCAAAGCTTAAGTGGAAATCCTGAAGTATGACCAACATGAGGCACCAAATTTCACAAAAAGGGCACCGAGCCTAAGGCAACAGAATATTCGTGATTCTAGCCGCAAAGGAGGGGATATGTGGTGTGTGATTTTTCAATTCCTGGATTATGGATTATAAAATAGTCACCAGCCAATTACCAGTGGATAAATATTAGGAACACAACTGAGTGCATTAATTCGGTACCCAGATAATGGGAAAAGGATCTGATCTACAGCATAGATGAACCCTTAACCGCACACCAGGAGATAAATGACTCTATTAATAAGTTTAATGAGTAGTACAAAATGATGTTTATATGGTGTTTTTTTCTGAAGGTAACAGGTCGGTAGTTTTTTTTCAATGAAGGTTATGGTATAGTATTTTGACACCAACTAATTATTTTTTGAGAGAATTGTAAAAGGTGTCAGAAACAAATGTTTATATGTTGGGATTCTATATACTTAGATCATTATTTGCCTTAATTATGAGGGCAAATGAAAGTAGACCCTATTTGTGGTTGTTATGTTGTTTGTAATAACCTTGTTTTTTTTTTTCTGGGGTCACTGGGTACTATGTTGTGATAATGCAAATCATTCTGAAAATGCATAGTGTTCATTACACATATATATGTAACTGCAGATTTGATTTAATACTTGAACTGTTTTGTCCAAAAATTTGTTGATGTGTACATCAAGTAAATGTGGTGTTCATCAGTAGTTGTTTATATGTTGTGAACCATGAATATCCTTCTAGCACAATAGTAAACTTAAAGGGTGATGAAGTGTGAAGGGAAACCTACACACAGATGCCATTGTTTCAAGGATTGAATGGGTTTCTCCTGGAATTTGTGGTAAATATCCCTAATCACCCTGCATTCTAACAAGTGACCAGAGAATCAATAAACCCCCTAGACAGCTTAACATAATATTCTCATAAATTAAAATCCACATCCCACAGGAGTGTTGCTTCTTTATGACAATTTCAGACCACATACGGCTCGATTAACTCAGGAGAAGATTAACCAACTAAGGTGGGAAGTTCTGAAACATCCACTTACAGCCCCGAAATAGCCCCTAGCGATTTTCACCTTTTTGGTCCACTGGAAACCCACCTTGGCGGGATACATTTCGCGAATGACGCCGAAGCTGAATGTGAAGTGAAAAAGTGGTTTAGAAAACCGAGCACACAGTTCTATGCAGCCGGTTGGGGGGGGGGGGGGGGGCAAATAAAGCGAAAGGATAACTGCATCTCTGGATCCGAGACTACACAGATGGGCAGCCCAAAATGCTTTTCAAAATGGAGGAGCGGGAGTGTATATAGAATACCCAAATAATACTAGGGACACAGCCAGAGTTCCAACAGGAAAGTACTACCATAACTATCATGCTGAAATTGAGGCAATCAAGATAGCAATAGAGAAATTACAAAATACCAGCCATGGTAGACAACCTGTGGTGATATTGACAGATGCAAAATCAGTAATAGAGGCACTCCTGTCAGGGAAATTACCAGTTCTAAGGACACTACTTTCTGAACTTAGCAGTCAGCATAAGGTCACCATACAGTGGATACCATCCCACTGTGAAGTACCCGGAAACGATAGAGCTGATCGATTGGCTAAGGGTGGAACAAAAGAAGAACAGCCGGATGTGCCCATTACATTCCACCAAAAGAAAAGAATGATCAAATCAGTCAGAAGGTCACCAAAACCTACTCAAGACGACTACCACGTTATGGACAGACCAGAACAGGTCATTCTTCTGCGCCTAAGAACAGGACACAATAGATTATGCAACCACATGTATACAAAATTCAAGATTGGTGACTCAGCCATGTGCACATGTGGTTTGGCGTCGCAGACAGCAGAGCACATATTCCAGGAATACCCAAACTACCACATATCCAGGCGAACCTTCTGGCCTAGAGAGACAACAGTAAAAGATAAACTCTATGGACCGCTGAGTGAACTAAAAAAGACTGTTAGATTCATACAAGAGACAACATTGCAGTTATAGACATATTTCAAGCGAACGAAAGAAGAAGAAGAAGAAGCAGAAGAAGAAGAAGAAGAAGAAGAAGAAGAAGAAGAAGAAGAAGAAGAAGAAGAAGAAGAAGAAGAAGAAGAAGAAGAAGAAGAAGAAGAAGAAGAAGAAGAAGAAGAAGAAGAAGAAGAAGAAGAAGAAGAAGAAGAAGAAGAAGAAGAAGAAGAAGAAGAAGAAGAAGAAGCAGCAGCAGCAGCAGCAGCAGCAGCAGCAGGCGAAGGAGGAGGAGATACAACAGAGAACTCGGTTCATTGTTGTTTACAACTACAACCGACCAGACGGGACCTCAACAAGCCATTGTCGGGAGATAGTGTCAGTTGCCCGCTAGTCTTATCGTGCGAAAGTGGCTACGGACAAAGGAATTTGCCTTGCGGGGTCACGTGGTTTAGGAACGTGATCGATTCAATACAAGCCCGTTGATACATTCCGTGTTTTTGTTTGGTTACATTGAGTTCTTGGGTTCATTTAGTTTCTAGTCTCGGGAAAATAAATTAAACAATATGTATAGTGTTGAGAACACATACTATTGATGTTGCTGATACAACAACAAAACCGACCACCATCAACACCACCACCACCACTACTACTACTACTACTACTACTACTACTACTACTACTACTACTACTACTACTACTACTACTACTACTACTACTACTACTGTTATTATAACCACTACTACTGCAACTACTACTATTACCATCACCACCACTACAACTACTACTATTACTACTACTACTACTACCACTACTACTATTACCATCACCACCACTACTATTACCTTGGAAGTAAATTTGGGAGTTGTGATATTGGTCAAATAACGATTTCTTATTGGTTCAGCACAATATATCCAAAACACCCCAAAGCGTGTAACAGGAAACCTTTACTTTTTCTTTATTTCTCCTCCATGTGGCGATGTAAGGTTGCTCCACGCGCTCCCACATCCAGACAACCTGTGAATGCAACACCTCTCTAGCAGTTCAAATAATCATTCTATAGTAATAATCCCTGCAGACAGACAATTACAATTAGCAAATCGAGTAGCTGAACATATGCCAGTGTGGGTGAGAAAGAGTTAATCAGTCTTCAGGAACCTTTGAGGTTGATTTATTTGGTTGTTTCGGGATTTGAGATTTAAACCGTTGAGGTGTCAAAAGGCAATAAAACGCCTCCTCGCCGATTTCTCAACACTTAATAAAATACGGTTATAGCGTGGACAAAGAAAAAACGTTTCGTATACTATAATCACGAACAATAAACGATTGCTCACATATGACGCGTTAGTAATTAGGCGGTTCCTGTCGGTTTTGTGCAAACAGAAAAAGTTTATGTAAAACTTGATATTACCGTGGGGATAACAGATGTTCGAACAATACCAGAGACAGTGCGTTTTAATTGTAGTGGTTGTGTGTTTTAATTGTTTCAGCTTCAGTATTATTCATTTATATACTTCATCTAATATATAACTCTGCAGTAAGCACACGACGAGATGCATCTAAATATCCCAGGCAATAAATCGTGCCACATATTGTTTGTGTTCGATGCGGTTGTTACACACAGTGAGCAACTGGGGTTAGAATTAAATGGTAAGAAGACACAGATTATGGTCGTCACTAGGAAGAACGAAGTACCACAATGTAAAAAAAAAAAGTCGCTTAAAAGTCGACAGGTTCGACTTCATTGCAGCGGATTTTATCCCATATGGCTCGGTCTCTTTCCGCAGCACGGAAAGTGTCGCACAAAGCACGACCTCCGTAGCTTTTAGCGACGACCCACGGGAGTCTCTGAATCATTTAACTCGTAAACCGAAGGACGCGGCCCGGAATCGAACCCACAACCTTCGGAGCGAGCACGAGTCAAACGGCTTGACCACTTCGCCACAGAGACTCCTACCGCAATGTTAGATACAAGTAAATCGAAATATTCTACAACAAGTGAATCGGTACAATTATCTCGGAACAGTCACAACTTCTGATGGGAGATGCCTTGAAGAGATTAGAACAACAATCGCCATGGCGAAAGTAGCCTTTAGCAAGATGAAAAACATACTGACCATTAAAAAGATGTCAATTGAAACGAGAAAACGAGTGTTGAGGTGCTACATGGAGTCTGTACTTTTGTATGGATGTGAAGCTTGGACAATGAGCAGTCAAGCTGAAAAACATCTGATGGCTGCAGAAATGTGGTTTCTGAGGAGAATGCAAGGAATATCATGGACAGACAGAAAACCAATGACCAAGTACTACAGGAGACAAATGAACATCGTAAATTGATTAGAGAAATTAGATGTAGACAGTCAAAATTTTTTGGACATGTTATGAGAAGAAATGAATTTGGAGGAGACAGGAACACTGAGTTGATCCACGACGCTGGTGATCGAGTGAAATGGCGGGTCATGACCGCCCACGCTTTCCGGCATGGCACAAGATAGATTGATTGCTTGTGGCTTTTGTGTTTAACTGATTAAGCGTCATGGGATGATTAATTGTCGTAAGAAACTTCCAGTATCTGCCATCTGCTTATATACAGTAGTTTTTATATGCAACCTCCTTTAATGTGATATATAATACACTTATACTACCTTATGAACAACTTGTAAGTCAAAACTGTAACACATCTCTACTTCCCATTTTCCGACATCTATTTTTGTTTGGTTCAAACCAACCTTTTCTTTGGCACTGAATCTGTTAAATCTCTACAGTGACGCCGTCATATTGTGTGAGGTGCGAAGTGCATTCTCTTTTTTTTTTTAGTTTTTGACATGCCTTTGTACTTCAACGGCCTCGAAATTTAACTGAAGCCGTGTTAGATTGCGTTCACGCGGCATCGTGTTATGCACACTACAATGAAAACTATGGTATTTGGTTTCTTCAATTATGGAATCAGCGCTGAAGTGTGCATCGTTCTGAATTCTTATACTGACATTCTTACTTGACCCAACAGAATGTCTTTGTTGAGAACAACGGGTGGCTTGTATTCTTTGTGGTTTCTTATCAACGGTGGCGTGGCTTTGCCCTTTGCCCCATCGGTATGTATTTCTTCTTCTTCGTCCCTGCTTCGATGAGAATGCGTAACATCCAGTTACTCTTGTTATATTGTTTTCATTGTGCTCCTCCTCCTCCTCCTCCTCCTCCTCCTCCTTCTTCTTCTTCTTCTTCTTCTTCTTCTTATTATTATTATTATTATTATTATTATTATTATTATTATTATTATTATTATTATTGTTGTTGTTGTCCCATTTCTTCTTTCTCTTCTTCTTCTTTTTATTATTATTATGTTAATTCATTTTCTTTTCAACACTACTACGGTCATTTGGACAAAAATGCTGATTTCTCGTCCTTGATATGTTGACGTAAATTACAATTACCTCAGAAGTCGGAGTGAGTTCACCTGATAGCGAAGGACACTGCTAGTAAGGAAAGCTAATCCACACGCAAAAATCAGTACAGTGCATTAGAAGCAATAGTATTTGTGTGGACTAAGCTTGAGTTCAAGGCGTGCTTGCGCAAAAAATGAAATACAGCGTATTGCGGATATCAAAGAGGATTGAGGTGCGTTCCAGACATCTACATAAAGTCTGACTATGGAGATTCCCGCCGCCTCCACAGCACTCGCAGGGGCAGCAGAACAGGAAATCATTCATTCATTCATTCATCCATCATGTGCCATGCCAATAAGCGTGGGTGGTCATGTTCTGCCATCTCACTCGATCACCAAAGTCGTGGATCAGGAAATCACATAAGCAATAATCACATTCATAATCCATGAACGTGATACAGAAAATTGCAACCGGCAATCTCCCCTCAGAATGGACAGAAAGTATACGGAAATTGCACTATACTCACTTGGATGTACCCGGACGCATTGGAAGGAAAGGTAATGAAGACGCAGGCCTCTTCAAATAGCAGATCCTTTGCGGGGCATCGCTACCATCAAGATGCACCAAAAAAACGAGCTCTTGCTATTTCTCCCGCCTCATGCACTCTCACGCCCAGGGTGTTTGCAATGTTCTGTGTCCATTTGTGTGCTGGCTAACTCATGCCTCTTATTCCTGAAACAATACGTTCCATTACTGTTCTATCCAAGCTACTGTGACGTTTAATATGGCCAAAATATTTTAGCTTCTGAGTCACGGACACTGATTGTGATAAGCTCTGGTAACGTTTCAGTATTTATCTCTTTCTATGTCCACGATGTTCTAAGAATGTTTCTGTAACATTTGATTCAAATGCTGAAATGTTCTACTTTAGTGATGTCACTTGTCGTCCATGGGGGGAAAGTGGAATCAACAAGCACACCTGTTAAATATCCTTTTCTCAGTTTTTCTCTGCTGGTGGACCTTTGTCTACACACCCCCCTTGTTATTTAAAGTCTTGATCACTATCTCTCTCTCTCTCTCTCTCTCTCTCTCTCTCTCTCTCTCTCTCTCTCTCTCTCTCTCTCTCTCTCTCTCTCTCTCTCTCTCCACTAGACAATATCCCTCTTCACTTTCCTTCAGCACATACCCCCACTAACACAGGCTTCGAACAAATTGATAAAACATTTATTGCAGAAAAGTGTCAGTTGTGTGTGCGATGTATGGGTGTGAATATATGTGGTGTTATCTATCTTGAATGTGTGGCAGGATATAGTCTAGGATCAGCATCACAGTTGTCATCATGATACGGCCATTCGACGTCACAAAGCACAGAACAGGAAATATCTCACCAAGTGGTGTGTGTCTCTGACTGATGCTTGTTTTCTTCCCACTATGTTCTGGAAACTTTTGAATAATATAGTCTCCACTGAATTATTTTTGTTAGTTCGTGCCTTTCACTTCTATACATCCGATAATCTTGAATTATTATAGTTCCTGTTAATGTCTGATCACCACTGCTTGATTGAGTTACTTAGGGTCCTTTAGTTCTACAAACACGATATACCGGTCGGTAATATAGTCATCGTATTGAAGAATATAAACACCGGTCCAACAATATATCGTCTATATACTGCCGTTTGTCACTCATGGAAAATGTTAATGATAGTCTTTTCCTTTCTCTATTGTTTAGAGTAAATATTACTGTTCATCATTATCTAGTTGTATTGAATGCCTTCATTGAGCACCTCACTTAGAGTGATTCAGTTTTAATGGTCATTTTTAACTAAACACTTGTCTGACCTTCTTGCTAAACAGGGTTAACAGCTTGATATCAGTTAGCACTGCACCAGAGCATTGCCTTTTCTTCCTCACAGATTGGGAACTACTTTCATTTTCAAGTGCATTGAACCTGTCGAAGAAAATACACCCTGTGAGAGAAACTCAACTCCGACCCATGATATGTGAATGTAGGTCTAAGGCTATATTCAGTATGTAACCTCTATATATCATCCTAGAGCTACAATCTGGCATAAGACAGAATAGTTCAGCACATTACCCTAAACAAGGCAAAAGAAAGAAAAACCAAAGGAAAAGCACGGACCCCAGTAGACACTTCTACCAGAATATCCTATCATGAACCTATCCTTTATTCCCCCACTCTTATAGATTATCTTCTCCGGTCAGTTTACTTATCCTACCAACTGTAAGGACACCCCACTCGTCACAGCTTAAGTCACTCTGCAGCCTAATGCTGTCGACACTCAATACTACGGTTACACACGCTAGTTCACTATGCTAGAGTTCTAATCTACATCCATATAGAATCACCTTATTTAATCTATTTCAGTCCTAGAAGTAAACCACCTAATCCCATAAAGGAAAAGTGCTTGTTGTCTTCAAACAACCTAGATATCAGCAACCTACTTGCGACAGGTAATTCAGGACTCCCTACTTTTGCACAACACGAATCAATAACTCGTGTGGTTTACAAAAGGATACATTTTTATTTAGAGCTATTTACACACAAGCTCTGCGAGCGGAATACTTCATGGATAATCAACAACATGGTATGTTTCACAGATGCATTGAAGAGGTGAAAATAATGATACTATTAACTAATTGGAATCTAAAGCCTAGCTAACACTATTGCTGATAAACTATATAAGGTTCCTAGCGAACACGTCTGTTCTCTATCTGTCCTTGTCCCAGTCTGAGGCACGCTTCTGGTTGCGCGTTGAACCACGGACATTCAGTCCTCCGTGCGCTGGCGAGTTTGCGTGCGTAGAGTCCCAGCACGCTTGGACAGTTAACGACAGTAACTGGTATTCTCCAGTTACTCGTCGAGAAGCGAGTTCTCTTTACTCTTGGGAAATCCTCGCTCATAAGCACTCAATGACCTCTTAGTTGACACGAGTGTGTCCTGTTGTCAAGCTAAATATAGTGCCTGTGTCTCTCCTGTCTGGTGTTCTCTGTATAGCTCTGTCTTAACTCTCTAAGCTCCTGTGTAGATCTTTGACACACTCCTCTCCTCTGTGTGTAGTGTTACTACCGTTTAACTCCTGTATGTAACACGTATTGGTCACTGAAAAATTGGCTGTCCAATTTTTGTCAAAGATCTCATCAGTTTACGTGTCTCTTCTGGGGATAGAACAAATTCTTTTCTCTGCCTTTTCACACTGTTATATTGATTCACTCGGCTAATTGAGTAGTGCATCACATCATTATAATTGGATATACCTCTATTATATTCTTGGGAATTGTATTGATCCGAAACCGTTGTCTTCTGACTTATGTCCTGGCTTCCGTCGTTTGACCCTATGTCCTTTGACTTCTGCCCGTTGACTTATGTCTCGACCTGTCCTCAAATTGCCCAAAATGACAACCCGCTACAAGTTGTCTCTGTTACGAGAACAACACATGAGCATAAATGTTCATGTTCCCCTATAATATCAGCACCAACTCGTATGCTCTATGTTCTACTCTTCACCTTTAAACTTCCGTTTGTGAAGAAATATTTTCAAAGTTACATTCAGGTTTTTTAAAGAAATTATTGTGTCCCCTGTTTTGAGTTACCGTTCTTTGAAATAACTAGTGACTGCAACTTTTATGTGTTTGTTTTCCTGTTTGTTTGCGTGTTATTCATTAAACTACAATGTAATTAACTTGCTAACATGTGTATTCGTTTCTATTCTACATGTATGTATTACTTCGAGCGCCGTAAATCGCATTATTGTGGCTACAAATGTTGGTTACTTTTATTTATTACCACAATTTCGTTTTAAGATGCTCAAAGTACTTTCTCTATTTACTACTACTATTTCTAAAGTATAGCAGTTACACACTTAAAACTGAACAACACATTGGTTACACAGATTGACACAGACAAGTCATACTAAGACGATTTACGCGGAGAAAAAAAAATTCCGCTAAATCTCTCTCTCTCTCTCTCTCTCCCTCTCTCTCTCTCTCTCTCTCTCTCTCTCTCTCTCTCTCTCTCTCTCTCTCTCTCTCATTCATTGTTTACTTAGTCTTCATTCACTCCTCTCCTATTATACATCTTTCGTTCACTTTCATACCATACTTCTGTTAAAACATTCATTCGTCCTTAAAATATGGTTCATAATAATACATAAATGAACATTACATATTTACAATAAATAGTTGGCTGAATCGCACAAGTGTTCACGCCACATGACTGTGCTATGTCTTTGCACGCGTCATATCTATACAAAATATTATACACGTTTGTGATGATGGTTTATTACCGATCATATGATACTAACTAATCTAATTAAGCTATAGTAATTTCGTGTGCTGTCCTAAATTAACCTAAGGGAAATAACCTAATTAATTAACTACATTTAAGCAAAGTGGGTTAGTTACCTTATAGTAATATTGGTAAATGAAATGATATTAATTTTGCAATGACTGGGTTAGTTTAGAGATGATATTTTAAGCAAATTAATATATAAATGATTATGTTTACATGGTGATGAAATAAAGTAATGTCTAATAATTGCATTTCTAACGTAGATTTTAATCTAAATGAGGTTTTTAAGTAAATGTTGGTGACTTATACATATGAACTAACATAAATAATGTCATATATTTACTTGAACATTTGCAATACAATTATAAATATACACAATGAGGTTATGCGCACTGTTTAAAACAAAACAATGTAATATACATATCACAATTCTATATAACTACACTAACGTCGTCCTGTACGGTGTAATGTTCGAGTACTGTTCCTTGTAGACTAGTGTAATAACATAGTTCAATTCACCACAGTCTTATATGCTTTCATTTCAGGATAGTGGTTATATATAAAGTTCCCTACTAGTTTCTGTAGGTTCACGTCTAACACTCTCGATGTAAATTATGGCTTATTTACATGTTAGTGGTGTAGAGATATCACTAATGTGCCTGTTCATTTACTCATAATGGCACTGTTTATCTTCCACAGTATAGTCGACTGGCGATATTAATGCACTTCAAAGTGTAAGTTTTTACCACACACGGCACTGATTTCATTCATAACTACAGTGTCACTGTTTCTGGTGATAAATCTTCGCTCTTCTCCTGTACTTCATGTTTCTCTATACTTGAAGGTCGACTTAAAATGTCTGCCAAGGAGTTCAATGATCCCTTCAAATGTTGGATTGTAAAGGCATAGTTTGCCAATATTAAGGACCATCTGTAGATCCTGTTGTTTTGAGGGATGCCAGACTGCATTACCGCCAGGGGAGAGTTGTCGGACTGGATTACAAACTCTGTACCTGCCAAAAACCTATGCAGTTTTCTCACACAATAGATTACGCTGAGGCCCTCCAATTCAGAAGCTGAGTATCTTGATTCAGCAGGGCTGATTTTACGGCTTACATACATTACAGGGTGAAACCTCCCGTCGTAGAACTGGCCTTATATACCAGATATGGAGATCGCACTTGCGTCTGTGCGGAGGAAATAGGTAAGATTTCGATTAGGTAAATGCAATATAGGTGGTACACTGAATAAATGTTTCAATTCTGATAATGCGCAAATTAACTTTGCATCTTGTACATTTAATTTAGCCGAAGCTTTCAAAATATTTGAAAAAACACTGGTGATTTCCGCCAGATTGGGAATAAATTTACTATAGTAGTTTAGAAGACCAAGTAGACTTCGGACCTGTTTCTTGATCGTTGGCATAGTCAAATTCAGAATTTTCGTGACTATTTTCTCGTCTGTTCTGAGTTGGCCTCTACAGATGGTATGGCCTAGGAAGTCAATTTCCTCCATGCCCAACTCTACCTTAGTTGGTTTGACGGTAAGACCGAATAATCGTAGCCTGTCGAAGACATGTCGAAGTTTCAGTAGGTGTGACGTCCAGTCTTCAGTATGAACACATATGTCATCTATGTATGTAGAAGTATTGGTCACTCCGTGGAGAAGATCTCTAGTAAGACGTACAAAAGTGGCAGGAGCATTACGAAGGCCAAAAGGGAGAAAACGCCACTCATAGAGCCCTAGAGGTGTAGAAAAAGCTGTCAAAGGAATTGAATTTTCTTCCATCGGAACTTGCCAGTAACCTCTAGTGAGGTCGAGTTTGGAAAATATACGAGATGTAGACATATCTAGGATCAAATCTTCGCATGCTGGATGTGGCTCAGCATCGATCTTTGTCACTCTGTTTAAACGTCGAAAATCGACACAGAGGCGAATTGTTGAGTCCTTTTTGGTGACAAGAACGATAGGAAAGAAATATTCTGACTGTCATCTTTGAATTATTCCACTCGACTCAAGAGATAGTAGTTCTTTGTCGAGATTTGCCCTATAATATAGAGGGATGGAATAAGGTCGACATTTGATAGGGGTGTTATCAGTCAGAATGATGGAATGCTCTATTCTGTGTCTTTCCTGGGATGTCGGAGAAAATGTCCTTGTATTCTGTCACTAAATCTATCATCTGTCGTCGTTGCCCGTCCGTAAGTTTGGTTTCTATCCGTATGCTATCGATGGTCCCAGTCGTGTCTACAGTAGGGACTGGTAATTCTATTCCGTCGTCATCTGTCTCGTTAAGTACTGTTGTGGTATTAGCTGCGTGTGCTGTTACCTGGCTAAGTGTATTTGCGATGTCGCTGTCGTGTCGCCTTACCTAGTGTAGTTGTGTTGTGTACGTCTGTCGTCCGATTGACTGGTGTGGGTGCATTTTGTTCGTCTGTCGGTAGTTCCTGTCGTGAGAAATATGGTTTCAGCATGTTGATATGAAATATCTTTAATTTTCCCTTTATCGATATTTCATAGTCGACATCTGATATTTTACGTTCGACGTTGAATGGCCCTTGCCAAGATGTTAGTAACAAATTACGTTTATCTGGTAGTAAAAGCAGAACTTTCTGATTCGGTTCAAGGTGTATTGTTTTAGCACCCTTATTTGCATACTCGCGGTACATTTGTCCTTTCCTCTCCAAAGATGCTTTGGCTATTTCACACGCTTTCATGATTCTATCGCGTGTGTCTGTTACCATCTCATATGGTGTTACTGATGTTAGATTTTCTGGTAAGCTAGTAATTAGCTGATGGTATATTGATAGGGGTCCACGAGGGTTCGCCCCATACACTAGTTCGAAAGGTGAGAAACCCGTACTTGAGTGCGGAATTTCTCGATGGGCAAACAGCACAGCTGGTAATAGTGTATCCCATTCAGCTGGGTTTTCGGCTGTTATTTTTGCCAGCATGTGTTTCAGATCCCCGTTAATTTTTTCTATGATGCCGTTACTCATTGGGTGGTACGGTGTACAGAAATGCTGCTGTATTCCTAACAATTTTGTTAAGGCTTGCATCGCAGCCGAAATAAACTGGGTTCCCCGATCCGATAAAATCGTTCGCGGAAAACCAAAACGACAAAATAAGTGCAAAAATACATTTGCCACATCTTTGGAGGTGATGTATTTTAGTGGAATTGCTTCGATCCACCTGGTACATGTATCCACGAGCGTCAGTATGAAACGGTTTCCTTTGTTCGACACCTGATTCAGGGGTCCAACAATATCGACCGCTACACACTCAAATGGTCTTGATGCCAATAATGACCGTTGAACTTCGGCCGTCACATGCTTACCCTTTCTTACAAGATGTTGACAAATAGTACATGAACGACAGAAAAATGTTATATCAGAACAGAATTTAGGCCAGTGTCACTTGTTTTCCCGGGAGGAATGTGGAATCAACAAGCACATCTTCAAACTTATTATCTGTTGGGATTATTGACTGACTTCTGTCTACACTCCTCCCTTCTGTCTTCCCTTCCATATATCTATTTCTTTCATTCTCTCTGTTATTCCCTCAACACATACTCCGACAACAGTTCCTTTCAACGATAAATAAAAGATTTATTAATAAAAACTATGTCTGGTGTATGTATGGACTGTGTAAGCGTAGTTGATAGTGTATTCTATTGTTGGTGCCAGAATGAACTCTGAATGTCTAGCAGCGGTGTCACATCTCGCCCACTCATTATGCAAAACCACAGGACAGCACATCAAACAGGAAAGCTCTCACCCTGGATGATCCGTATGCTTGAGTCTGACGGTAAATCCGTTATTGAATGAAACAAAACTGTTCACCGCTGTATCACTGTACAGTAATAATAATCCGGTCAGTTTATGACTTCGCCCGAGTCTGTTTCATGAAAGTATTTATCCGACATTGAAAAAACACCACATCACCACAGTTCAGCATATTGTCTCTATGAGTAGCAATGTTTTTACTTGTCTATTGTCTATGCCTACCAGACGTAGGTATTTTTATTCTGCTTTGTTTTCTGCAAACTTATATTCCTTTTTTCCTTATTACGTTAGTTATCTGGATCTTCTTTTTCAAAGTTCCTTTAAAAGTATAGTTTATTTCTTCTTTGATCCTGTCTAATTTATTACTTGGTTTATTGGGGTATTTGCTCTCCCCACAAATGAAATGCCTTTAGTTTTATCTTCAAAGCTTTTCCAGCACACACGAAGTATGTGTCTATCTTCTCGTTATATCCGGATAGGAGTTGAACCTGTGAAAAGTATAACAGATCCAGTGATAAGTGTCTGCCACTTAATACTACTTATGCAAGTGTCCTTCTCCAGCCATAATGACAAGGCTTCCGAAGTAAACACCCACATAAGACATATGAATTCATCAAAGTCTAACTTATTCACTAATAGAAAGCAATGATAAACGCTATGCTTACACATCTATGGTCCTATGCTAAACTATTACTCTAAAGTATTAATACCTTATATATGCACTTATCCTCCTGGAATCGAAATACTCTAGCGAATAACACACTAATATACCATCTTCTTTAAACCATTAGGGACGTGTATTTCTTTCCCCACTCAGGAGCATATCTCATTCAGCCCAGTTTGGAACACACACTAACTAGAAACCTCAGTTGCTACTATTTATAACAAGTGTCCAATCCTACGCTGATTGTTTGATCTACAATCAAATTTGCCGTATCCTTCCCCTCAAAAAGCGGTGAAATCACGTAGTGGTTAGTTGTTCGTTTCTCTCCGTTGTTACGCTGTTCTTCCGTTCATCGCTGGTCGCACTTCAAAGACATCTATGCTTTGATCACCGTCTTTCTGTTCCCAGTTTTTCTGTCCGTTCGTTTTCCCGTCGGCCGATACGAGCGGCAACCACTGACCTCGGCACGTACCTGTATCCTATTTTTATATTCTGAGGTCAATGTTCTTTCCTTTATTTCTCCTCTCAGAATGAAGTACACAATTGTTAACCCTCGTCCTTCATTTTGATCTGTAAGTTATCAAGGAATCACTAAACTGCAGTTTTTCCGTGACAGCCAGTAGAAGTGTGACAAAATTCTGGCTCTAGTTTTGTCATAGGCCAAATGTCCAGCAAACGGTGACTCATGTGCGATTTTCAGCACAGTTTGTCGGTATGTTACAGGTAACACCGTTTGCTGAATTTCATGGTTATTATTTGTGTAATAACGCATGAGAATTCCGTTGTGTATTCTAAAATACCAAGATGCATTTTTGGTCACTTTCGCTCGCTCACCTAACAGTTTAAAATAAGGTGCGATAGTATGGTCGGTGCGCTGTGCCTCGATAAATTCTTGTCGAGTATTATTGTTAGTAGCACCGGGAGGTGTTAACAGCTGTAACATCTCGTTTTGCAGGTCAGTGTAGTGTGTTAGCGTTTCTGACCTTGTTACAGCGTTAGCCAGGTTCGTTTCCTTCCAGGCTAATATATCATCGTCAGTACATTTCTTTAATGAGTCTAAACATCCTAAAATAAGATCCGTGCAAGGGTCTTGCAGGATTGCGCACGTAAATGTGCCGGTAAGGAACGGGGTATTTATATGCGCTTTTGCCAGTGGGTATTTCTCAATTGTTCCAGAGAAAGTACGGCATTTGACAAATTCACCCGTGTAATCTTCTGGTTTCACCAGTTCTTTTCTCAGGCCAAGTAAAGTGCTCCCGCTGTCCAGTAAACAATGGCATGGTTGGTTATTTACCAGTGCATCGTAGAACTTCAATTTACCTCTGGAGGCATTAGCTGCGCTAGTATCTTCGATGGAATATGGAATAACGTGACCACATTTTAATTTCCCATCCGCATGAAACCTGTTACATGTATCACATTTATTGAAATCAAGTATATCAGTAACTACTGCCACACTTTCACACACATTCTCTGGTAGCACATTCTCAAGTTCAGAGTCTATCACACTATCATCGTCAGATGACGTATCGATGAGCATAGCATTGTTTGCCTTCATCCTTTGTCTGCCCAGACACTTTGCAGAATAGTGTCCATAGCTCGAACAAAAATAACATTTGATAGCACGTTTGAACGAGTTTCTTCTATTCTCTTGCTTCTTTATGACTGTTTCTAAATGAGATGGATATGCTAGGTTTTTATCGCACATAGAATAAGTGGGATGATGTAAATTGCAATATCCACAACGTAGAGGTTTTTGATAGGGCTGGTCTTTCTTACGATACTCTTTTTGCCTATACGATCTATTAGGTTCGTTTTTCACAAAGGCAGTGATCTCAATATCATGGATGGTGGTTTTAAAGATATCACGATTTGCAGAAAAGTAAGCAGATCCACGTTTTTCTAGCTCTTGAATGGACTCTATGTCTGCCTGTTGGAGGAACTTTGCAAACGGGGTAGGGACCGTGGATATTACCTTGTCCATTACCATTAGATCTTGCAGTTTATCGAAGTTTTTCCCCACTTTTGCCGCTTTAAGCCATTTGTTATATGTACTTTGCACGTTAGAGACGTAATCTAGGAAGGTTTCAGTAGGTTTGGGTTTTAATTGTGAGTATTGAATCTGATACCCTGGAGCGTCAAGTAAGAAGTGTTGCATGATTATATCGTGGATGTATTGATAGTCACTCCTAAGTTCTGTAGGTATTGATTCTATCACTTTTAATGGCTCACCACTGAGATTTCTCATGTAGATCATTGCCCAATCTGCCAAAGGTATTTTCTGAGTCTTAAGTTGAAACTCTATATTCTCCGTCCATGCAGAAATGGAATCGCCTACGCTGTATGGCTTGATAAGGCCTTTATATTTGGAAAATTTAATTTGCTCCTTCTGGCTCTTTTGTTTATTGGAGGCTATTTGCAAGTTTGACTATATCTCTAACTCTTTCACCTTTACTTTAGTGGCTTCTTCTGCTTCTTTCATCTCTTTTTGATGTTGTCTTTCTAATGCTCTTTCATCTCTCTGTCGATCAGTTTCCTCTTTGTATCTTTCATTCGCCCATTTCTCTAATTCCTCTCCAGTATGGCCTAGTGCTTTACCTGCCTGGATGCACTCATTTAACGATGCCATTTTATGATTTTATGTTATTTTACAACAATATTATTTCAATTTCACACAATCGTTGTACAATTATATGTTAGTTATTTACATTGTCACTGAAAAAATAAAGATGCATCGTTAAAATGGTCAGTATCAAAATTATTCGAAAATATACTCATCTAATCGGTTGGAAAAACTTGGCACTTGGGATGTTCCACCGCTGACTTCATTACACAAAATGATTGATTTGATTGGAGAACTGATGCTTCTGTTTAGTAGAGCATCAATACTTTAGAAAACATATATATACTACAAATATATGTTCATTTTTCATGCGGCTGATCAATAACAAATGTGATTTGCATAATGATAATGATGTTAATGAATGAATGGTATGATAGTATCAATGATTGTCATGATTTGTAAGATGCTTCGTCATATGAGTGTCACTGTCGTCTTGTCTTCACTTTCCTTCTGGTTAGTATACTACGCTCTATTGATTCCGTTTAGTAGCTAATATCCTCTTAAATGTGATGAATGTTGATATTGATGGCTGTATCACACAAAATGAAATGTACGATGGTGTGCTGGATAACTTTGCAACATATTTGTACATATATTCATTTAACCAAATTCATCAACATTTGCTATCACTTTTCACAGAATTACACAATTTCTAAATTATTTTCTTTTAATTGTGGCTCAAGCTCCACAAATGTTACTTTTTAAAGTATTTTGGTGTTCAAATCTCGAAAAACAATTTATTTCAAACATTATATAGTAAATAATTCACGTTTGGATAATTTTAACACCACAAAATAATTTTAGCGTCTCTAGACGTTGGTTCAGAAACTTCTGACACCAAATGGGTCCTGCCTGTCAGCAACCTACTTGCAACAGGTAATTCAGGACTCCCTACTTTTGCACAACACGAATCAATAACTCGTGTGGTTTACAAAAGGATACATTTTTATTTAGAGCTATTTACACACAAGCTCTGCGAGCGGAATACTTCATGGATAATCAACAACATGGTATGTTTCACAGATGCATTGAAGAGGTGAAAATAATGATACTATTAACTAATTGGAATCTAAAGCCTAGCTAACACTATTGCTGATAAACTATATAAGGTTTCTAGCGAACACGTCTGTGCTCTATCTGTCCTTGTCCCAGTCTGAGGCACGCTTCTGGTTGCGCGTTGAACCACGGACATTCAGTCCTCCGTGCGCTGGCGAGTTTGCGTGCGTAGAGTCCCAGCACGCTTGGTCAGTTAACGACAGTAACTGGTATTCTCCAGTTACTCGTCGAGAAGCGAGTTCCCTTTACTCTTGGGAAACCCTCGCTCATAAGCACTCAATGACCTCTTAGTTGACACGAGTGTGTCCTGTTGTCAAGCTAAATATAGTGCCTGTGTCTCTCCTGTCTGGTGTTCTCTGTATAGCTCCGTCTTAACTCTCTAAGCTCCTGTGTAGATCTTTGACAGATCTTCATGATTTTATTCTTATTTCGGCACTGAAATAAATCCACACTCCAGCCGGTGTTAAGCCAACATGTATACTGAATTTAAAACTAGATTCCCATTCCCTCGAATTTCGCCTGTAGGACGTCATTGGTTTTTCCTTCCCACCAAATCATCCCTGCTCCTTCCTCGTATTTTGATCCTCGTACACCAACATGCTAACAATATTCTTTGATAAAGACGATCTCCCGGTATATCGTTTTTTTTTTCGTTATTCAAGGGACTCGGTTCACCGTATTTCAAAGGGCTCCAACTGTTTGATCGTGCTCCGAACTTACTTGACATAAACAATCTTTCTGAACATCGATGATTATCCTTTGATCTCGACTATTTTCCCCGTTGTGTTTAGATTGCCGAAATCTGGTCTTTGAACTTTTCCGGTCGACAATCTTCCGTTACCCACGGGACTTCGCTCCCCGTCTTCAATCGTTCCGATCGTTCAATCGGGGCTCTAACAACAAACAAAATGCCGCGGCACAGGCCGCCTATCGCTGTTCTTTGAACATTTCGGATCGTTGACCTCTAGTATCGTGACAAGTGATTGCAAAATGGTGCATGATTCACACCCACATGTTGCCATAGGGAGCGTGGGAGTCTTCTTGGTGAACTGATCACGCCGTCTGACTCGGGCTCCGAAGGTTGTGGGTTCGATACCTGTTCGCGTCCTTCGGTTCACGAGTGCATTTTTTTTTTCGGAGACTCCTGGAGGTCGTCAGAATTTGTGCTTTGTGTGACCTTTCGACAGTTCGCTGAGGGAAGAAACTGAGCCATGTGGGACCCTGTCGACTTTTGAGCGACTTGCGTGTTCTCTACAATTTTACTTTAACTGGTTTGCTGGTGTTGTGCCACGAGTTCTTAATACTCTTTAAATCTCTGCATTGCAGTGGCCGGTCTGACTCCAACTTATTTTAAAGAGCCCCCCTTGGCGCCCCTTGCTGATGATTAGGAAGCAAAGATATTCAAGTATGTCACATTTTCAATTGTATCATTGTTTATTGCGATCTTTGCTTGGTATGTCGTACAGGCCGTACATGTTGGTGGAGAATATGTTGAATAATACTGATGTTTACATGACATAGCTATGCATGTTGTGTATATATTTCATGCGTTTAATATGTTATGTGTAAACCTGATGAAATGAGAGAGAGACGAATGGCCGAGTATTTTCTTGAGAAAGGAGCGTTACCAGCCCAAGGGTTACCCAATCAAATTGAGACCCCACCATTCATCTACCCTCTCTCGATCTAGAATCTACGATTCTATTTTTAGTTAGGGCATCACGACGGCTTACGTAGTTAACTACTGAGTATTGAGAAATGGAAATGGACTGGGGATGCGAACGTCTGAAGACATCATGCCTTTGTTTATTAACAGAGAATGAGGAATATGGAGGAGGCCCTTTTCAATTACCAGGACAACTCTAGGGGAAGTCCTGAGCTCTAGTCTTCAACTCCAGCTGAAAAGTCAGACTCCAAAAAGACCAAAATGAACAACAGGTTGCAAAGATTCAGCCTGAATCCACTAATTCTGGCCTATACAGATGGCACTGAATAAAAGTCTTTCTTAAAAAGCCTAAGACAGGGATACTCTCCAATTTTGTAAAAGCTCCAGGCTATATCTTCAAGATAAATTCAAGAAGAAACCTTAAGAGGAGAGATCACCTGGTTTTCAGCATGTCACTACTGGCTAAGAGTGGACATTAAAGGTGCACTTGGAGCTGACCCTATCACAGCTTAATATTAATATTGGCTGAAAGCTAAAGGAGCAGAAGTTAATACATAGAGCAAATTCCCAAAAATGGATTAGTGATAAGTCGGTGTGGTGATTCAATTACATCAGAACCTGTTGTGGGAGATAGACTGGCAGAGAAGAATGATGGGACATCATAGTTTTTAGATCTTCCTCTGCTGGAAAAGTAAAACTAATCCCAAATTATCAACTTTGCGAACAGTCTACTCACCCTTCGGAAGGACATGTTTGTCACTTGCTTCGGACTAGTCAAAGTAGGGAATAGCCTAAACTGGAAAAACATTATGGGGAAAGCTGAAACCTGAGACATTCCCAACACCTTCATGGTGCTAAAAGACGGTACACGGATCAGTATAGCAGTGTCTCCCTATACTTGTGCCCGGCTATAGGTTTATCATGTGTTTTCCTCATTTGACGGTTGGAAAAGTGATAGCATGATTAAAGTGTTGTGGTGTAGGATAACCTATGGTGTAGATATGTGAAGGAGGAGGGTTTATTTAGATTGATGTTTCTGTGGGGATATTGAGTGATGTGTTTGGGTTTTCATAGATAATGTCACTATAATTTGCATATAAACTTATATTTGAGATGTAAATTGTTGGCAGAATATGAAGCCTGAGTCTTCACTTGACCTCATCAGACATTAATAAAGTATTAGTAGTAAGAGAACAGTTTTTGAGATACATGTCTCTGTGATTGTCTTGTACATTGTTGAGAAAGAAATGTCCAACTGGTGTCAAGCATCTTCATGGTGACTGTTACTCTACTGTTGCTGTTGGTTACAGAGATTGTGAAAGTCTGTGTGGTTGTTGTCAAGTATCTTCCATGATGTATGACTTGTCTAACCTGTTGGTGTGATCATTCTTTGTGAATGTTTGTCCAGCTGTTGTCAAGATCTTCTCATGTTGTCTTGTTCAACCAGTGTAAAATACAGTTGTTGTTGTTTATGTTCACTACAATGGTACAATTATCAATGTGATCATTTGTCCAAGTGTCTTGTGTCACTTGAAATAAGTAATGAGATCAAAAATGAGGTTGGCGATCAGAGCACAGTCAGCTGGAAGATGAGAGAACTGCTTTCATTGGTTACTGTGGCTAACTGCCAAGATCTCTCTCTCTATATATATGGCCTAGAAGAGAAATCATCTATAAATAATTCTGTGTAGAACTTAACTTGTGTCTAATTTCTCACAGTGGGGGTACTAGGTGAGCCAAAATTCTGAATGGTTTCTCTACAAGGGTTATGCGAGAATGACTATCAATACCTCTAGACAACACTTGCTGTTACTAACCTGTATCTTTTATAGAGAGATATACTTTATAGAACTTCACTCATTGGAACTTCTGTAATTCTCTATAAACCCACAAAAAACCTCACATGTTGGAGGCTCATATCCGCGATTGAACCCCGGGAACACCCCTAAAGGTGATCACATGTTGTGGACCCGTATCCGCGACTGGACCCTGGGAATAACCTGCTAAAGGGGATCACATATTGTGGACTAATATAGGCAATTAGAACTCTGGGAACACCCCTCAAGGTAATCACATATTGAGTGCTCTATGCACTAATTGAACCCTGGGAATACCTTTTATGGGATTCACATAACGAGGTCTGGCGACTCGGGATGTAAACTATGGGTATACCTTGTCTGGGACTCCTGTGGAGGATATCTATGTTTGTATTAGAATCAGGGAGTAACCTCTCGCAAAATTAAACCTATTGCTTAGAGTTTTATGATGTGGTTAATGGATCTCGTCACCTAAATGTGGACAAAAGGTCCAGATGTTTAAACTCACAAGTAAATCTCGGGTGGTGGTTGTTTCATCAATGGTGGTAATATTGCATGTATCACTGTTCACAAATGTCACATTGTACAATGTAGTTGAACAAAAATGTTAATTATCTTATGGGTCAACATGTTTGATATACCCATGATAATGTTGTGTTTCAAGATGGGCTGATGTAATGGACTGTCAATAATGTTGTGTAATTTTGTGCATACTGTGTTCACTATGAGTATCAAAGGTACCTGAGAACCAGAAGACACAAATTATTTTTAAATAACATAGACAGCTAATTTCAGGATAAATTTGATTTTTCTTGAGATAAATTAAGACACGTATCCAGGGAATAAATAGGGGGCCTACTCCCTTTTCTAACTTATTGGCTAGCATGGGAGAAAGGGGAATTAGTGTATTTACATTTTAATATCACTGCATCACATCATATAATGGGTACTTAATTCCTCAGTCCCCATAACATGTTGGCAACACTGAGAGCAGAGAGTGTGGACCCTGATGGAAAAATTGGGCAACCATTAAGACACCTCACTAACCATCTCTCTCAGTATAGTCAGTATTCGTACCGGCTAATGTCCAGTGTCAATTCGACGTTGGGTTTATTCTTCAGTTGTGTAATCTTGTCGGTAGCCCTGATCAAGCTGCTGAGAAAGTGAGCACGATTGAATCTCCAGGAGAAAACATCCTTATCAACTCAGTCACTTGCCATTCCTGAATTAATGGTATTATTAAGCGTACATGATACGTAATGGACGAGATGAAGGGAAGATTCTACCTGATGTCATGGTCAGTCATTCATGACCCGACCACAGTCTGGTGTCTATAAGACATTAGTCTATTGTTCGATGGTGTGATCTCTGGTGTACTAGGATCCACGTCGCCAGGAGTTAACTCATTGAATCTCCAGGAAGGCCATCAAAATAACTGGACCCCTAGCCATTCATATGGAAGTGGAGAGCGTACGCAAAGTTATGTGTCCAGGAAACGATGGATAACCAACCTGATGTCATTGGCGTATCATACGACTAGGAGCATAACGTGGACAACCTGAAAAATTTCATGAAGAGATAAAACAGGATCCGTCTCCGACGTCTGCCGTCAATTCATCCTCAGTTGAGAAAGCATTTCTGCCTAGAAAATGGTGGAGATTAAAGGACGGACAAAGTTGAGTACAGCTGATGTCATTCCAATTTTTCATTCTCAATTGGGAAGACCTTTCTGCCGGAAGAAGGTGGGAATGTAAATAAGGATTACTGTCTCCAAACAGTTAACTCTTATATGGTAGAGCTCACTGCAATTCCAGCAGTGACACTCTATACACAATGTCTGCGAAAGTGGACTAACGAAAGATCACTGTTCTCAAACAGCTGACTACTTTCAAGATAAAGATCTCTGCAAGTTCAGCAGTCGACTCTTTATATAATAAGAACCATGCATTCCGCAGTGGAATCTTAGATTATTACTGAGATGCGAGGCATATTCACAAGACCTGGCCAGTCCTATCCTCAAAGTCAGTAAAATTGCTTCAAAAAATAATTCCAGTCAATAGTGGGATCTATGAAGCTATACCCACATAATCACACCCCTTCAAAGGTGGCTGTGATAATGACGGACTTCTCTATGGCTGAGAAGAAACGCCTTATTCGCCAAAAGTAAACGTTTTGCTCATGTGGGAGAGAAAGAACGGATACTTCCCAGCCACTCAAAAGCATTTAGCTTAAGCATGGCTGAAGACAACTAGTTGGAATTCTATATTAGTTGTAGTAGATGTCACAGTCTGGCTGCATCTACCAATTCAGTTGCTACGTTAGAAAATAGAGCAACTAAGGAGAGAAAATGCTGTCACTTCTCACAACAAATCAAAATAGAGGCCTAACGGAATGAGGAAATCTCAGCCAATAAGTGCACCTCTAAATCTATGGTAAGACTACAGAAATAAGTCAAGGAAATATAATGGGAAATTGCTACCATCTGCAAACACAAGAGGCTTATTGGAAAGGTAGACCCTGTGTCCAACGCTAACCAAATCTGCACTTAGTAGATTTTAGTCTTAAGTTCTGCAGCGGCTGCTATACAGTTCACCCGGAAGTGATTGTTTTTGCTCCGGTGATGATCAAAAATTTTAACCCAGTTCCAAATGCCAAGATTACTGTTGGAGAAAGTGTTCAGTTAAATACACTCTCACAGGATTATCATTCTCCAGAGGCGACGGGAAGAATGAAGTTCTGATAAAGACAAATGAGTGAGAGACATATGGAATTATACCACTCTCATCAAACATCTGGAAGTTGGTTTAATTGCAAAGCCATTACTTCTCATAATGAATCTCAATGGTACACATGCTTTGAAAGTGTGTGACTCTGAGAGATCATTCATCATGGACAGGAAAAATAGCATGGAGATTGACTGTGGAGCATTGTCAGAAATGAGTTGGAGAGCAGTTCACTAGGTGTGGTCATAACTCTTCATACTTCCAGTGACTAAATGGAACTTCATGCAGGACTAACTTCATGGTCTTTGCAGATGCCACCAAATTCATGACTGATGGATGAATATTGGAGCAGATTTTTCTTAAAAAAGGAAAAGTCAATTGGTTCCATATGCACAGCTCTTGTTGGAGTAATGGGAGATGAGTAAATGATGACACCACTTAAAGGATCTGGGAACTGTGAACGCCTGACCTATCAGTCATGGTATCCATGACAGTTTTATGGGGAGGCTATGTGGCATGATGTCTTCAGACGTTCGCATCCCCAGTCCATTTCCATTTCTCAATACTCAGTAGTTAACTACGTAAGCCGTCGTGATGCCCTAACTAAAAATAGAATCGTAGATTCTAGATCGAGAGAGGGTAGATGAATGGTGGGGTCTCAATTTGATTGGGTAACCCTTGGGCTGGTAACGCTCCTTAATACATAATTAGCCCGCCAGTCGAAGCCTTGATTCCATCCCGTAAGGACATGTTCAAGATGCAGTGGTAAAATTTGCCCAAAAGCATTCTTTAGGAGATGGTCATCTGCACTCCAGGTACCTAAATCATTTAATATGTTATCTGTAAACCTGATGAAATGAGAGAGAGACGAATGGCCGAGTATTTTCTTGAGAAAATGTAAAAAGAAGACAGGACTTCGGTACAGTGACTCTAAAACTGCCGCTCAAAACCTGTCATGTCTACCGCAGTGAAACATTCTTACCATGTCTATTGTCTGTCTGATTTGATGATTTGCATATGCTTATGACTGTAAACCACGCTCAATGCATATGGCAAAACCTTTGTGCGCTCTGAACATTCGTTGAGTGCCTATCATGACCATTCTTAACCAAACTGTACATCGCTCTTGAGAGTTACCTTTGGCAGTTCTGTTTCAGAATGTGTGATGCTATATACTGCATGTAATTTCTCCCTTATAATGGCTGAGAATGTTTGAGTGAATGAGATGATAATTATATAATTAACTTCTCATATTTGTAAAAGTAAAGACACTTGTTATATCCATGTTTGCAGGACTGCATTGCACTGTGGAAATTAACCTACAGTGTCTGTCAGATGAATACATGGGAAGGCTCATGCTATTTGTCAGGGAAAATTCATGTTTTCTTTCATTATGTGTATTCCACATGTGAAGGCAATTCTAGTGCATGATTTCTGCCATACAATGCCTACTTCTTGGTGCTTAATCACACTGTCTGTTCTCATGGTACACCGGTCCCTGTGATCTACTTATTGTGAGAATTTACAAGATAAGTGTGTGAAGCTGCCTCTGATTAGGAGTATGTGCCTATGACTTCACGGTTTTGGGGATGAACCTGGAGAAAGGATATCACCCCAAACCCCCAAATAAAATTGCACTTCATCATCAGTGAGAGGCGGGTGTTCGAATATCACACTCCTTTTTCCCCTCCCATTCCTCTCTGAATCTGTGATAGTACTGTATAACTGTGACAATGGTTCAATAGATGTAAAACACATGTTGTGCCTTTGTTTATTAACAGAGAATGAGGAAGATGGAGGAGGCCCTTTTCAATTACCAGGACAACTCTAGGGGAAGTCCTGAGCTCTAGTCTTCAACTCCAGCTGAAAAGTCAGACTCCAAAAAGACCAAAATGAACAACAGGTTGCAAAGATTCAGCCTGAATCCACTAATTCTGGCCTATACAGATGGCACTGAATAAAAGTCTTTCTTAAAAAGCCTAAGACAGGGATACTCTCCAATTTTGTAAAAGCTCCAGGCTATATCTTCAAGATAAATTCAAGAAGAAACCTTAAGAGGAGAGATCACCTGGTTTTCAGCATGTCACTACTGGCTAAGAGTGGACATTAAAGGTGCACTTGGAGCTGACCCTATCACAGCTTAATATTAATATTGGCTGAAAGCTAAAGGAGCAGAAGTTAATACATAGAGCAAATTCCCAAAAATGGATTAGTGATAAGTCGGTGTGGTGATTCAATTACATCAGAACCTGTTGTGGGAGATAGACTGGCAGAGAAGAATGATGGGACATCATAGTTTTTAGATCTTCCTCTGCTGGAAAAGTAAAACTAATCCCAAATTATCAACTTTGCGAACAGTCTACTCACCCTTCGGAAGGACATGTTTGTCACTTGCTTCGGACTAGTCAAAGTAGGGAATAGCCTAAACTGGAAAAACATTATGGGGAAAGCTGAAACCTGAGACATTCCCAACACCTTCATGGTGCTAAAAGACGGTACACGGATCAGTATAGCAGTGTCTCCCTATACTTGTGCCCGGCTATAGGTTTATTATGTGTTTTCCTCATTTGACGGTTGGAAAAGTGATAGCATGATTAAAGTGTTGTGGTGTAGGATAACCTATGGTGTAGATATGTGAAGGAGGAGGGTTTATTTAGATTGATGTTTCTGTGGGGATATTGAGTGATGTGTTTGGGTTTTCATAGATAATGTCACTATAATTTGCATATAAACTTATATTTGAGATGTAAATTGTTGGCAGAATATGAAGCCTGAGTCTTCACTTGACCTCATCAGACATTAATAAAGTATTAGTAGTAAGAGAACAGTTTTTGAGATACATGTCTCTGTGATTGTCTTGTACATTGTTGAGAAAGAAATGTCCAACTGGTGTCAAGCATCTTCATGGTGACTGTTACTCTACTGTTGCTGTTGGTTGCAGAGATTGTGAAAGTCTGTGTGGTTGTTGTCAAGTATCTTCCATGATGTATGACTTGTCTAACCTGTTGGTGTGATCATTCTTTGTGAATGTTTGTCCAACTGTTGCCAAGATCTTCTCATGTTGTCTTGTTCAACCAGTGTAAAATACAGTTGTTGTTGTTTATGTTCACTACAATGGTACAATTGTCAATGTGATCATTTGTCCAAGTGTCTTGTGTCACTTGAAATAAGTAATGAGATCAAAAATGAGGTTGGCGATCAGAGCACAGTCAGCTGGAAGATGAGAGAACTGCTTTCATTGGTTACTGTGGCTAACTGCCAAGATCTCTCTCTCTATATATATATATATGTATATATGGCCTAGAAGAGAAATCATCTATAAATAATTCTGTGTAGAACTTAACTTGTGTCTAATTTCTCACAGTGGGGGTACTAGGTGAGCCAAAATTCTGAATGGTTTCTCTACAAGGGTTATGCGAGAATGACTATCAATACCTCTAGACAACACTTGCTGTTACTAACCTGTATCTTTTATAGAGAGATATACTTTATAGAACTTCACTCATTGGAACTTCTGTAATTCTCTATAAACCCACAAAAAACCTCACATACTCACACCTCCCCTTTCTTTTCAATGGACGAAAATGCCAGTCAGATCAATATTCTAAAAGTGGCTGATGCAGTAGAGGATTATTAATCTGAGTCTGGAATGGGCCCTAATTATAACTTTACGTCTTTACGTCTGAGGTTAACGGAGAAGGAGTAATGGAAAAACTATATTATTGGGCTGGGAGTGAAGCCTGATCAAGCACACACGAATGCCGCTTTCGAAGTCAAGAAAGGAGATATAACCACTCCTTCGTAGGAACAGTGAACAGAATAACTTAAGGGAAACAGCTGCAATGGAGGACTGAGCTTGCACTGGAATGCACAATGTGTGTTTGCGTCCCTCGATATAACACAACATAACATAGCATTATATATCAAGGTATATACAAGTGTATATTTCAGAAAGCTGTTTTAACTAACAGGAGAAGGGGCGATGGTGAGTCTATGGCGACGTAAAACCAGACAGCTCTAGATATCTTCTTCTTTTCGTTCATCCGGAGTGTTTTTTCAGATGTGATTGCGGTGTGTCTGTTATGCGCCCTTGGGCCGAAACCCGTAGGCCAACACATCGACTTTAGCGTGCATTTTTGACCAGGTAGCATTCCTGGGAGACTCTCACTTTTGTGGCGCCATCTGCAACCATGCTGGCCAAGGTGGAACGGTCGAAGACAACAGTCATCCCTCAAAGGAAGGCAGGGACAGTCCATAGCATTTTCCGCCATCCAAGGTTGCTTCCATAGTTGCAGGGCCGACACATAACGCCCTGGATCTGGGCTCACCGAGGGAGATCGTCACGTCCTGCTCATGGCTGCTTTAAATCCTCACTTCAATATATTGGTCATTTCGTTTCCCCGGGTCATTCCCGCACAAACCAGACAGGTTTGCAGACGGCATCCACTCAGCGAGTTTTCGGACATGTGCTTGTCGTTGCGCCCATCAGAGCTTTTCCAGGCTCAACAGACATTCGGAAAACTACCCAGTCAGAGCTGTTCCGAACAAGAGCGGCATTCGGAAACTAGGTAGTCAGAGCTGTTACTAGCACGAGAGACTTTCGGACGAGACATTTCACTCGGACGTAATTGCGTAGTGTCAATTTTTAGTTTGCCACCCGTAGGACGACACTTCCGACTTCAGCGGGCATTTTTTAATGAGGTTAGCCATCCTCTGGTTTCGAGGCACGTTGGACTGTTGTGATGTCGCTAACATCTCAGCTGGTCAAGATAGAACGATGAACGACATCGTGGTCGGCCCTCAAGGGAAGGCAGGGGCAAACCATGAGCATTCCCTCGCTATCCAAGGAGGCTTCCATAATTGCAGAGCCGGCACATATTGCTCTGTGACTGGGCTCACCCGTGGAGTTGCCACGTCCTGCTCATGGCTGCTTTAGTTCCTCACTTCCATGTGTTGGGCAACTCGTTTGCCACTGATCGCTCAAGCACACACCAGGGACGGTCAGACTGCAAGCGACACCCACGCTTTTGACTTCGGACCACGCAATAGGTTCGCTCGCCGGCGTTTCATTTTGCGTCATTGAGACGTTCTTCCACTTTTGTCTACACTCTTTATGAGTTAGATACAGTTTTCGCAGCCACTTTCTTCGACTGGGGCACTTTTTGACTTTTTGTACTCGCTCACGAGGTAGGCTACTTGTGCTGCCGGATCAGCACCTTACCTTCGTGCAGCGGTGAACGAGAAACGGCCTGGCCTCTCATCCGGGAATGTCTCATATCCCCCAGCTGAGAGCCTTCGAACTTCTATCAGACCTGAGCATGTAGCTTGCTCAGCATCACGCCTTTATTTTTCGAGAGGTGGCTATCGGCCCGGCTCTCAGGTCCGAGGGTTTGTGGCTTAGAGGCGTTCAGCCACAGCCCTCGACAGGGAGCCTTTAGTGTTTTGTCCGGACCAAGAACTTCTGCCTTCGTGCGCCTGATTTAAATTTTAGACTGCTATCCTCAGTCTCACCTGCAGAGCAGCAGGTTGTGTCTCTCGTAGTCTGGTCCCTATCCCATATGCTGTCCGATATGTAGTTTTTCACCCATCGGCAAGCACATGGGGTCGATGGAACACGCAAGCTCCCCCACCACGGCAAGGTGAAGACACATCGGGGGAGGCTCTAGATATATAAGTACGTACATACATGCGCAGATCACATGTGAACAGAAATATATATTTATTAGAGTTCAGTAGTTGCGCTAACTAATACACACATTCTCGTTTACTGGGCTTGTAGAATGTGCACAACATGAGAAGTACTGCTTATTTACAATTGGGCGTAGACGAGGCTGAATGTATAAGAGCGGTCACTCTTAAACTTCCCATGCTTTAATGGAGAAGTAGGTAGTCCAATCCCTATACCGGCATTAAGTAGGACCTAAACGTTGATTTCCTGCTCCGAAAAAATGGCGAACTACTGAACTTAAAATTACCTAGAAATCAACATGGGGTTAATCACAACATTTTAGGACACACACAGTATATCTAGATAAGCCGAAATCTGGTGACAATAGAAGGTAAAAATACCTAATTTATCACCTGGTGTGGAGGGGTCAAAGGTATAATGCGACCCAATTGTTCCCTGTTGGACACGAAAGGTCGTCTGGCAGAGATTTATAACAACCTCCAGCTGTGCAAGGTTTGAGGTATCAACACTCTGCGAAGCGGTTAATGGTCCATTGTTCGTTAATTTATGAGAGAGAGAGAGACAGAGAGACAGACAGACAGAGAGAGAAGAGACAGAGAGAGGGAAGAGACAGAGAGAGAGAGAGAGAGAGAGAGAGAGAGAGAGAGAAGAGACAGAGAGAGAAGAGCCAAAGAGAGGGAGAGAGGAGAGCGAGTGAGGAAGGAGTCTCACAACTCCGCGAAGCGTTTAATCGGCCATTGTTCGTTATTTATGAGAGAGAGAGAGAGTGAGAGAGAGAGAGAGAGAGAGAGAGAGAGAGAGATAGAGAAAGAAGAGACAAAAGAGAGATGGAAGAGACACAGAGAGAGAGAAGAGCCAGAGAGAGAGAGAGAGAGGGGGGGGGAAAGAGACAGAGACAGACAGAGAGAGAAGAGACAGAGAGAGAAGAGCCAGAGAGACGGGGAGAGGAGAACGTGTGAGAAAGGAGTATCACAACTCCGCGAAGCGTTTAAGCGGTCATTGTTCGTAAATTTATTAGAGAGAGAGAGAGAGAGAGAGAGAGAGAGGAGGAGGAAGAGGAGGAGGAGGAGGAAAGAGACATACAGAGAGAGGGAGAGAGAAAGAGAGGAGTATCAAAATTCCGTGAAGTGTTTAAGCAGCCATTGTTCGTTAACTTATGAGAGAGAGAGAGAGAGAGAGAGAGAGAGAGAGAGAGAGGTGGGAGGGAGGGAGACAGGGGTACCTTAACACCCATAAGTAGAAGAGTAAAGAGTATATAAAGGTAAAACTGTTAAAAGAAGACATCATAACACTATTTTCGACTACAAACCAACACACGGCAGTAAACAAGTGTCTCAACAGGTTCATTCTATATAACCCAACTGAGTACCAGTTTCCCACACACTAGTAAAAGATTGCTGTCTACCATATGTTTGGAATCCACACATTTGATGGCAGAAACTCTAGTGAGGTGTGGCTAGGAAGTTAGTATGTCCGCTTCACACTCACATGTTCCAAGATTAGAATCCCAACACCCCCGGAAGGTTAACCCGGTCAACAAATGCCTGCAGAAGACGGATGTGTCGGCCTAACGGCGCAAGAACGCAGCTCTGCTGTAAACAGGCACAACAGCAATCACGTCCGAAAAAAAAGTCCGGATGAACGCAGCAGAAGAAGAAGAATCCCAACATATGGCTTTGAAATATTTAGAAGAATAAATTACACAGCAGATGGAATTGAAAGAATAGGCCACAAAGCCATCCCTTGGCACATTCCTTTAGAAAAGAAGCCATATCCACGGGTCTATGGAGTACGCTACTTTGCTTGGAATGTGTCTGTAGGAAGCTGCTCCTTTTCTAGTGACTGCCACTTCCATCGACAATAAACTGAAATTTTCGTGGCGGACTGTTGTGTTGGCATTCTGGCAGCGGCCTTAAGCATGTACTTGCTTGTGCGTGCTGTTTCGTTTGTCTGTACTGCTTTTCGTTCCACATTTCGCATGAGACAGTGAGGAGCATTTTGGGTGATATTCACTGGCACAGGAACGGAGCATAATGGGGTGACCCTTTGCCGTGAAGTTGGAACAGCGACTCTCTATAGGAAGTAACCATTGGACAGATGCACGACGGAGTTGGAAACATTGTGTATACCAGAGCACACATGCGCTATTTATGTTGGAGTGAATCATTAAAAAAAAAACACTACGGTAAGCAAACTTACTAAACAAGGTGAACAGAGCATAAATGCCTTTGAATAAAAATGTTATAGACGAGTTCTAAGAATATCTTGGATACAGAAAAGAACAAACGCACTCATACTTCAAGAGCTGAATATTGAAGAAGGTTGGCTATTAAAGACGATAAAACAAAGAAAATTGAAATATTTCGGTCACTTTAAAGTTTGGAGAGTACAATAATAGAGGGGTATATGCTTAGGAAGAGAGGAAGAGGAAGGCCAAAGAGAAGATGGGTGCAGGATGTGACGGATGATCTCCAGATGGGTGTATCGGAAACGGGACATCTTGCTTGTGATCGAGAGGTTTTCCGGAAGGTTGTTTTGGGAGCGAGGTTCTGCAAAGAACATGCTACTGATTGAATGAATGAATGAATGAATGATACTGTAAGCGCTCCTAGAACACGATCACAAGTAACAGACAGAAGGGGCGTTGCGGCCAAAGCATTTGTCAGCGCACAAATAACAAACACACTGATACAACTACTTGAGAAACATATATATATATATATATATTTTTTTTTTCCCCCGCGTTTCCATCCTGTTTCAGGATATTGCGGTCAACACCAGCATCTTTCAGCTGTATGTTGATTCCTAGGCTAGATTACGCTCGTCAGCACGCCACGACTTTCTGAGCGACCGGCTCCATACTCTCATAAGTCACTTTTGCGATTCGAACCACTGCTAATTCTCGTCGCGTCACGTGACGAGAGTATTCGGGGTTAGCGGAGAAAGCTGCTAACCCCTCGGCCATGGAGCCGGCATATATATATATATATATATATATATATATATATATATATATATATATATATATATATATATATATCATCATTTGGCACCTTGCCGTCTTGACAGACGATAGTTTGTGCTTTAAAAAGGCATAATAACTTTTAACTATGGCGGTAGCGAGTGTGACTGATAAGGCCAATTTGCGCTGTAAATGTCCGTTCACAGTGGGTGCATGTGAACACGTGGTCATTTCCACCATCATGCACCATCTTACGTCTCAAACGCTTGGTGTGTGACTTTTCTGCAATAATTTTCTCCTTTGACTTTATTCCATTTCTGATATTTGCCCTCCATGCAACACGTTCAGCGGCGACTTGCTCCCAATGTGCATTATCAATGCCTGTATCAATCATGTCCCGCTTACACACATCTTTCTCTCCATAGCACAAAGCCTGGGCTAAAATATAGAGATCATGTGTTGCCCATGCAGCATGATCCCTCTCTCGGCCTGCCTAGTTCACTCCAGAGGAAAGGTAACACCCCTACATCTGGAACAAGACAAGCTGCAGAAGCTGCCGGATCAGCAAAGCAATGCTCTAACTGTTCGCCTGTCGGAGCTTCGATCCTAGACCAGTCGCCAACCAAGGCTTAGGGCCTGGTCTGCCCTGCCATGACAATTTTGTCTTTAGCTTGCATTTCCTCGCACCAGGGTAAGGCTTGTACCCTCCCAATTGCGCTCTTCCGCCCGAAGCCGTTGGCACAATGTGGTGTGTCGGGTTTGGTAAGCGCCGCCCAACGTTCGGCGCTAACAGAAACCAGGTAGTACCGTCTACTGTTATACGGTAGCACAGTCATATCTGACTAAGACCTGACTGACATATATGGGATACACTTCATGAAATTACATGGGATACATTATGAGATATATTACATGAAATTGCATGGGATATATTACATGAAATAATCATGGAAAACCTGAGACAAGAATATTCAGTACAAAAAGAAGACAGGCTATTACTTTCTATCTATGCCAAATCCAAAGGAAGTTTAATTTAACAGGATGAAGGCGACGAAGTAAAGGGGGGGGGGGCGTTTGAAGAATATATACTGTCTGCAGCTGCTAGTCAAACCGATCAAAGTAACAGAAAAACTGGAGTACACCTAATAGTCAATGTTACTATTTAAGGGACAGTTATTTGTAATTTGAGAAATATGTTCAATACGTTTTACCTTTATTATTGCCTTACAAATAGAATTGTTTTCATTTTAACAACAAAAAGAAAAACAAATTGTATTTACACATTGCTTTACACATACACATATATATATATATATATATATATATATATATATATATATATATATATATATATATATATAAAATATTGAGCACAACCCACTACTGGCGACGCCGATGGTAATCTGAGTATCATCGGCGTCGCCAGTAGTGGGTTGTGCTCAATATTTAAAATTCAAATCCCGAAATAACCAAATTAATCAGTTTGATTATTGCTCATTGGATTTAGGAGGCCTGGTGTTCCTTGCTAGTGAGAAGTCCTGATCGTTTCGGGTCCACATCGATTGACGGACGTCAGTCGCGGCGATTGGGCAATCTTGAGCATAGCCTACGATGGGTGACGTTGAGATATTCTGTTATGATAATTTGGCTGTGTCCAAAGTGTGCCGCGTGGTTACACACCCGCTTCACACGCCAGTGATCCGGGGCTTGCTTCCGGATCCGGTCAGGGATATGCACTACTGACGAGCTCAAACAAGGGCGAAACTCGAGTATAGTGCTTCCATATTGACGTGGATAGGCCTTAGGTTCATACCAGATTACCACCGGCGTCGCCAATAGTGGGTTGTGCTCAATATTTAAAATTCAAATCTCGAAATAACCAAATTAATCAATATATATATATATATATATATATATATATATATATATATATATATATATATATATATATATATATATATATATATGTGTGTGTGTGTGTGTGTGTGTGTGTGTGTGTGTGTGTGTGTGTGTGTGTGTTTATTTATTTACTTAGGCCCCTTATAATTGAAAAAGCCACTGCGTGTCAACGCATAGACTACAAGAAGCGATTTGTTGAAATACTGGAGTGGCGTGTGTAAAGTAAAGAAAAGGGCCCACTTTCACGCCCTGAGACGTACTGAGTATTTGGTGCATACTTCCATTGTTTTATGCCCCAATCTGCACTCGATGGGTGATATGGTAATTTCTCTCCGGGCGCCTTTACTACTTAGCACACACCATGGTATTAGTATATATTTTAGGCTCTGTGAACAGAGTGGTCAGTTGACAAGAAATCCGTTTCAATGGTGTTCGAATACATGACCACCAGGCCTTCAGGTAAACAAGCTAGCCACTGCGCTACATAATTAATGGTTTCATTAGAATACTCCTATCCTGTTTTAGCGAGTACTTCAGCAACCACAGAGGGCAGTCAAGTGGAGCGCTTTCCATTGCGAAAGCTCGAGGCTTTCTTAAGTACATAAACTTACGGCAGATGAATTAACCAGACGTTGTTGGGCCAATTGGCTGAGTGCACAGTGGGCGACCCCATCCTTTGTATCGGACACGGCTTTAGGGGATAATGATAATTCTTTGTCCAGTGTCAGTTATCTCGCGTGGTGTTCGGCCAAAGGAAGGGCTTGCTGTGATTACAAACGTTATCGTGTGTACCCACGTGATCATCCCACAACTGGCGTAGGCGTTCATGTCTCTCCACAGATCGCGGTCTTTGGTATTATGGATCAACCTTGCTGACGATATTCTTCCGTGCCACTGTCTCAGTCCATCCAGCATCATGTGCCTTGGATAGCCTCTAGCCCTCTTTCCCCTTGATCTTTCCAGATGTCACAATGTTCTCCAATGTCTCTCTTCTCATCACATGACCAAAGAAAACATACTGAGAAACAAGGGTAGAGAGAGATCGACACAGACAGTTTAGTTTAGTCGACGGATCAACATCACGGCACGCGGGTGCAGCCCAAAAGTGCTCGTTCTCCTCCTAACTCAAACCTGAGTCTGGAGAAACTCAGCTCAGTGCACGAACTCCGGCGAGGATCCTGAAATACTTTGGATAGATTTTTAACTCGAAATTTTGCCCGGGCAGCGCCGTTAGGCTAATCTTTTTCGTGCGCAACAATATACACGGGCGTCCGATCTCACTACCCAGAGACCAGGGGGAATTTTTACTAGAAGTCCACATGAAAAAAATCCCGGTCCTCACGGGGGCTTGAACCCGGGACCTCCAGCACTCGGGGCGGGCACCATACCTCGAGACCACGCAGCCCCCGCTTTTACAGGAGTCTCCGAAAAATTTAACTCGTGAACCGAAGGACGCGGTCCGGAATCGAACCCACAACCTTCGGAGCCCGAGTTAAACAGCTTGACCACTTCGCCGTGTAGACTCCCTTTAAAAGTCGCTTAAAAGTCGACAGGGTCGACTTCATTGCACCGGGTTTTATCCCATATGGCTCGGTCTCTTTCCGCAGCGCGGAAAGCGTCGCACAAAGCACGAACTACGTAGCTCTAGCGACGACCCTCAGGAGTCTCCTGAAACATTTCACTCGTGAACCGAAGGACGCGGCCCGGAATCGAACCCACAACCTTCGGAGCCCGAGTCAAACGGCTTGACCACTTTGCCACAGAGACTCCCAAGACAGACAGACAAACAGAGAGTGAGAGAGTCACAGAGATACACTCTTATATTCTTTATTATTCTAGGAGAGCCGCTGTAGTGAAATGGCTCGACCCTGTAGTCATAGGTTGACACTGTTCTTTTGTTACCTCATATCTCGTAAGTTACGTTGTCACACGCTTTTGTGTTGTCTGTAGAGTTATACTACTTTTCTTATTAATTTCTATGGAAGTCTTGTCTATTTCGGTGAATCTATGTTCAAAACATAATCTAACAAATGGCGTAAGACACATCTCAAAAGATACAGAGGATTACCTGTGCACCTTTGCCTAAGAGTTCTAAAAATGAATAACAAGAAACGGCAAATTACGCACTAAAATACAAAACAAGCCCAGTAGATCTATTTTCGGCAAGCCGTAATGTTAAAAACAAACAAAAAAGCCGATTATAAACACATTCCAGGCGTTTCACTTTGACCTAATTTCAAAAAGATGAATGGGGGATTTTACGCAGTGTGGTTAAAGTGTTGTATTTCCATATAAGGGCAGTTGTGCCTAGGGGAAGTTAGTAGTAGACTGTTGACATGGCGGTAGCGTGGCAAGTGTGGGAGAATGCTATTTTTTTTTTTCCTTTCTAGAATATGTGACCTGTTTTGACGGAAGAGAGTCACCCTGTCTTGTTATTTTACAACAATGGAAGATAGATGTTGATTGATGTCGCATGTCCCAGGCAAACGTCACATTAGCCTTGTCTATTATAATTATAATGTTAACTCATGCTGTGCGGATATCGTCGCACATCCGGGCGGGATTCTGACTTAGAGGCGTTCAGCCATAATCCCTCAGTTACTTTGACACACTGATATCTTTTTAAGTGATTATTACCATGGGATGATTAATCGTTTTATACGACTTGTCGTAGTTGCCATGGGCTTATATACAGTAGTTTTCTTATGCAATCCCTTTAATCTATATCTATAAAACAGAGTGTATGTTTGTTTGTGTGTGGGGATTTTTGTATTGGATGCGTTCGATAACGGTACATCCGATTGAGATGAAATTTTCTACACGTCTTCCATTCATTCATTTGCAACCGACTATAATAATTTCTTAATGTAAAATCTTCGACTTATTTAATAACATTTACTTTTCCATTTTCATTATATAATGTCTATATAGCAGGAGGACTTCACTCTAGAAAAGTTATTTCAAGGGGCATAACTTTTAATAACATTTCTATATACTTTATAGTCATATTGTTGGACTTACCTGCACTATTGTTAAACTCTTTGTCTATAGTTATTTTTAGGCATATATTAAATAATGATATAATCTTTAAGGTATTTTTAAAGTTTGCATAAAAATAATGCATTATGCATAACATTTTAACCCATCTTTTTCTGCTTACAAAACTTATCAACTGTCATGTCGGTGATTAAAAACAGTTTTCATTAAAAATAATGAATGGTGTGTGGAAGGACATTCTTTTAAGTTACTGTTTACCAGCGAAACCACGCCGGGTCAGATAGATAGACAGACAGACAGATAGTCGGGAACGGAAGCTTATTTGACTACTTATATGAATGAATTAAATGACATGCTCCCCACCAGGGACTGGGTGAAGCCGGGCCGGGACAGACAGACAGACAGATAGACAGACAAACAGATAGTTGTGAACGGGAGAGGTTATATGACTACGTATATGAATTAAATGAGATGCTCCCCACCAGGGACTGGGTGAAGCCGGGTCAGACAGACAGACAGACAGACAGATAGACAGACAGACAGATAGTCGGGAACGGGAGAGCTTATATGACTACTTATATGAATTAAATGAGATGCTCCCCACCAGGGACTGGGTGAAGCCGGGCCGGGTCAGCCAGACAGACAGACAGACAAACAAGCAGACAGACAGACTGATAGATAGATAGATCCCCTCCAGGGCCTGGGCGAAGCCGGGCCGGGTCAGCTAGTTTAATATATAATACAACAGATATGCTACCATATTAACAACTTTTAAGTCATAACTGTGACACACCTCTACTTCCCATTTTCCACCATCCATTTTTGTTACGTCTAAATCTACTTTTTGTTTGGTACTGAATCTGTTAACTTATTTTATCCCGAAACGGCCCGTTAACATATCACGAAGCAGATAGACACTATTCTAAATGTGCAATTTCTGTATCAGAGATAACAAGCACGTATAAGTAGATACTAAAAAAGCAGTCTACAACACAATTTTCCTACCAACTATATGCTACTAATGCCAAACTTGGACAATGAGAGAAATAGAGACAAGAAAAGTTACAACAACGAAATCAGGACTAAAGTGGGAATTATAGCAGCGCTAGATTTAATTTGGCACTGAATCTGTTAACTCATTTTATCCCAAACAGGCCCGTTAACATGTCCTGAAGCAGACAAACACTATTCTAAATTTGTAATTTCTTTCGTATGAGTGTGCGACAACGTGTGTGACAAGCGTGTGACAATGTAACGTAAGAGATATGAGGGAACAAAAGAACTGTGCCAACCCATGACTACAGGATCGAGCCATTACACTATTAGTGTCACTATTGCCTTGCTCCCTGGCCAAAGGATTAACAACGTTGTTCGTAATCCCATATATTTACGTGGGGGAAAACATCTGCCAGAGATTCGGCAGCGGAACACGCAGCACTTGTAACTTACGGGTGTATGTGAGTCAGTCGTTCAGAAAGCAATGGCAAACTACCGAACGTAAAACTTGCTTAGTACATCAACAGCAGCTGAAAAATGCTGGTGTTGACCGCAACCTCCTGTAAGGGATATGCAACATAAAAAAAAGATTTAATTTAAAAACAGCAAGTTAAATGGTTATGCCATATAACGGCTACTAACTAATAGTGGTGTTTGTCCATCAAGAATGATGGTGACCATTCATTTCATCCAGTGGGGGTTGAAAGTACGGAGCCGTGAGTTCTAAGATGGCTGATAAGGCCTAGTGGTTGGTTCGAAATGTTCTTTGACAATGTGGGCAAAGAATGCTTGACGTTCCAGGAGGAGGATCTTCTGCGGTGGTTTTTTTTTTCTTTCTGTCCAGCCTTTTCTTCACAGCTCTTGCAGTTCTGGTTGCTTCACAAGTGACTGCACACTTATGTAATATGTACGCCACGAATTAAGGTATTTAGCGGCAGTCTCCCAGGTGTCAAGATGAATTCCAAAAGTAAGATCTAATATTATACCACAACAAGCAATCATGTACAGACAAAATGGAACCAGAAGAAAGGGTCGACCATGTAAATTATAGAAAGAGGGAATAAACACAGTCCGTGAAAATTTACTTTGTATTTAACAATAAGAAAGACAAACATCATTCTGTGAACATATAGCGAGAAAAGAGGCTTTGAAAAACATCGTCACGACTTGAAAGATGAGTGGGGGAAAGGCAGATAGAGAGACCTATGTCTATGTCATGGGGGGGGGGGGATATCATCAGTAGAAATACAAATCCTGGGTGCTCTGGATCATCAACAGAGTTGTTTGAATTATGTCATTGAAACAAAAACAGGACTGTCTGGCAATCCTAACCAGGAACCGAGATCTGTGGAGAGATATGAATATCTGCGCTAGCTATCATGGCACACGATGATGACCATCTGTACTCCCACTCAGAGCCTCAAGGCGAGCAGAAGTCTCAAATGTCAACAACCAATCAAAAGCTGGCTGAGTGACGTCATCATGGCGCCGGCGCGCGGTCGATAACGTGGGAGTCGAGGCGAAGCTGCCAAACAAAACCCCAGGCCAGGGCTTACCCAGACCAAAACTCCTCGAAGTCGTTGTCGAAGATCCTTCAGGGTTTACTCAACTCAAGATTTATCACAGATTTACAGCTTGAATCTCACAATGGCTTCACACAGAGCAACAAAAAGCGGAATAGCCCTTGAGGCCCAACAGAAGGTAAGCTGGCAAGATTAGTTTGTGTTGTTATTCAGTCCGATATTTACAGTTTCTTTCCTCTAACAGAAGGGCGCCAACTTTATGACTGTCTTTATTTGAATATTTGCGTGTGTTTTTCATCATAACGTATCTTCTCTACGCTGATGTGTGTATTTTACTTCCTCTTTAATTGGTTTGAAATGTGTCTATATCTGTAATGCTGCCTCACTGGTCAAGTCTGGTTAGTTGAGTTTATCCTCCCCCGTTGTTTCTCTAGGTTGCCTAGATAGATGTTATATGAAATATATGTATGTATGATATGTTATGTATGTTTTGGACATTCTTGGAGTGTGTGATCTGCTATGGTTGTCCGAGTTCTGAGTTTCTAACACGCTTTGTCATGTGTCTTCACGGTTCACTCATATATAGACGTTTTTGTCCATCTTTGGACATCTCTTCCAGTCCATCTCAACTTGATATTTCACTCCTAGTAGTAGTACTTGAATAACATGACATTCCTACAAATGACATGCCATGCATCCTACATGACATGCTTTCCTATCTTTCCCTTCACTTTTCTCCCCATATAATATACTTTTAACAGAAGTGCTGCTTATATGACCACTGTACTTTGAATTATCTCAAGTTTTCATTCAGTAATGTTTTCCTCAATCCCAGTTCCAAATAATACATCCCTGCTTGTATTTCTTCTGCCTTGAAACTCCTCTATTTGTCTGCCTAACCACATATTTGGTTAGCAAGCTTCAATTTATCATAATCATACATTATTCGTTGCTCATGTTTGTGAACTGTTTTCATTTACACAGTACAACATGAGAAGATATCTTGCCTGTTGCATCTGCACATTGTGTTCCTATGATTTGTTCACCTGTTTTTCCATACAGTGAATCAAGATTCCATACATACTGTATTTGTTTCCAAAAAACATGTAACTGCGATAAATTCAGTTCTCAGTAAATTGTTCCCAGGGGCTTATTTGGGAATGTAAAGACAACTGCACTACCACTGGTACCCTATTAACTATTAGTATCCTGTGTTCTGATCTACTAACCATTATGCATTTGCAACACTCCATTCCTAGAAATATATTGACTATTGTCTCCATAAAATTCCTGATATATGATATTGTTGTCCTGTCTTCTGTTGAAGTTATGTCATTTTTATTTATGTAAGCACTGCAATTCTTGTGATGTGTCAAAAAAGAACAGAAAAATTCTTCCCCTAGCAGGAATCTGCGGTGGGTATGTGACCATCATATCTTGTAGTCCAGACTGCATTGTGGAATCGATGGTGGAATCTTCTATCGAACGCAGTGAGCTGACATCCACTCTTCTGACCGCGCACACATGCCGTTGACAGCACAACATCCTAATCATTACACGAAGCCCGCTTGTTAATGTCCATTTTAAATATTTAATAATAATATACACTTTATGAAAAGACCCATATGCTGTTTGATGCCTGTCTCAGTAATCTTGTGCTATTTGTTATATTTTTTTATATGTCATTCAACAAGTTGGTAATTTACTGCTAAATAAATGTGTTTTCATTCCATCATTATAAAATGTAATCCTGTGACAGCAGCTGCCATTTGGTATTACTCCTTGTGTATGCGTTCATCGCTAAGTTGCCTCTCTAAAGTAGCAGAGGAAAAACTATGCAACAAAAATGCTGAACTTTTTTATAGTCAACAATATGAAAGAATTTAGAGCTAATAGAAGAAATAAATTGTTAGTACAGTCAGTTGGTACATTTGTACGTATATGTATAATTCTGGGAGTCTTTGTGGTCAAGCCGTCTGACTCAGGCTCCGAAGGTTGTGGGTTCGATTCGAGGCCATGTCCTTCGGGTCACAAGCGCATTTTTCAGAGACTCATGAGGGTCGTCGCTGGAGCTACGGAGTTCGTACTTTGTGAGACGCTTTCCGCTCTGGGAAAGAGACTCAGCCATATGGTAAAAAAACTTGTGCAATGAAGTCGACCCTGTGGGCTTTTAAGCAACTTTTTAAAAAAAAAAGAAATAAAAATAATGAACAGCAAATAAACATGACAACTACTTTGGCGACATTAAAAGTTAATTTAAAGACTAATACAAACCATACTGGAAGAAAAGGTGGAAGGCTGGCAAGCAAGAGGTGGACAACGGTAAGAGGTGGACAACGGGCAACATTAAGACATGGTCAGTCTGTTGAGAGTGTACAACCAAAGTACATGGTTCTGTCGCCCTGCTACTGAGTGAGTGCATGAGCGACACTGTGAACTGTGATATTCCCATGGACTGCTTTTAGCCTGTCTATTCCACTTTTCACATCGGACAGTGGGGAGCATTTTGTGTGATATTCACTGGCACAGGAATGGAGCATAATGGGGACGACTCGTTGCCGTGAAGTTGGAACCTCGACTACTAACCAAAGTGAGAGACAGCAAATGTTGGTGATCCATTGCAACCAACCTTCATTGTGGAAATGGCATTTGATGTATAGATTTAAACTGTAAGGATTCATTAACAAAATAGGACTGATAGAAGTCTAAGGAACATCACAGTTAGAAAAGACACAACTTAACGTCAGTTAACACAGCTGACGGTCAGATAACATAGCTGACGGGACATATCTTTAGGGCCATGACAAATGAAGTCCAACAATCAGGTACTAGGTGCTGACAGCAAACAGATCAAAATAATATGTTAAAACACTGAGGCGGAGAAACTACTAAAGGTGTTACAGGACGAATTACAACGTAAAGACCAGGTGGGAAACCGGGGAAAGGGGGGGGGGGTTATGTAGAAACCAACGTGAAAGAAAGTGCAACTAGGACACATCGACCAAAGCCGGAAAATCCAAATCAGGGCCAAAGCCAACCGGAAGGAAGGAATACCGAATGGGGTTGGATTTACCAATTACTCACAAACTTGAAAATGAATTCATCAAGCGACCAATGATTTCAACGTAAACTAAGTATGGAAAAAAAAAATGTTAGTGACTACATCCATAAAGCACAACAAACACAAAACAGGCGCAGAAGGCGTGGACAGCTGTACATCTGCGGTGGGTCAGTCTAAGGACCAGTTCTTATCAGGTTTAACACTCGAAGCTCTCAAAAGAGCACTAACCTGGAAGGAGAGGGGGGGGGGGGCTGAGAGACAGCAAAAATCAACAGCAAGTTTAAACACATCATTAAAACGCACAGCTGGCAAGGAAGACAGAAAGGTACAAGCAACAGGCCAAACACTGACTACAAACGCTGACACAATTATCTTGAAAAGAGGCAACACGGTGACCTTAATAGTATAACCATCGCCCCACAAGTTTGCACGAGTTCTGCAAAATTTTTTTTTTTTTGGGGGGGGGGGGGGTGTATTTAGCTGGAACGAAGTACGATATAATTCGTCTCCTTGGGATTTGGCCAGGGTGTTTTAGTGAGGCATATGTTCATAATAATCATATCAATAAGGTACATGCTGACAGAATAAAAGTCAAAGGGTGTAGTAGTTGTTTAAATAAACAATTGCAAGAATGACCTTTCTAACAGTGAATTTCAGGTAAATGGGATTTCGGAGAAGGGGTGGGGGAATCAGTATTATTTTGTATATATTTTAACTCTGTTGCAGTCTTTTGTTGTATTAATACACTGTTAACAAATGCTGCATGTCCCTAGGTTGATTTTCTTTTATTGCTACGTTCCATAATTTGCCATTGCTTTTTTTAACGGAAAGTCCTGTAAAATACCGATCTTTGTGTTCCTCTACTTTTTGGTCCACGGTAAAATTGTTAGAGGGAGAAACACAAAATCTACCGGGGGAGAGAATGCCGATTTCGAATGCGTTAATCTCTGATTGTATAGATAGGCATAACGAGATGTGTTAACAACTAGAGAAGTTAACAACGCATTATAATTAAGAATTGCCAAATGTTATGTATATTTAACAGTACTAAATGGCGCGGAAGTCTCCACGGTGAACAAGCAATTAGTAAGCCGAATAGAGGCCCTAGAGATGTGGACATACAGAATATGTCGTATTTCATGGGAACAGAAACAATCAAATACAGAGGTTCTAGAAAAATAGAATGGGAGGCAAGTGAGCAAGAGGTAGACAACGATACAAGTTGGGAGATAACATCAAGAGATGAACGAACCAGCAGACTGACAAATTATACAATCAAGGCGAGAGATAGAGTGTTAGAGATCCATTGCAGCCAACTTTGATTGTGGAGACGGCACCTAATTGATAGCGAGTAGTGATACTCTTCCGTCGTAAAGGAATTGGAGAGGGAGACAATAATGTTAGTTATTTTATATTACTTTTTTTTTTTTTTTGCCATTGCTGTCTCCAGCTTTTCACCATTTCCTCCTTCACCAGGATTACACCACTTTCTTCTGTTAGTTCCACACTAGTGATTCTGTCATGCTACATTAAATCTTCCTTTCTATTCCCGACCCACACCTGAGCCGTGACCGCATTCTTCCTGATTGTTTCTCCTGTTCGGGCTAGTGACCTTCAACGCCTGGTCAACATTGAGACGTGAGGTGATCTTGCCCCTTAAGTATGGGTCGTTGTAGGGTTGTGATTAGAACATGATTTTGTTTTTCTTTATCAACGCTGTAGCCGGGGTTCAGTTCTTACTTTAAACCAGCTTGCTTGCTCTTTGCTATAACCCCACTATAACACTGGCTGTTTGTGATTTGCTGGGCGATTTTATGTTGAGTAGTTTGCAATTGCTTTCTCAGCCGAGAAGTTAACGGTCCCAATGAACCTACAACACTGCCACTTGCACACAGCTCGTTAACCTCTCAGCCATGGCGACATGTCAATTCTCATTAGTGACGTTTCGTGTTCTTTTTGGCTATAACTTAAACCATACTTAAATCACCCTTGGCTTGTGATCGCGCAGCAAATGCCCAGGATGATTTTCAACTAACATGTACGTGGGTGTTTTCGTTCATCAGTTTCCTCTGTCAAGCAATCAAGCTCTGTCTTCATAATGAAGATTGCCTGCAGTGAATCTCCAAATCATTCTATCTTAAGTGGAACACTCTGATAGACTGCAATTCGCCACTCTCTTAGTAAGCATTATCTTCCAACTTGTATCCACGCCTGCATATAGCTCCACTGACCTGAATTCCCTCTGGTAGTTTATATTTAATGTAGCCAAAATATTTGAAGGGGGGGGGGGGGGGGTGATATGAGGAAATTCCATAGCGATTTGCTGACATTTTACCTTCTTGGCGTAAGACAGTTTGTTAACTTGTGCTTCAAAAAAGGCATAACTAAAATCCATGGCGGGGAGAGGGATGGAGTTATACCTCTCCATAGCACAAAGCCTTGGCTGAGTTTTAGAGACCATGTGTTGCCCATGCAACAGGATCCCTCTCTCGACCTGCCTAGTTTACTCCACAGGAAAGGTAACACCGATACATCTGAAACAAGACAAAACTGCATGATCAGCAAACCAATGCTCTAACTGCCTGTCGGATTTTCGATTTTAGACCAATCGCTGACCAGGCTTATGTTGCATTTCCTTGCACTATGATAAGGTTTGTGCACTCCAGTTGCGCTCCTCCACCGAAGCCGTTGGTACATAGCAGAGTGTCGGGTTTGGTGAGCGCCGCCCAACAACGCTCGCCATAGCGGTTTAAATAGCTGAATTAAAAGCTGACATATAAGGGTACGTAAAATTCCAACAGGAGAAAGACACTATGAAGTCATGATGGAACCATAGTTGACAATCCGTGGCCCATGGGCTATAACGTGTTAGCAATTCACACATACTTCGTCAGCTGCTAAAAGAATGCCATTACCATTCAGCTGTACAAATATTAGTCTAATGATAATTAAAGTCGTTTTATTACTGCCACAATGTTAAGACATTAAGTTTACGCTAAACGCGCCAGTCCTTATCTCCCGTTACTGAATCGGTGGTCTTATATTGTTTATGGTGGTAAGAAACGCAACCTGGTTTATCTGAACAGGCTTGTTTACATTCGGAAATATGGCCACATCTGATAGCTACAGCTTGTGTTCTTTGTGTGTTTCCAAAGAGTGTTATGTGTGCCACTTGAGATAACGGACGTAGCAGTACTGAAAGACTTAACACGGATAAGAATTTGTGACGCGATAACCATCCAAGAGTTGTGTTATCAGTTCCTCACAATCTTATACATGACTGGATATATACATGCCGAAAAAAGAGGGGAGGGGTGATGTCTGTCTCCGTGGCGAAGCGATTAATCCGCATTCCTCGCGCTCTGAAGGTCGTGGGTTAGTTTCCGGACTCCCGTCATTCTGGTTCGCGAGTGCAATTTCCTCGGAGACTCCCGAGGGGCGTCGCTGATGCTAAGGAGTTTGTGCTTTGTGCCACGCTTTCGGTAGGCCGCTGTGGGGGAAGAGACAGAGCCATGTGGGATAAAAACCGGTGCAATGAAGATGATCCTCTCTCCTGTACATCCCCACGGGTAGTATGTGCCGTGCTTCCGTTTAACTCATTGGCCAGGCTTCTTTGAAACATGCTGATTCAACAGTCATTTCCTCTTTCGCCCAAACAGCGTTTTGCCAGTGATTTCGCATGTACCAGTGGTCATCGTTTCACGTTTGCTAGTTCTTGTCTCTAAATGCATTGTTGCATGTCCATTGTAGCATGTTGCGATCAACTCCACCTCAAGATAGATTTACTAGGCATTTTTTTTTTAAGTTCCATAATTTGTCATTGATTTCTAAACGGGAATTCGGCGTTAAGTCTGACTGACTGGCGTGTGGAATGACCTCACTGTCCGCTAGCACTATTCTTCCTAATAGGCGCTTATCACTGTCCCACATCTTTCGTAAATAAAATAAAAACGCTTAAATGTCGACAGGGTCGACTTCAATGCACCGGGGTTTTTATTCCATATGGTTCAGTCTCTTCCCGCAGCGCCGAAAACGTCGTACAAAGCACGAATTCCGTAGCTCCAGCGAGGACCCTCAGAAGTCTCCGAAAAATGCACTCGTGAACGACGCGACCTGGAATCGAACCCACAACCTTCGGAGCGCGAGTCAGACGGTTTGATCATTTTGCCACAGACTCCCTTTCGTAAATAATCTTTTTGTATGGCTGGTAATCGTCTCATGTTCTGCTGCTGGCACACCGGAGATATCACATTGGTATTTATTGGAGCTCTCTATCTGGCCGTATCAAGTTTCAGGGCACGACTTTGGTTAACATTCTTCTGTATTCATCATCATGTGTCTTATAGTTGTATGTAGTGGTCTAGTTTCATTAGCCACTTTCAGGCAATCGTTATTTACTCTGGCAGTCCTGGGCATTCTCATCATTCATCTCAAACCGCATCTCAGTTGCTTCTAATCTCTTCCTTATTTGCGCCATACAGGAAAGCCGGTTCTGTATAATATTTCATCTATCTTACATTCAATGATGATAAATAAGATACTGATAATTTTCTAAAATGCAGCTTTTGCTTGACCTGTGTTGATCTTAATCTGTATTATGCATCTTCCATTTGATGTTATACAAAAGCACACACTTCGTAGCTCCAGCGTTGACCCCCAAGAGGCTCTGGAATAACTGCACTCGTGGTCTAAACCAAGTCCTGGAAGCAACCCCACGACCTAACCTTCAGAACACAGTCAGAGATCTTACCCACTTTACCACGGCTGCACAAGTATGAGACAGTATTGCGGGGAATAGCTACAACAAAAGTGCCAGATGTCATGAAACCTGAACCTTTTGCAACCAGGCCCCACCCTTCCTTGACCTATAAATGTGTGCGAACTAACCAGAAGCTGCACTCCTTTGCTAGGCAGAATTGAAACGGTATCCGCCGGGATTGACCTTTGTCGTTGTACCAACAAGTGGGAGAAGTGGGTATGCCTGCTTGGGGTTTTAACTAAAGTACGCTGTCCCACATTCTCAGATTTTTGTTAAATTAAGTATGGGCGTTATCTATTTATCTGTTCATCATTTGTCTATCCGTCCTCCCACCTATCCGATGACCCACCTTCCACGCATCCATCAACATACCTCTTATCATTGTTTCTAACTCCCGCTGCGTCAGTGTATATTTGAAGCGCCATGTTCTTACAATGTCTGTGCGATGTGATTCTTCACTCGGGGCAGCCGTGGCTGAGAGGTCATCGTGTCCACAGCGGGCTCAGAAGGTACCGGGTTGGATCCGGTTAGTACCAAAACAATTTTTCCCCAGGAACCATTTGTATCCTATGATATCACAGTATCTCTTGTCTAGTGTGATCGGGTAACTAGCCTTCTCTGATAAAGACGTTAAACAGGAGGTCCAGTGTTCATTGTTCACGTAAAACAGGGGGTCTGGTGTACACTGTTCACGTTAAAAGGTGGTCCAGTGTACACTGTTCACAGAAAACAGATCCTGTGTACACTTTTCACGCAAAAATCCCACAGTAGTTTAAAATCGCAATGAGCAACCCAAAAAACCGATGACTTGGCAATTGTTAGGAAAGAAAACCTACCCACGTTCTGTTGGTATTCAATGCGTTTAGTGTGTGTGTGTGTTTTTTTTTTTTTCAATACCAGTTGTTTGTCACCGCTGAGGGCTTGCGGAATTGAAAATTCATCACTGTGGAATACAAACTGTTGCCATTGTGCTGATGCTGTAATGTTTAGGGTCTGCAATTCTTCTGAATATGTGGAGCAAAATATCCCAGTAGGTGTGCATGTGGATTAATGTCTGCGATCTGCCCAGACCTTAATCTGTGTCGGGCGATTCCAGTAGGTTGATGACTGCTATCGGTTGCATAAAATTCAATCCATCCTTTCTCCAATAGTCATCTTCCTCTTTCAACACGTGGTCCTCGCATTTTTTCCAGCAACTTTTATCAATTTTTAATAGCGCGGTCCGAGTTAGTATCTTGACGTCAGACAATTTGAATAGATTGATTAATTGATTTAGAAACCGACATCACAGCATTCGGATCATTCCCATAAGCGCTCCGTCCCCATCCTCAGCAGCCAGCGAAGAATTCCAACACCAATAATTCCAGTAGCAACCTGATTATATGTCCGTCTCGCCTTTCCTCCGAGCGTCGAGCTTCGGCCAGATCCCCTCGTCACTCCTCGCATCCTCATTCTTGCCAGACTATGGTGATCCATTTGCTCCTCCGAGGTGTACACGTGCTCCCACACGGCCGCAACCACGTCTGCCTTGTCATGCATCAATGCCGTAGGTATTTTGTCTTCCTGGGTAACTACATTGTGATGTCATGCATTGTCCATAATTAGACAAGACGGTCTATCTAGGGATAGAAGCACTGTATTCTCGAGCCAATCGCGAAATACATTACCATTCATCTCATTATAATCCCTATTGTCTGTATGCTTTGATACGAACCCGAGTCCAGCATTCTGTAGTAAACCATTTTGAGTACTACCAGCATGGGCTATGACGAAACGCTGTCCTTTACTACTGGGCACATATCGCGTTATCTTTCCGTCCACTGATTGCCATTCCTTTTCACTTGTGTGGTTCGCATTGATCCAGGTTTCATCCAAATAAACTGTCATAATTTTATTTGCGCATTTCCCTTATTTCACGTAGATATCTGCTTCTCGTGGCTCCTATAATGCGGTTGCTCGCAAATAATATTTCTACCTCCCTTGTACTTTCTAAACGTGAAGATAGTTATGAAAGGACCCACATTAATGACACACCTCTGAAGAAACTGCGATACCACTGAACACTCCCCGTTTCACTTCTCAAGGCTCTGTTCGCAAGGCCAATCCCGTGAAAAACCTGAAAATTTACTATTGAACGCTCATGTTTCCTCGTGAAAATGTAATACTTCTAATAATGTGCACTTCGTCTTTGTCCCGTAAATTATATACCGCATATAAACAAACTTTGAAATCTGCTGTACAATCTCCAGAACAAAAATTTTTTTGTTAGGTGGACATCATGATAAGGTTATATGTTAAATCTCATCATTTTCTCTCAGCTGGTTACTGAGGTATGGAATTTTATATTGGGGCAGACAAAAATAAATGGACTTTTTTATAGAGCCCGTTGCCTTGAATAGAATCTATTTTTAGGAAATAAAACCTTACAGAAATTCATGCTGAAGTCCAGATCAAGAGAGCATGTGGTATCTTTAGATACAGTAGTTTCCTGTAACAAAAAAACGTACAGTCCTATTCAGAGATCAAACCCACGACTTTCTGAGCCGAAGCAGTCACCACAAGCTCTCAGCCACGGCTCCTCCGAACTGTGACCTTACAGACAAAACAATTCTCCAACAAATTCTCCAGTAAGGCAATATATTTGTGTTTCACTTCCTCGGGCGGGGCATTTTTATTACGCTGCATACTTTCCCGCCAGACTGAGTCATGGCACTTCAACATGAGGCTGGGAGATAAACAGAATCCCGTTGTCCCGGGCGCGGGAAGATGGCGGTCACGCCCAGTGTAGCCCGCGCTCTGATAGTGTCTGATGGCAGTGAACAGCGCACGTGTTGTCGTGCGTGACTATCGTCTGACTCACGCTGATAACCGGTTCCTGAACTGTCTGGTCCCTTGTTGATTAAACCCACGAGATCTTGGAACAGACATTCCTGGTGTCTTGTGAGGTGAATTCCAGTGCCTGTAGTTATAGTATTAGTAGGAAGTGGCGTAGACATATTTATACATTCCGAAACACACGCAGAAATCTACACAGGAAGACATACAGACACTGACCCAAACACACATGTCTACACAGACAGACATATAGACCAGAGGAAGAGGCCGACCACGTAAACGTTGGAAGGAGGGAATAGCTGAGTCCATGGGAATATCGATACATGAAGCCCACAATCGGGCACTCTCACGATGTTTATACTTCACCTCGACACCGCAAGGTACAAGAGGAACATGATGAGATGAGATGATACATATAGACACAGATCTACACAGGCAGACATAGACACTGTTCCCACACACAGAGATCTACACAGATATATAGACACTGACCTACACACACATATCTACACAAAAATATACACTGACCCACACACAATCACTCACATACACACACGCATATCCACTCACACACGTACTCATGCAGAGTTCCGCACGCACACATATATAGACGTGGGGCATCCCCGGCAGACACTAATCTGGTTAATGAAGTGACTATCAACCATTCGGAGGCCTCATCCACAAGGGAGTCAACATTCCCCATCACGCCGCCGGACAATTAACATCCGGCTCTTGCACCCATCGCTTGCAGAGCTTATTCCTTCCCCGGTAGCAGTAACCAGGGCGTGGCCTGCCTATTTGACATCAGGCTGGGGGTATGTGGACAGCTCTACATCCTCATTCCTGTTGAATATGTTCATAACATTTTGCCCTAATGCTTCAACTGATTTCTGCAAGTCGTAATGCGTTCATGTGCTAGGTAGCCATATAAGCACCATATAGACATAAACACCAAGTAGACATATACAATGTTTTGCATATCCTTTACAGGACATCGGTGTCAACATCACCAACTTTCAGCTGTATGTTGATTTCTTGGCAAGATTACGCTCAGTAGTTTGCCATTGCTTTCTGAGCGGCCGGCTCAGTTATCCCGCAAGTCACCAGCGGGGGTCGAACCGCTCCCAGCTCTCGCCCTGCTACAAGACTCTGCGTGATAAACGGGATTACGGAGAAAGTGTTGTAACCCCTCGGCCAGAGAGACCGGCAAGTAGACATATTGGCACCAAGTAAACATAGGCACCAAGTAGACATACAGGCACCAAGTAAACATACAGGCACCAAGTAGACATAAGCACCAAATAGACATATAAGCACCAAGTAGACATGGGCACCAAGTAGACATACAGGCACCAAGTAGACATACAGGCACCAAGTAGACATAGGCACCAAGTAGACATGCAGGCACCAAGTAGACATGCAGGCACCAAGTAGACATACAGGCACCAAGTAGACATACAGGCACCAAGTAGACATACAGGCACCGAGTAGACATACAGGCACCAAGTAGGCATACAGGCAACAAGTAGGCATACAGGCACCAAGTAGGCATACAGGCAACAAGTAGGCATACAGGCAACAAGTAGGCATACAGGCACGGAGTAAACACATATCTCACTGCTTCCAAGATTCTTAGTCTATGAAGGCGTACTCAGAATCTGTACAGTTACGCACTCTAACAGTTGTATTTCTTCAAACCAATATATCCCCTTAGTGAATGTACACAGAAGTCACAAACAGCAGCTTGCACGATTTATTGCCTGGCAAATGTCGCTGCATGTCGTCAGGTGCATACTGAAGAGTTATATTTCTTACTAGCTGACCCTGCCCGGCTTCGCCCAGACCCTGGTGGGGAGCATCTCATTTAATTCATATAAGTAGTCATATAAGTTCTCGTTCCCGTTACCGACTGTCTGTCTGTCTGTCTGTCTGTCTGTCTGTCTGACCCGGCCCGGCATTGCCCAGCTCCTGGTGTGGAGCATCTCATGTAATTCATATAAGTTCCCGTTCCCGACTGTCTATCTGTCTGTCTATCTGTCTGCCTGACCCTGCCCGGCTTCGCCCAGTCCCTGGTGGGAAGCATCTCATTTAATTCATATAAGTAGTCATATAAGTTCCCGTTCCCGTTACCGACTATCTGTCTGTCTGTCTGTCTGTCTGACCCGGCCCGACATCGCCCAGCTCCTGGTGTGAAGCATCTCATTTAATTTATATAAGTAGTCATATAAGTTCCTGTTCCCGACTGTCTATCTGTCTGTCTGTCTGTCAATCTGTCTGCCTGACCCTGTCCGGCTTCATTAAATTCATACAACAAAAAATGTAACTTAAAAGAACGTTCTACCACACACCATCCATTATTTTTAATGAAAACTCTTTCTAATCACCTGCATGACTACAGTAACTTCTTAAGCAAAAAAAGATGAGTTACAATGTTATGCATTGTGCATCATTTTTATGAAAACTTTGAAAATGCCTTACAGATTGTATCATTATTTATTATAACTCATATGCCGGTACATAACTATGGACAAAGAGTTTATAAATCTTTGAAAACGATGCCACAATATGACTATAAGTTATACAGAAAAGTTATGCCCCTTGAAATAACTTTTACAGAGTTAGGTCCCCTGAGATATATGAAATTATGATGAAAAATGAAATAATACTGAGTAAGCAGGCGATTTCACACTAACAAAATATCACAGTTGACAGCTCTGGAATGAAAGGAAGGCGTGTAGAAAATTTCATCTCAATCGGATGGGCCGTTCGCGAACAAATAAAGGCCATACATACATACAGACAGACAGAGATACGCACATCCTAATTTATATATAAGATTACGTGAATTATATTCTGACTGACAAACATAGCGTACACAGTCTCTGAAAAAGACGGAGAGAATAGAAGTTCATGATTAATTTAAAATTGTGCAAGAGAAGGTCCACCAGAATGGAGACGGATTGTATTTGCAGCAAAGAACCTCAATGGCTCGGAAAGCTGAAGAAGAAGAAGATTTTTTTTTTAGAGTGTGAGAACAACAGATTTTGGATCTAAGCCACTTAACCCTAACATGTTAAATAGTGGCAGAGACTGGGTAATAACGTGCATGCCAAACAGAACAACAGACACTCAGATGACAGTTTTCAGTGGTACATAACTCGCTTTCTCCTGCTCAGGAAAATTTTGAGGACAGATCGTATTCTTTGGGGTTTGACTCAGGTCCCCCCCCCCCAAACACACACACACACTCTCTCCCTCTCTCCCCCTCTCTCGCCCCCCCCCCTCTCTCTCTCTCTCTCCCTCTCTCTCTCTCTCTCTCTCTCTCTCAGTCCGCTAGATACAAGTTTATTTATCGGTGTTTGTGTGTGAGGGAGAACATCAGTCATATCACAAAGAATACGATCAGTCCTCTCATAAAACTTGTATCTCTCTCACACAGTAAGTACACTGAAGGACTCTTTTTACACGTGTTAATGCGCATTGGACACATAGGGCTGTTCCCATATTATAGACCAGTCGGGACCCCAGGGGTAATTTCAGTATCAGCTCGGCTGTCTTTACTTCCCAGGTCATTTCATGTTACTGGTTGTAGGCTGGGTCGAGCTGGGAGCTCAGATCTGTTTTTACATTTTGAAACCGCGGATCGAAGGCATGGCCTCCGGTATGGTAGGCGAATATCTAACCGCTAGGCTCCTCTCTCTCTCTCTCTCTCTCTCTCTCTCTCTCTCTCTCTCTCTCTCTCTCTCTCTCTCTCTCTCTCTCTGTGTATGTGTGTGTTTGAATTCATGTCCGATAAACACCTTTTTGTTGTATTTGTACTGGTATTTGAGTGCTGATAAATACTTTGTAGCCGCTACGTCCGCACTTAATTGTCAGTGTGTTTTTGCAGTGGTGTTCTACGATGTCTCTCTCTCTCTCTCTCTCTCTCTCTCTCTCTCTCTCTCTCTCTCTCTCTCTCTCTCTCCTTCTCCTACCCCTTCCCCCGCCCCGCCCCCCTCTCTCTCTCTCCTCTTCACTTCTTTCTCTACAAAACTTCCCTTCTGTCTTCTCTTCTCCTTCCCCCATCCCCCGCCTTTTCTATTCTCATATTTTCATATGCGTTCTCTTCCCCCCCCCCACCCCCCCCAAAAAAAACAACCCGAAACACACACACACACACACACACATACTGGCGCCGTAATTCAACTATCTGATTTTTTCGTCTCCTAAATCAGTCCGGACAAACGAATCCACTCCGTCCGTTCCCCAAGACACCATTCCCACCTGTCTTGTCTTCCCCACCAGTCAGCCCATATTTCTAGCATGATCTTCGGACCTAATCTCCAACTACGCCTGTCGCCACTCTTGATACGGTGTCATTCACACCAGCTGATAACACATTCCATATTCCCAGCATGTGGCTGAATCGGTGCTTTTTGGCAAGGATATTAAATTTTATAACCTCACGCTAACCTAGCGGGAGCAGCCTCATGTCAAGGCCACCGAGATTTAGTAGAATGCCGAGGCGCATACTTCTATTTTATTTTATAATTCCGCAAGACCCGTGAGGAATTAAGGCCGCCTGGCTAGTGCAGTCGCCGCGAACTGTGCAGATTAGGTTTTTTTTTTCCTGACAGAAAACATCCGCACTTAGCGAGGATTCGAACCCGGGTGTGCCGAAGGAAAACTCGATATTCTAGCCATGCGGCCAGCCGCTCCTCATGTCACTCATACCATAATATGAAAATCAGCGCCAGGCAGTCTGCTGCCAGATCGCCGGCAGCTGCGTTTCGAACGCGGTATGCGGTATTACAAATTGCGTCTTTAACCCTTTGGCCACTCTCAGAGTTGGAATGAAAAATTGGGTGTGATGCATCGCCCCTCTAACAAGAAACGAAGCAGTAGTAGTAGCAGGAGAAGGAGGAGGAGGACAAGTTAAAGAAGTTGAAGTAGACGGAGTAGAAGAAGTAATAAAGGATAGGAAGATGCGCCCGCAAGTGTACTTTGTTATAGCTATCCAAGTTAATTAAATAGTAATAAACAACAGAAAGATAAACCCATGAGTGTACGTAGTAGGGAACCCGTTTCCAAGTTAAGAATAAAGAATGTTACATAAATGACACAAAGGTATGCCCGTGAGTGTACATAATGGTGAGTCCGTGTCCAAGTTTTAAAAAAAAAGTTAGTTGTATATCCTTTACAGGACGTTGCAGTCAACACCAGCATTTTCTGCTATCTTTTGGCAAGTTTACGTCCAGTTGTTTGCCTTTGCTGTCTGAACGACCGGCACCCATACCATTTCGTAAAAAAAACCGACGCAACGCGGTCTGCTGCCAAATCGCACGCAGCTTGTTTCGAACGCGAGTATGCGGGATCACGAACTGCGCCCGTAACCGCTTCGCCACGGAGCAGGCGTGTCAAAGTTAAGAATGGTAAATAACAGAGACAGGAAGATACGCCCGTGAGTGTACGTTGTTGTGGGGAGTCGTGTCCGAGTAAAGATTGTCAAATAAACAACAGGCAGATACGCCCATGAGTATACGTTGTTATAAAATAAACAACAGCAAGATACGCCAATGAGTGTGTTGTTTTAGCAAGCTCGTGTCCAAGTATAGAACGCTAACTGACAGGAAGATACGCCCATGAGAAGACGTATCAGCACAAAATGGTCGAGCGTTATCAATAATAGATTAATAGGCCGGACGTCGTACTAGGACCGTGCAAGCGGGGTCCACCTTGAGGTAAGAATGTGCTTGGTCAGCAGGGGAAATAGACACAGTCGTGCTACATGGATCACACACGTACTGCTGGAGCCACTCAGTTAACAGTTTTATAACGCGCATCGCTATTTCTCTCTCCTTCACACACACACCTCCTCCCCACCTCATTCACAGATATACTTTCATATCAGATCAGTTTTTCGACATCGAATTGCTTTATCAGCAGTGTATGTCTTCAGCCTTGATATTATTCCGTTCATGTGCGAACAGTAATGACAACATGGAGTTATTGCTAGCCAACTGTTGTCAAAACCAAATGAAAATGAATTCTGATTTTGAAGCTGGATAGACGAACGATTAAGAGATGCAAAACGAACGTTTCTGTCGGTTAATAATTATAGAAACAGACAGTAAGCAGTTTCAGTGTACTGTTAGAATTACTGTTTGTGAATTAGGATACTTATGTATTCCGCTGAGAAGTCTATTCTTGGTTGTTCGTTTGTTGACAAAGGCTGGTCGAAACGCTCGTTTTATTTGAGTTTGTCTGTAACACTTCCCAGTAATAATTTACGGTTCTTCTGTTATTTTCCCATTTAACTTCTTGTGTGTATACCGTATGCCTTTTCTACCAACACAAATAGGATATTGTGTCTTTCTGTTTGCAAATAACTTTCTTCGGGGGTTTTTTGTTTGGGGCCCAGTCTTGATCACATTTGGTGTTTGGTCAAGAAGTGCTTGCACACGGGTATCTTCACCACTACCTCAACCTCCTCCCACATATAGCACAAGAAGACTCGCAAAGTGCGAGAACTTCGTAGCACCAACGACTATCAAAATGTGTCTATACCAGAATCAGACATCCTTAAAAAAACACCCCTAGTTGGTCCCTCAATGTGGAAACCCACCTGGGCATGGTACAGTAGATTACAGTGCTGCTGTTCTCTGCTTCCCATAATTAGCGCCTGTAACACGCGGGCGGGAGCTCAGCATGGCCAAGTTGATAACAGCACGCGTTCTTAAACATTCGGTGTGCTGATGCCTAGGTAGCGGGTTCAGTACTTACACCAGTCAGTTGAACTAAAATGTTAACTTCTCGTCTGTGACTTGGGGACGTAAATTACAAGTACCTCTGAAGTCGGAGCAAGTCCTACAAGAGGCAAATGAAAACCGCAAACTGATTAGAGAAATTAGACAGTGAATGTTTTTTGGGGCACGTTAGTCAAGCCATCCAGATATTTACCTCTCTGCCTTCCTCTTGTTCTTTTCCCCTCAAACTTCGTGACACTTGGCAAGATTGAGGGGAAAAGAACAAGAGGAAGGACATCGCTGTCAAAACCAGCATTTCACCACTGTCGTTTTTTTCTTGGCAAAATTACGCTCAGTAGTTTGCCATTGCTTTCTGAGCTGCCGGGTAACTTATCCCGTAAGTTACCAACGCGGCGAGAATCGCTTCCAATTCTCGCGCGCTGCGTTACTCCACGTAGATAAACGGGAATACGGAGAGAGTCGTTAACCCTAGGCCAAGGAGACGGCAAAAGGAAGGCAGAGAGGTAAATACCTGGATAGTTTGACTACATGGCGTGGTCGGGACAAGAACACAGAGCTGATCCACGACTCTGGTGATCGTATAAGGTGGCGAAACATGACCGCCCACGCTTACATGTTTAGTACACCATGATGAATATGGAGTGAGTCTGCCTGATGGCGAGGGACACTGGTAATAGGGAAAGCTAATCCCCAAGCAAAAATCAGTTCAGTGCACTGGATATAGTAGCACGTGTATGGACTACTCTTGAGTTCAAAGCGAGCGGGGGAAAATGGACAGATATTCTTACTTTGTACCTGTATCGCCTTACTCTCGTCCTTCTCAACATATTTCCCCACCTTGTAATCTTTCTGCTATCTTTTCCAGTTGGTCTTCTTCCAGCTACTTCCTTGCCATAGCTTGTTCATTCTTACTTCCTGTGTTTCGTCTTTTCTCCGAGCTTTCACTATTTCCTTTCTTTCTGAAACAGCCGTAACATCTCGAACATAATGCGCATATTTTGTATCTTAATCTTCTCTCACAATTATTATTAAGGATGCATATTACATTCATAAAGTAATTGTTGTGTTATTTCCCCGACGGGCTAATTTTTGGAATTTATCAAACAATGAACAGTAAAAGTGCGTTCTCCATATAGCGAGCAGTGTTCAGTTTTTGTGCTGCTCTGTACGATTGTCGTCCAGAAATCATCTTCAGTTAAGAGTAAGATTAGTTACTAATGGGGGGGGGGGGGGGGGGGGGGTGGAGACACTTAATCTTGCTATAATAAAGTTCTGGAGTTTAGTTATCACACATGTTTCTTAAAGGGCATATGGACACGACAACGCTCGAACGAGAAGAAAAACTAGAGCATGACTGGTGTAATAAACAGTTCAGTTTCGTGTCAATTATGTGGAACTAATTACCTTATTGGCCGCTAAGCTGACGAACTATTGACCTAGGTATGGGTGATTTCAGAATTATGGTATGCGAACACAGCAACCGTCATTCGAGTAATCGAGTTCAGTGACCTTTCGCGTATTTGCAGTAATTTATTTTAGGAGTTGGGATCTCTTGGTTCAAAGCACGGAAATTCAGAAGTTTATTTCAGGTTGTGAAATATCTTGATTACCTACAAACAATTGTGTTGAAGCGTATAAATCTCAATATCGCTGAAGAACCCCCATTTAAAAGCAATGACAAACTACTGAACGTAAACTTGCCAAGAAATCACAAACAGCCAAAAATGCTGGAGTTGATTGCGACGTCCTGTTAAGGATATGCAATTAACTTAACTAACCTGCATTTTATGAGTTAAAGGTTGCGCAGTATTCTTATGGAATTCAATTTTACATTCAAATCTGATTACCGGTAAAGCCTTCACACGGTACTGCTGTGCGCATTATAGTCGAGACATTACTCTATATCATCTGGTCGTCTGGTATAATTAGTTTTTCGGGTTATGGGTCTCTGTTGTAGTGTTTTTTTTTTTTTTTCGTTTACTCACGGAGTCCAGTTTCAGAATTGTTGCGGCCTCCCAGTTTTGGTCTGCCCACACCTTTTATTGTTTGTGATTTTCACTTGACATGCTATCATTTATACCTCATAACTATATTGCCAGTACTAACACACTCCAACAACGGCAATTACAACTACCGCCTCTACTACTACTACTACCACTACCACCACCACGACCTGTTGCTGCTACCATTCTAGCAATCTCATAATTTCTCTCATGCATTCTTCGTCATGTTCTTTATATTCTTTTATTTTTTTCTTTTATCCTTCCTTTTATATTTTCCCTTTACTTCTGCACGTTCCCGCCATCCCACCATTCGTTTCACGCCCCTCTTTTTGTTCTCAATTGCCCTCCATGAACCATTTATATCGTTACACATTCAAGGGCTGGCATGTTTGTATTGTCCCTGCACACGATGACCTTTTGAAAATTAATCTAGCCTGAACGTAGTCTCTCACCCTGACATTTTGGCTACGTCACATGTGTGTTTGTTTTTCGCCAGCGGGAATGAGTTATGCAGTTTTGTTTTTAAAACTCGTGTTATTTACATTCAGTTCTTATTTTAAAGCAACTGAGAGTCGCCAATAGTAGTATAAACAACGCGAAGCAAGCATGACAAGATGCTTCAGATTGTCAGAAATGGTCTCCCGCTTCGTCAAATTCTTCGGCTCCTTGACAATTTTTAACTCTTTCATTTGCAGTCAATTTAAAACAAAAACCAGTATCACCTACACTCGTATGAACTCCACTGCGGAGCAAGCACGACAGAGGGCTTCCGGTAATCAGAAATCTCCCTCCCTCGAATAATTTTGCTCTTTACCTTTACAAAAAAAAACACCTTTATTCATTTGTAATCAGTTATTTTGAAAACAACTCAGCCTAACCTATTGAAATAACTGCACCGGGAGGGGCTGGTAGGCTGTCTGTGAATACCATGCATATATATTCCTGTGTGTTGCCGGGGCCCATAAGGGAAGCAAAGAATAGCAACACTGTAGCCTACCACGCATGTCGTAAGAGGCGACTAAGGAGGCTATGGTTCCGTCGCCCTGCTACTGAGTGAGTGCGTGGCGCGACACTGTGAGTTTCGTGTGAAATGCTTTCGAATCTGCCCGAGGTTTTTTGGAACGTGACTGCATGTTCGGAGCGATGGCAGCTGGCTATGTCCCAGAGTTGACCGGTTTTTGCCTTATGCAGAAATGCGTGGCTGCTGGGCTTCTGGTTGACTGCCACTGCCATCGATGATCCATAAGACGATCCATAACAAGAACAAGAAGAAGCAGCATCTCTCCGCCACACCTGCCAATGCAGTGACTACAGTACGACTGGTCCCACGTGTGACACATGCCGTTCACGTACCATCTGTTTGTACTTGACGGCCAGGCGCCCCAAGGTGAAACACATCTGTCCCGCTGGTGTCGTCTTTGTGTACCCAGCAGGGACATTACTGTGCTTGTGCTGCACATTACTGGGCGCCAATTGACCAGTTCTTGTGGAATATACACGTTGTGTGACCTTTGTAGGACGTTGCGTTGTAAGGAGAGCAGATAAATAATACATAAATTAATAAGACTAACGAACAAATATCGCTAAAAGTACTTTCCAAGTGTCGGTTTGTGTCTATGAAGATTAAATTGACGAAAAGAATAGGAGAATATCGGATGTTACTTTCATATAAGAATATTTATAAAATAAATTCTCGTCTTTGACTTGAGGACGTAAGTTACAAGTACCTCTGAAGTTGGGGTGGGTTCGCCTAATGGTGAGGGACACTTGTAATAGGGAAAACTAATTCACACGCAAAAATCAGGCCAGTGCACTAGAATAGTATGAACTACACTTGAGTTCCAGCAACCGAAGGCAAAATCAAATATATGACTGGGGAGCATGAGAAGTTAAAAGACGCGCACAGGAGCGTACGTTTCCACCAGTCTTCATCAAACAATTTTACACAGAAATATAAATTGGGGAACCTTTTGATGCCACCAGGACAGTTTATAAATAAACAATAAACACACAGCAAACATGTATATTTGGCGCGCATAGAAGTGAGAAGGAAGTAGAGACTAGAGGGCGCACTAGACAACATACAAATTGAAAGCTATAGTTACCGACTGGGACTCCGCCCTCTAGTCGCTACTTCCTTCTTCTCACTTCTACGAGCGCCAAACAATATATGTTTGTTTATTGTTTATTTATTTATGAACTTCATAAAACAAGAATGCTTATCCAGAAAACTAATATATCTTAATCACAAATAAGTGTTCCAAATGTTCAGTTCGGGAAACAACAATGCAGAAATGCTGAAAGGGATAGTGATGTTGAAAAACTAAACCAAACATGGAATAATGTTCTGTGTTCATTCCTTAGCGGCATGAGTCCGATCCCAGTCCCTTATATTTTCGACACCATTTGAAAAGAATAAGTACAGTTCCATTTTTATTTGAGTCGCTACGCTAAATCAACCACAACCATCTTCTTTAATTCCGTGCTTTATTCTTGATCTTAACTTTGACTTTTAGCAGCGCAAAACCTCCCCTGAAACCCGATACTGGCCCTAGTATTATTGTCCGTGTCAGGGAACTTGTCTAGGCTGCAGAAAGCTTATGTTCAAATCTGACTTTATACTCCAGTGTCCTTATTGCTGATTAATATCTTTCTTTTCCTTTGTGGGAGCGGAGCTTGGGAATATGTGAAGATTTCGTCTAGGCTTTGTTCAGTTTTATATTCGTAGACGCCCTGTATTATGGCTGGCTTGTTTTCACTGTTCTTTCCTTTCCCCCCTTTTATCTACTTCTCTGCGCCATGTTTACACCCACGTTTGTCTTTATTAATTTCTTTTCGATTTGTGATTCCTCCGGCATTGTTTTTCACAAATATACAGATGTCTACAAAACGACAGATAAAACAGCATATTCATACCAACCATATACTACCTATGTCCAGCTTAGACAGTATACAAATCCCATTTACGCAAAACAATATCTGTGAGATGAGATACCTGAGAAGAGCTGCCAACTTAACCATACGAGACCGAGCAAGAAGTGGTATTATCAGGCAGACCTTGGGATCAACACTTTGTGTCACATATATTGAACGACAGAAGATCAAATTGGTCAGCCATCTCGTTAGAATGCAAAAACAGACAGGCCCTACACCAAAGACGATCAGATACGAGAGCAAGAGGACACCCAAGAAGAAAATTATCTTTACACATCAAAGACATTGTACAATCGTACAAAATAACCATATCCATATAATCCATCGGCCGCTGGACCGTCAATCATTCCTCTCCACGAAGCTTGACGGCAACATTTGAAGATGATGATGATTGTTTTTCACTTGTGCTCAATCTGTGTTGACCTGTCTGACCGAACGATCGCATGTCTGCACAGATTTAGATGCCAAACAATGAATGCAGCCAAACAATTCCCGGCTTTGCTGAAACCGAATTGTGTTGTGGCGAAGGTTTGGCATCGTTCCATCACTGCTCCTGCTCGTTAGTTCAGTTGTAGGAATCACAGATAATCGATACCGCTTCAGAATGTTAGACTGGGCGAACTGTAGACGTGGTAACAGACAACAGGGGCGAGGTTTCGATAAGAATATGGGGGGGGGGGGGTGTACCACAATATGGCTGGTGTCTTGTAGGCACTCACGTGATTATGATAATTTCAGTAAATAGATTGATCTAGCGTATGGTGGGGTCTAACAAAGCAAACTTGGACTTCCCCGATGACATTACACTCCTGTCACACACACGTAATAAAATGCAGGATAAACTAATCACGCTTGATAAGAGGTGTAACAATTCAAAGAGGAGAGACAAAGATAATTATCAAGCCAATAACAACCCAACGACCCTTTGTGAAACCTCGCAGAATCATGCACCTATTTTGGAAAACGATGTAGATAACTATATGGGAACATATATGGATATTAAAATAAGAATAAAAAAGGCAAGGAGAGGAAATTTGTGGAAGACCAATGCAGTTTCACTTAGTACCCAAATATTTAATCCAGTGTTAAATCGGTATAACTGTGTGGGTCAGAAACCTGGAGAACAACTAAAGGAGTTACTAATAAACAACAAGCATTCACTAATTGGTGCTTGAGCAGAATAATGGAAATACAACGGCAGAATCACCACTGTAGAGCTCATGGGGAGAACGATCTTAAATCTGAGAAGTCTACTGTAAATTCTTTGACTCCAGTAAATAGATGGATGATAGATGGCTTTAGTAGATAATGTGGTCTAAGATAGTGATGACTGCAGTAGATATATCGACCTTGTTAGTCAGCGCAATTCCAACTTCACGGCAGTGGGTCACACATAATGCTCCCTTCCTGTGGCAGTGAATATCACACAAAATGCGCCTCACTGCCTTATGTGAACAGAGGAACAGACAGGAGTCTCGGCAAACCAACAACCGCACAAGTATACTATGCATAAGGCGGTTGCCAGAATGCCAACACAAAAGTCCGCCACGAAAAATACAGTTCATCGTCGATCGAAGCGGCAGTCACTAGAAACTAGCGGCCACACATTACTGCATAAGGCAAACCCAGTTAGTTTAGCAGCCGGCCGGCCGCCATTTTTCTGAACATACAGTTCACGATACAAACAACAGTGGACGTATGTATAGGCACTCCATGAAATCCATAGCTCAGTTTTGTTCCACGCACTTAACTCAATAGCTGGGCGACGGAACCATGCACTACTAGTCCACTATGAGAAAAATGCTTAAGCAAACCGTAGCCACAAGCATAAACACTCCTAAGGCTTTAACAGCTCAATAGCCCATCCTCCATATTGGACTTAGTTATATGACTCCAGTAAATAGAAGCATTGACTGATTTTGAGACTGTTACGCATAACAACATGTGTAGACCAACCGGAACACGAAGGGTGGTGTGGAAATATCATGCCATCCGCCTTTACTTCCCAAGACATTTCACAGTGCCGATTTTAGGTTAACCCTACCCGGGAGCCCAGATCAATTATAAAAATGCAAATTCAAACGCAAGACCATTTGACTGGCGGGTAAGCGTGCTAGCCACGGCGTTTCCAACACCGTGATGGGCAAAGTACAGATTATCCAGTTCTGCATGTCAGTATTGTGATGTAGTAACACAAATCTGGACTTTAACTGTCGCTCTGACAACTCGGCATTGTGCAATTCGAGGGAAAGAATGCGTGTCACGGTCCTAGAAAGCAAACGGCGTTTCCTGTTTATTCAGAGGATATGTTTGAAGCGCTGTTACTTTGGCACGCATTTTCATTCGGCGCCGTGACAAAGCGCTTATGAACGCAATTCTGAATCCCACATGCCGCGCTAAAAATATAGCTGCAGGCGATTTAGCAGCAGACCTCCTTGCGCTGGTATTTCATAGTGGTATGAGTGCTGGTCGTTCAGAATGCAATGGCAAAGTACTGGACATCACAAACAAACAAAAAAACATGCCATGGTTAACTGTGACGTCCTGTAAATATGTAACTAATTTTTCCACCACTTCATGAAGGCCCTTCTTGCTTTGTGTGTCGTCTGTCTGTAATTCTCTTCTCCTTGTGTGTTTAGGTCTCGCTCTATCAGCACGGTACAATTCATACGGAAAGTGTAAGCGAGGTCTTCATAGCACTAGACACTTTGTGTAAGTCAAAGCAAAGCCACAAGACTAAAACAATTACTAACAACATATACATATTAATTAATTCGTGCCTGCGTAGTATTTTTTTTTTTTTAAGCATATCCTTTACAGGACTTAGCTGTCAACACCAGCATCTTTCAGCTGTTTGTTGATCTCTTGGCAAGATTACGCTCAGTAGTTTGCCATTGCTTTCTGAGCGGCCGGCTCACATACCCCGTTAAGTTACCGATGCGATTCGAACCACTACTGATTTGAACCGTCATCACGTTGCCGACGAGAGTATACGAGATTACGGAGAAAAGTCATAACCTCTAAGCCACGAAGCCGGCCTGCGTAGTATAGAAGGTTTAAAATAGTATGACAGTATCACTAATATGGAGTTCATAGCTTGATTAAGAATCATATTCGCTGCACCTTCGCCACAATCGCCGGCCTATAGTAAATAATGCGTGGGAAATAAAGTCACAAGCATTGATGGACACTCATAAAATGTGTAGCCCCCTGTAAATTGACATTGACACTCGGCGTGCGGTCCTTCTCACTTGAGTCATGACTCTCGTGCATCTTTCTCTTGCTGTCTTTTCATACCCAAATCTCCGCCATATCTCAGCAGCCATAGATTGATTTGACATTTATAGTGACTATTGTGTCCGGTCTGACACCGGTTTACAGCATCGCCTCGACACACTGAGCGCTACAAAAGACAACGTTGACTGTTGTAAGTTGGTGAAACAAAATAAGAAACCGTTTAAATTAAACAAACGGCTGCGGAAATAACTCGAACGTGTAAAGTTGTGAAATTAGAACGACGTCACGTAGTTGTTGCTAATATTAGCTGACCGCAGGCGTTGCTCGCACACTTGAAGTGTACTTAATGAGTGGTGTTGTGTCGTATTGTCCTTACCACGGCCGGCGGTTATAGTTGATCCCGCCTAAAAAAAAATGCCCAGTAGCTTCCACGACCTTCTAGAACAGTGGTTCTCAAATTTGTTTGCCCTATGCACCCCTTCACCATATGTTCAAAATGTCATTCCCTCCTTTTGTATTTCCTCCCTATTAAACCCCCCCCCTCCCCCCAATCCCCCCTGCCCCTACACAGTATGCGTAAAAATGGAAGCAAAATTTAATAACACATACTAGAACTCTACATAAAACGTGATTTACAGGTCTGCTTACTTTATAAAACGAATTTCAGAAGAGCGAAAGTATGGAGGGAAAAACAATATCAAGTAATTGGTTCTTGTATGAAAGCGATCTTGAAATAATCTTAACCGCCCCCCGCCCCCCCCCCCCCCCAATCTGCATATTCTAGAACAGGGGTTTCTCAACCGGAGGGGGGTGGGATTCCCCACCGGTTGAGAACCACTGTTCTAGAATATGCAGATGACAGAAGCAGCTTTCAAGCCACTGGCAAATAGTTGGCGTGACAGGCATGGTTTTTAACCTCAAGTGTACTTAGTGCGCTGGAGCCATGGTAGCTGGAGCCATGGTAGTGATCGGGTCGTAATGGGTTTGAATTCGCACCAAGGCGGGTTTTTAAAAGGCGACCTAACCTGTTATGGGTACCAGGAAATGTCTTGGAAAGTAATGGCGGCCGGCAGGATATTAACATCACCTCTCCAATACCGATTGGTCAAAAACAGCACTAAAAACCTAGATGGCCTTAAAGCGCAGAAAAAAGGTTTTCCCACACCTTGGGCATTTTCCCCACACCTTGGGCATTTTCCCCACACCTTGAGCATTTTCCACACCTTGAACATTTTCCCCACACCTTGAGCATTTCCCCCACACCTTGAGCATTTCACGCACCTTGAGCATTTCACGCACCTTGAGCATTTCCCACACATTGAGCATTTTCCATACCTTGAGCATTTTTCCACACCTTGAGCATTTCCCACAAGAGGCTTGTTGGCTAAAAGGTAAAAACGTTCTAAAGCAGGAACCTGCTTTAGTCTCACTCGCTATGACCATCACATTTTGTCTGCCTGAAAGCACAAGGGAACAGTCTCTTCCTCTCTTAGCGGACGACAAACGCATACATCGAACCCCAGTTCAACCACGCTCAAGACAATAGCCTGACCTCCTAGTGATGGCATATAACTTAGGTATGTGGTGTAGCCCCACATTTGTATAGACCAATCTCCACACAATGCCTGGTGTAGTTGGTATCAGGCCAACCATCTTTGCTTCCCACAACACTTCCTGGTTCCCATTTCAGGCTGGGTGACCAGGTCAATTGCAAAAATTCTCTTAAGAGCACGGAGTAGTCACTCTTAATTCAATTACAGGGAAAATATAGAAAGTAGCAAAAATTTAACACAGTATAGGGAGTCTAAATAATTTATAAAAATGTGCTGAGGTTGATTTAAAAAAAAGGTATGAGAATCACTGTTGAAAATAACTGGTAATCTTTCCCAGAGTAAGCATTTAGGGAACCATCCTCAAAAATACCACCTGACACTTAAATGTAAACTTGTTACTTTTTCTACTCAATCCAGATGGCAGGCAAATGGGACTGTGATCGTGCAAAGACTGCAGTATCATGGGTCGGACAGCGCATTGGACAACCACTAAGTACAGATGGAACAATGAAGGATGTTCATTTAATTCTGAAGGATGGTACTGTTTTGGCAAGGTAAGAGATCTTGGCTATTGCTGTCACATTTTACTGAAAGCCTGGAGCAAGCTGACCTCACAGGGGCCTTGAGGGTGAAGGACATAAAGAGGCCCAAAACCTCCAAGAGGCCTGAAACATCTAGCAGGGGGTGGAGTAAGGGGAAGGGGACTTCTGATGGTAGGATGCCTTCTGCCCTACTTATTCCACAGTGGAGTTCATACTAATGTGTCAACGTAAGATGTACTAGGCAAAAGATCATATGAATAGAATAGCAATAGAATTCACTTGAGGATGATAGCAGACAACAGACATCCATGAGGATGAGTTAACAAATTACAGGCAATAAAACACCACCTTGTATGCAGGCCACACAGGGTCCTTATCTTGAAAGCTATTCCTAACTGAATGCTCAAAGGCATAACTGTGACAATGGAAAGAATGAATCAAGAAAGATGGCAGTAGGAACCAACAGGGAAAAAAAAAGCTAATCAGTTAGAGGCATGCCATACTCATAGGAGAATATGCAATGCTACAGGTTGTCATTCCAACATTTTTTTTTGTGTGCATATCCTTTACAGGACATCGCTGTCAACACCAGCATCTTTCAGCTGTATGTTGATTTCTTGGCAAGATTACTCTCAGTAGTTTGCCATTGCTTTCTGAGCGGCCGGCTCACATACCCCGTAAGTTACCGATGCGATTCGAACCACAGCTGATTCTCACCGTCATCACGTTACCGACGAGAGTATACGAGATTACGGATTCAAGTTATATTCTTGACATCTGGAGGCGATTAGTGATGGCATTCTTGATGTCAGAGTACAATGCACAGTGATGGCATTTTTGACATCTTATGGTGTACTAAGATGACATGTTCCCTGACATCTGAAGGTGCATAGTCATGGCATTCTTGACATCTGAGTACAATGCACAGTGATGACTTTTTTTTTTTTTTACATCTGAAGGTGCATAGTGATGCCATTCTTGATGTTTGAGTACAGTGATGGCATCTTTGACATCTAATGGTGTACTAAGATGACATTTTCCCTGACATCTGAAGGTGTACAGACTTCTTGACATCTACAGTGATGGCATCCTTGACATCTAATGGTGTGCTATGATGACATTTTTCTCAATCTGAAGGTGTGGTGCATGGTGGTGACATATACTTGGAGGAAAATAAACAAGTGGTCGGTACAGCTGTCACTGTAACAATCACAACATCTGGCAGAAGTACCTTGTCAGATTAGGCCAAGAATTGCATTGGCAAAAGTGGCCTTTTGCAAAATCGAAAATACACCATCAGAAAACTGTCAGTAGCAATAAGGGTGTTAAAGTGCTGTATAGAAGCTGTATTATTATATGTATGTGAAACATGTACAATTATCAGACAAGCTGAGAAACATCTAATGACATTGGAGATGTAATTTCTGAGGAAATTGTACAGAATACAATGGACAGATGGAATACTATGAACAAACAAAAGCAGATGAGACATTCCAAGACACAAATGGAATTGTAAATTGATTATAGAAATCAAATGTAAATAGTCAAGATTATTTGGGTTTATTATGGGGAGAAGCAAACTTGAAAATTTTGTGGACTGGCAAACTTGATGGTAAAAGGACAAGAGGAAAACAAAGATAAATATCAGAATGGTTTGGCTACATAACATGGTCAGGAAGAGAATAGAACTGACCCAAGACACTGGTGATTGTGTGAGATGCGAACCATGACCTCCCATGCCTAGCAATATGGCACATCATGAAACCATGATTTGTATCTAATAGTCGAATGGTGTTGCAACCCGATAAATGACTATTTACTGACAGGCTTGTTACTCCATTACATTCTCCCCTATAAAGTCGCAATAAAATGGACTAAATTAAGTTTAAGTTCATATTTAATTTTTCTTTTAACTCCGAGTCTGCCTTTGTTTGTTGTTTTTTTTTTTTTTTTCGGTACAAAAGTAAAGGCTATGAGGTGAATGTTGTTGGCTAGAATGGCATCCTGCGGATGATGTTGCATGTTGGCTACCATTACTACCAACTACAACCCCTGGGCACAATTTGTGCCTGGGTCCATCCGATAGCTGAGGTCATTGAAACAAAAATCCCACATATTAAAGTAAATTAGAACACTACCACAGTTAGAAAGCTCCAGCTGCAATCATCTGGACATGTTTGTCTGCCTCCTGAATGTTTAATCTATTTCTTAGCCCGTATTTGCAAAAAGAATATGCTGTTCATAAGGGAAAATTTAATTGTGTTTGAGTTTGTACATCTGCACATAACCACCAGGTTGGTGGGCAAGCATGCTAGCCACTGTACTGTTGCATATCACACATTGCATGTAGTCAGTGCTTAATTTATTTAATTAATCTCTCCCTAACAGGTTGGCCAACTGGGTTAGACCAGGGTACATTCCAGCCAGCAAACTGGGCAAGACCCCAACGTTACCATTCAAACAGATGGAGTTGATTGGACTGTTCCTGGCATGTTTGGATGAGGCTAATGGTGGTCCAGTTAAGAAAACAGAGTTGTTTCAGACTGTTGACTTGTTTGAAGAAGTCAATATGGTTCAAGTAATACTGACATTAGAGGCCTTAGGCCGAGCGGTAAGTTTGTTGGTTGGTTTTGAATATTGACATATTATGTTGATTTTGAATATCTCCATATTTACACAAGCATTTACAAAATCACTTTCATTGATTCTCGGAAAGCGTACTTAAGTGTTATGTCATCCAGTTTTGTTGAATGGCAGCTAAACTTAAAATGTGAAGGGAGAAATTAGGGTGTGCTGGAGGCAGCAGAGATGTGGTTTTTTAGACGAATGTTACAAATACCTTGGATGACCGAGTAGCTAACAATGATTGCCTGAAGCAGCAAATAAAAGTAGAACATTATACACAATTAAAGAAAGTGTTTTTTGGCCAAATTACGAGACGAGAGGTATTGCCGAACATTGAGACAACTGGAAGTACCAGAGAAATTATGCTTGATAGGCAAACAATTATGCTGAAGATTAATTGGACAGCCAAAATAAGCAATCTGAACATTTTGAAGGAAATGTAAGTTGCAAAGACAACTTATCACATACATCAGAAAGAAGCAGCCATCATTTGTTTTATTAACCACATTATGAGAATTTTAATAATGAAGATACAAACAATAGATTGCACGATTTATTGCTTGGTATATTTTGCTGCATCTTGTCAGGTACGTACTGCAGAAATCACACAACGTAAAGTAAAATAACTAGATACATCCTTCAAGCTGAAATATACACATGTTCACACAGTAATGTCAATTGTCTGCCACGATAATTTTAAACTAACATGTCTTTCTGTTTGCACAAGGCTGGCTTATGTAGGTTAATCATTATGGCTTCTGCAAACTTTAACAAGCGACTGATTTGTGTGTTGAACAACACACGACAGGCACTTGTCTCTCTCAATCACATGGCCACTTTCTAGCACATGCCTAGCGATCAATGAAGCGGGAATGTTCCGGCGGTGTGTCGGCCTACCGAGGCTCACATCGCCTGTCTGTAGTATCTTGTTGATCCAGTTAGGAATGTATTCAGCAACCCTGCTGTGTAACTGCTGCTCTGTTCTGCTGATGTAGGTAGACTCACACCTGCATGTGAATTGGTAAATACAATTGGATTTGGCGTACACAGCGACAGGTTCTTTTACTGCTGGGGTGGGAATAGGTGTGATTCTGTACCTAATGACTGGAGTTGCAGCACAGAATGTTCAGCCGACTGCTGTGATGAGTCGGTCCTGTAAAGAGAAGACATTATGAGAAGACAAAAACTGGAAATATTTGAGGAAAGAGATAGAGGAAGACAGCATGAGAAAAGGTGAAGACTGGCATGCGTCATGTTGAATAGTATGCATCAATTCAAAGGTCGCTGGTTGTGAGCAAACACTGGATCTTTTCTCCAGGACACACTGATGTGATTGGATATGAACAGGTGGACAGATTGGCTGGTCCTGCATCATTGAGGGGTGATTTGATGCATGATAAGGCAGATGTGGTGAAGGCCCTCTGTGAACATGTGTATAATGCAGAAGAACTACCATGGTCTAGAGAGAATGCGGCAGCAGGGGGTGGTCAGAGGATCTGATAGACAGTCGACACTCAGGGGTAGAGCAAGACGAACATATAATCAGATTGTAACGGGCGCCATTAGTGTTGGAACTGTAAGCTGGCTGTTGAAGATGATGACTGAGCGTTTATGGGAATGCCTCTAGTGCAGTGATGTCAGTTATTGACTCAACTCTACTCTACTCTATACTGTAATAGGGGAAGCAAACCATCACACATAACCGGGCCAGTCCACTTTCCTGCTAGTAACAGCACATGTGTGGATTATGCTCCACTTCAAAGCAATGACAAAACAAACTAATAGATGCAAGCCCCTTGTCAAGGGTATAGACAACATGAATACCAGTGCATCAGACCTAAGAGTTCAACTCAGTTTTACAGATGATTTACAATCAACTATGCAACAAAATATTTGCAATTTTACTAAACTGTTATTTCTTTGTCAGTTTTACCATACAGTTGCCACTTCTTTGTCAGTTTTACTAAACTGTTGACACTTCTTTGTCAATTTTACTATATTGTTGTCACTTCTTTGAGAGTTTTACTAAATTGTTGTCATTTCTTTGTCAGAGTTTTACTAAATTATTGTCTTATTTCTTTGTCAGATGTTGACTCAAGGACGTGAAGGGTTTGGCAAAGCAGAATCCAAAGGTCAAGCTCACGAATGGACGGAGGAACAGTTAAAAGCAGGACACAATATTATTGGCCTACAAATGGGGTCCAACAAGGGTGCCAACCAGTCTGGCCAGAATTTTGGAAAGCCAAGGGATATTATGTCATAGAATCGTTGGATCATATCTGCCCTGTCCTGTTAAGTTTGGCTGAAACTCATTTGTGACTGTTGCATGTTATTCTGTATCCTTCCTCCTCGTTCTCCACATCATTCATGTTTGTTTACCATTACTGTACACATTATTTGTTTGTCCTTACTAGAGACAAGGCATGTCCAAGTAATTTTCTTTAAAGATGTGGAATACAGTCTGTTGTTTTAGCTATTTCAAACAGGCAGTTTGAAAGAATTTACTTTGTGAACAGTTTTTAAGTTTGCTAAGCACAACCATTCAATTTGTGTCATCAGAACAATTTTATTTCACCTGAGTGCTTCATTTAAATTGGTTTAGCAGCCCGAGAATCGACTTATTGTACCAGGTTTTATACCATATGGCTTGGCCTCTTTCCGCAGGGCAGCCTGTTAAAAGCATTGCACAAAGCATGAACTCTGATCTTCCGGTCATGACCCTCAGGAGTCTCTGAGAAAATTACTCTTGTGAATCAAATGAGTCCAGAATCAATCCCACAACCTTCAAAACACGAGGCAAATCTTTAAAAAAAAAAAAACCCAAATGTATTCACATTTGTTTACATTTAGAAGACACCAAACCAGCCTTGTTCCCAAGTCTCCTGTGTATTTAATCTTTGAAAGCAATAGACTTGTGATTTCATTAAAGAGTTTTCTACTTGGGTGTGTCCTACAAAATCTGGGTCTCTAAGAATTAAATTTAAAATGAGGGTTTAAGTTTTCTTGCATGGCTAGATATTTCTAACAAGCATTTTCTCAATCACTAGAAAACCTGATTTTGGTATTAAATTAAATATCTGAAATTGGCTACCCTGTTATGTCATGGTGTAATTATGTAAAGGCCTAACACTTTACATTCCAGTACTCTACAGTGGGGGTTATCATTTTCTCAAAAATAACGTCCCAAAAGTAATGTCATAAAAATTTCAGAAGGATTTGAAACTCAAAAAGATTCACATTTTGTAAACTGTCTTGATGGAAATTTGAATGCACAACATCCAGACCAGCAAGGAATCGTGCTATCCACTGCACTACAGCCGCTCCCTGGAAAAGTCATAGGGTAATGGATTACCTACATATGTACGAGCATATATAATGAGGTGGCCTGGTTTGTTCTATTCTGCTGCTAGAAGCTAGATCCTATGTTACTTAGCATCACCATGATACTGCTATATGGTTTCAGAATGGTCACATCTATAAAGTACATTAGTAGTTGAATTTGACATTTTAAAGTAAATTTTTAGTTTGGACACATCTAATATAGCCAGTTTTGTATTTGGTGTTTCTTAAAAGTCACAAGGTCACACACTCTTGTATTATTCATCTTATTTGAAGGTAGCATTTCATCCACCTTAATTAAAGTTAACATTATCTGTTGGTTATGTTTGCTATGTACATAATACCACCCTGCTATGGCGTATACCATTGTCATTAATCACCAGATGTTATTATTTTATGATCATGTTTGGATTGTTTTCATTTGTGTTATAACATGAATCAAAGGGGTTAGTGCATAGGTTGATCAGCGCAGTCTCTGTGTCAAATCTTCCAGATCATCATCATCATTATGTGGCATATACATGGCAGAGCATCATTGTCTTCAGATTTGTTGCCATTTCCCTTGCTGTATACATTTATAACATCAGAAAGATGCAGTCATTATGTTTGGCCACGATTTTGAGAAGACTAAAATTGGAGGATTGAGCATATGACAACCAGAAAGATTTGTAGAAAAGAGATTAAAGAGGGAAAAAGAGGAGGAAGGCAGTGTGAGAAAATTCTTGACAGTCTTTTGTCATGGCATGGAAGGGAGGCAACACACAATTTGATCCATGCCATCGAGATTGCAATTTGTGGAGCGACATGAACATGCCACGCCAGCCGGTAAGGCACTGGATGATGATGCATTTACAAGGAGACTTTTATGTCCTGTTTCCAGTCATGTTGGATTCGAGTAGACTGGAATCCAGGCCGTTTAAGAAAAGTCCATGATGTATGAGTTAAACAGTATATTAGTTCCAAGTGATCATTATTCAGTTATTGTGTCTGAGATAAAAGGGTCATGAAGAATACTAGAAATAATTCTATGGATTTGATCATGCATTTATATACAGTATATTTTCTGTTAATATACAGCCTTCCATTGTTGCTGATAGCTGATATGTTGCATGCCGTAGTAGGCTCTATTCATCCGATGCCTGCCTTGTGAATTGTTGCTTACACGTGCTTGTTGTTATTTCCAATATTCACCGAACATTCTTGGTGACTGCGGACCAACCATCCTTGTATGGTGGCTAACTTGTTCATGTTTGACATAATCTAATCACATGATTGCATGTATATTTAGAGGTGGATTTCTCCTTATCAGGGCTGCTTGTAATTATGTCAGAGTCCAGGATTTGGCCTCACACTAAGACATAGCTCTGGCCCTTGATTAGTCCATCAGTGTAGTGTGTTAGTCTGTGCAGTGTACAAAAGTATGAGATAAGAGACTAAGAATAGTTATATTCTAAACATCCGTAGAATAATAGCCTAAATTTTCTTGGAGTCAGAATAATATTTTAAACACCCTTAAATGTTTGCATTCTTAAAGCATTCACAAAAAATCTGATTAACTGACTGGACTAAATCCTTAGGCTATTATTATATGACTTTAAATATGCATTTATGTCAAAGCGGCACTGTACAGAATTTACATAAGGGAATAAATTCATCAAAGGAAGGAATAAGTAATAATACATTTATTTTCCGTTACCCCACATGCGATGTGCAGGAAATATATTGCCTCATTAATGAAAGGGAAATAACTGTCACCTGTGACAAAAGGGGAATAACTTGATGTACTAATTTTCTCATTTACTGGTTTTGCTCACAGGCATTGCCATCTTTATAATCACAATGTGTAGCAAATAATTTTATAACTGGATCAAAAAGAGTTAATGAACACCTGATGGGATCAATACCAATGATTACTGAAAAGCATTTATTCGAATGATAATTTCTGCATCTAAAATATGTGTAGATACATAACTATAACAAAAAAATTGCTGATTTTGTTGACATTATTCTAATTTACATTCACTTAATATATTATGTTCTTTACGCCATGCACTCCCTACTCATGGGTTCATTTGCAGGAACTTTTAATTCTGAGGTTTAATTACTGAGTTGTTTTAAGATCATAAATTTGTATGGGTTGTGTGTGTGTTAAGATTTATTGAGTAATAATGATTGTAGGTGTATGCCGTAAGTTACACACTATTTTTAGTCTATGAGTTGTAGCACAGATTGTTTCTGATTGTCAGATGACTATTTGTTGTTGTATTTTCCCCTTTTCACAATATACAGTAGATAAGATGTCTAACAGCCTGAAAGGTGTATAGATAATTAGTGGTAGTACCCATACCATTGTATGCAAATCATCGCACGGCGATCTGCTTTCACATCACCCACAGTTGTGTTTCGAATGCAGGATTATGACCTGCATTTGTACATCCTTTGCCACAGCCGTCTTATGAGTATGATGTGCGACTGTAATTTGGAATAGTACAAAATAGTAGTTAGTATTTTACGGCATATGCCTACATATTTCTATCATATCTTGAATATGTATACTTTTCCCTTTTTGTGCCCAGCAACATCAGTTACTTCAGAAATACACAAATCCATACACCCTGATGATTTAATATTTGTTTTGTCTTCATATCTTCACAGTTACGTATTTGTTACATAATATGCAACAATTCAGATGGAACAGAAATATACATCATCTTACGTCCAATGATTTTAAATTATGCTTATACAGTTTTGTGTATAATAAACATGTTACCCATACCGAGGTTTGGCTTTTGAGCAATTTGGTTTGTGTGTTTTTGTTTAATGAAAATTTAGCGTGAAACTAAATAAAGATTTTGCAAGTTCTATATTAAACGTGTACTTAATATTTTATTATGTTTCATGATTTGATGGTTTGATTGTTAACATTTGAAGGACAGGAAGAGGCCAGTTACTTTATTTTAAACAAACCCTCATTTGTCCTGGTGTCTCTCTCCCATGATGTTTGTTACCATATAAATATCAAGGTGAGTTGCATGTCCTTTAGATGATGTTGCAAGCAACCCCAGTATTTATTAGCTGTTTGTGATTTGTAGGCAGTATTCAGTAGTTTGCCATGGCAATCTGAGTAGCCGACACCTCATACCATAGAAATTGCAGGGAAGTTTGAGGTATTAAGCCTAGCTAGTGCAGTCGCCGCAAACTGCAGGCTAGGGAAAGTGATTCAGTGAGTTAAAAGATGAACTTCGCGTCATCGTAAAGACAGGAAAGAGGTGTTAGGGGATCGCCTTCAATGCAGAGATGGTACCTCATTGATCAGGTTAAGAAGATATACCTGGAGTGCTTCATAAATGATGAGGAATCTCCACACAATGAGAAGTAGACCGTAAGCTTTACTAGAGTTTAGTCGACGGATCAACATCATGGCACACATGTGTAACTCATAAGTGCTCCCCGTTCGAGGCTGAGTCCGGAGAATCTCAGCTCAGTGCACAAACTTCATAGCACCGGCGAGGATCCTGAAATACTTTGGATAGATTTTTAACTCAAAATTTTGCCCGGCTACTCTTCGTTAGGCTACTCTTTTTCGATTTCCGACTGACAAGGAATGTTTTACATTCGCAACAGTATACACGGGGCCCAGGGAAGATTTAACTCGGTCAACAAATGCCCGCAGAAGTCGGATATGTCGGCCTAACGGCGCAAGAACGCAATCACGTCCGAAAAAAAAATATCTCCGGATGAACGCAGAAGAAGAAGATACACGGGCGTCCGATCTCACTACCCAGAGACCAGGGGAAATTTTGTTACTAGAAGTTCACGTGAAAAAATCCCGGCACTCACCGGGGTTTGAACCCGGGACCTTCAGCACACGAGGCAGACACCATACCTCGAAGCCACGCATCCCCCATGGGAATTGTAATGAAGTGATAACGGCCACTATACTTGTGTTGATCTTCCCACACTTAAACCTCACCTACCCCTTCCCCGAACAGTTTAATCCACTAATTGTTTAGCTACATTTCGTCTTCGCTTCTCACAAGTGGAGCGCGTCACATCTACTCATGCACTTTAAAGCTCATTGTGCGTGATTCCAACATGCATTTTATATCAGATTCGCCTCAATCTAGGCCACGTTAAAAGACCTAACACTCTTATAAACTATAGTGGAGGGCAAGAGGTAGACAACGATACAAGTGGAAGATAACGTCAAGAGATTGGCGAATATCAGCCTGACATAATGTAAAGTCAAGTTGAGAGACAAGACAGTGGTGGAGATCCAACCTTCATTATGGAGATCGCCTGATTGGTGATTGACTGGGGCATAGTTATGAGAGTTAGTCGACAGATTATCCTCATTGCACATCGAACCATTCAGTCCATAAGTGCTCAGACCCCCCTCCCCAGTAAATCCCTCAGCTTTTAGCGACTCACGACACCAGTTCTGTGTTGGTTTATAAATCTTTGGCTTCATGTAGTGTTCTGGTTTGGCCACACCTCCTTTAACTTGCTGTTCTTGCAGTCTGACCATGGTTGTAGATTCAGTCATCACTTAGTTCTCGCAAAAGTCTTACTTCTCGTAGAGCATTACAGCCTGGTCCATGGCGCGTCCTCCTTCCACAGTATCCTTACCCGCAAGTCTGTCAGCCAGCTCATTTCCTTGTACACGCTTGCCCTGACACAAAAATGAAACTAATCTTTGCCAGCCGTGACCGCCCCAGAGATACCAACCCATGTCTTCGGATCCAACCCATCTATCTTGCTGAGCATACATATTGAGTCATTAAGGAAGCAATCTAGACATACTTCATCCAAGGTCACACACTTATCTACCCATGTTTGGGTTTCTTTAACAGGTCTGCCAGGATAGTGGCCGTACAGCATACACATTTCTAACTGGAGTGGGACTTTTAGCAAGTATAGCTTGCACACTCGACCACATGTTGTTTACAAAATCTGAAAAGGCTAGGTACCCTTTATTACTTCAAGTGAGCGTGTGAAATTATTATACAGCCGTGCATCTTAGAAACATGCTGCCCTATGATGAGATGGAGGCAGGTACTCGCTGAGGCGGACACTAAACTCCCAGTCACGACAGCCCCTTATTTATTTAACTCATTAAGTGCCATGAGCTGATTAATCGTCTTACATGATTTCCCATATCTGCAATGGGCTTATGTATCGCCGAAATGTTGTCCCTGCGTTATAATACAACATGTCTGCTACTATATTAACAACTTTTAACTCATAATTGTGACTGACACAAGCCTAGCTCCCATTTTCTGTCATGTTTGGTCCAAACCTACGTTTTGTTTGGCACAATCTGTTAACTCACTTATTCCAGGCGTCTAGTACGTAAGTTAAATATTGTTCACACCAGGCATATAACCATATCGGTAATTCCTTGCATGTCCTTTCCCGGACATAGCAATAAATCTCCATGTTAATCTTAAGGCAATTCTACATGAAGTAATTTGCCATCACTTTCTGAACAAGAAGTCAACATCTGAGTCCAAGTGACCGTTGTAGAGAATGAACCCACTACCTCGTCACACAGGAAGCTTCAGAACGATGGATCTTGACTTTTCGGTCGTGCTGACCACTTTATAAGGTACACTTCCCAGTTCTTTCTGTATTTAAAAAAAGATAATAGAACAAAACAATGCGCTAAACAGCTTGAAAGATAGGCATAAATAGTCGAGTGTTCCAAAGGACATGTCAGATCGCATCCATCCATCATGTGCCATGCCGGTAAGCATGGGCGGTCATGTTCTGCCATCTCACTCGATCACCAGAGTCGTGGATCAGCTCAGTGTTTCTGTCTCGACCATGCCAGTGTCACAGTCAACACCGACTACTGTACCTGGGTGTGTAACCAACATAGTGCCAGTGTCACAGTCAACACCGACTACTGTACCTGGGTGTGTAACCAACGTAGTGCCAGTGTCACAGTCAACACCGACTACTGTACCTGGGTGTGTAACCAACGTAGTGCCAGTGTCACAGTCAACACTGACTACTCTACCTGGGTGTGTAACCAACATAGTGCCAGTGTCACAGTCAACACCGACTACTGTACCTGGGTGTGTAACCAACATAGTGCATGTGTCACAGTCAACACCGACTATTGTACCTGGGTGTGTAACCAACGTAGTGCCAGTGTCACAGTCAACACCGACTACTGTACCTGGGTGTGTAACCAACGTAGTGCCAGTGTCACAGTCAACACCGACTACTGTACCTGGGTGTGTAACCAACGTAGTGCCAGTGTCACAGTCAACACCGACTACTGTACCTGGGTGTGTAACCAACATAGTGCCAGTGTCACAGTCAGCGCCGACTACTGTACCTGTGTGTGTAACCAACATAGTGCCAGTGTCACAGTCAGCGCCGACTACTGTACCTGGGTGTGTAACCAACATAGTGCCAGTGTCACAGTCAACACCGACTACTGTACCTGGGTGTGTAACCAACATAGTGCATGTGTCACAGTCAGTACCGACTACTGTACCTGGGTGTGTAACCAACTTAGTGCCAGTGTCACAGTCAACACCGACTACTGTACCTGGGTGTGTAACCAACTTAGTGCCAGTATCACAGTCAACACCGACTACTGTACCTGGGTGTGTAACCAACATAGTGCCAGTGTCACAGTCAACACCGACTACTGTACCTGGGTGTGTAACCAACATAGTGCCAGTGTCACAGTCAACACCGACTACTGTACCTGGGTGTGTAACCAACATAGTGCATGTGTCACAGTCAACACCGACTATTGTACCTGGGTGTGTAACCAACATAGTGCCAGTGTCACAGTCAACACCGACTACTGTACCTGGGTGTGTAACCAACGTAGTGCCAGTGTCACAGTCAACACCGACTCCTGTACCTGGGTGTGTAACCAACATAGTGCCAGTGTCACAGTCAACACCGACTACTGTACCTGGGTGTGTAACCAACATAGTGCATGTGTCACAGTCAGTACCGACTACTGTACCTGTGTGTGTAACCAACATAGTGCCAGTGTCACAGTCAACACCGACTACTGTACCTGGGTGTGTAACCAACATAGTGCCAGTGTCACAGTCAACACCGACTACTGTACCTGGGTGTGTAACCAACGTAGTGCCAGTGTCACAGTCAGTACCGACTACTGTACCTGTGTGTGTAACCAACATAGTGCCAGTGTCACAGTCAACACCGACTACTGTACCTGGGTGTGTAACCAACTTAGTGCCAGTGTCACAGTCAACACCGACTACTGTACCTGGGTGTGTAACCAACTTAGTGCCAGTGTCACAGTCAACACCGACTACTGTACCTGGGTGTGTAACCAACATAGTGCCAGTGTCACAGTCAACACCGACTACTGTACCTGGGTGTGTAACCAACATAGTGCCAGTGTCACAGTCAACACCGACTACTGTACCTGGGTGTGTAACCAACTTAGTGCCAGTGTCACAGTCAACACCGACTACTGTACCTGGGTGTGTAACCAAGATAGTGCCAGTGTCACAGTCAACACCGACTACTGTACCTGGGTGTGTAACCAACATAGTGCCAGTGTCACAGTCAACACCGACTACTGTACCTAGGTGTGTAACCAACATAGTGGCAGTGTCACAGTCAACACCGACTACTGTACCTGGGTGTGTAACCAACAGTGCATGTGTCACAGTCAACACCGACTACTGTACCTGGGTGTGTAACCAACATAGTGCATGTGTCACAGTCAACACCGACTACTGTACCTGGGTGTGTAACCAACATAGTGCATGTGTCACAGTCAACACCGACTACTGTACCTGGGTGTGTAACCAACATAGTGCATGTGTCACAGTCGACACCGACTACTGTACCTGGGTGTGTAACCAACATAGTGCATGTGTCACAGTCAACACCGACTACTGTACCTGGGTGTGTAACCAAGATAGTGCCAGTGTCACAGTCAACACCGACTACTGTACCTGGGTGTGTAACCAACATAGTGCCAGTGTCACAGTCAACACCGACTACTGTACCTGGGTGTGTAACCAACTAAGTGCCAGTATCACAGTCAACACCGACTACTGTACCTGGGTGTGTAACCAACATAGTGCCAGTGTCACAGTCAACACCGACAGTAGTATATGGCGTGCACTTGCCACATGATTGGAGGGTAAACTGGTAGGGTAATTTGGGTTTATGAAGGAAAATACGGGGAAAATGTCGACTCGGTGAAATTTTTTTTTTTTTTTTGTGGGGTGAAACGGCGTGTGGGAATTTTTTTTCGTGGGAACGAAATTTTTGGTGCTGCCTGGTGGGGAATTAATTAAGGTAAAATGTTTCTGCGAGGTTGTGAGATGAGTGGTAGTACTTAAAGAGAGGGCACGGCTGAGGGAGGGTTATATATTTTAGAAAGGAGTATATGAATGTGTATGATGAACAAGGGTGTGATGGGTCGTTCTACTCATGGGTATATGGTGGTGGTGTAGATATAATGTGTGCGTAGTGATGAACAAGGGTGTGATGGGTCGTTCTACTCATGGGTATATGGTGGTGGCGTAGATATAATGTATGGGTAGTGATAGACAAGGGTGTGCTGGGTCGTTCTACTCATGGGTATATGGTGGTGGTGTAGATATAATGTGTGCGTAGTGTCGTGATGGGTCGTTCTACTCATGGGTATATGGTGGTGGCGTAGACTTAATGTGTCTGTGTAGTGATACACAAGGGTGTAATGGGTATGGTGGTGGTTACGTGTATGACTGTATCTGTGTAGTGATGAACAAGGGTGTGATGGATCGTGGTTATACTCGAAGTAAGAGCTGGTTACTATCATCTGAACAGTGTGATAGTAGTGAAGGGTGGTATATTCACCGATTACAAAGGAAAGCATATAAAGTTATAATGGGTATGGTGGTAAGGGGTATTAGTGATCAAGTAGAAGTGATATAGGGGTGGTCATAAATATAATAAGAGGTGTTTGCAATTACACACTGGTCAACCAGTGGTCAAGTGGTCAAGTAAGGGTCAAGTAGTCAAGTAAGGAAATTTTAGGGAAAAGTGATTGTAATGATATGGTGGTGATTAAAGAGTGGTAAATTAGTGGTCAATCAGTGGTCAAGGAGTGGTCAAGTGGTCAAGTAAGGAAAATTTTAGGGGAAATTGGTCGTAGTGACATGGTGATGATTAAATTAGTGGTAAATTAATGATCAAGTAGTGGTCAAGTAGTGGTCAAGCAGTGGTCAAGCGGTCAAGTAAGGAAAATTTTAGGGAAATTTTAGGGAAAAGTGATTGTAATGAGATGGTGATGATTAAAGAGTGGTAAATTAGTGGTCAAGTAGTGGTCAAGCAGTGGTCAAGTAGTGGTCAAGGGGTCGAGTGACCACTTAAATTGTAGAGGACGATGTGCCTAAGATTATGGTAGTGATTAAAGTGATCGATGACGTGGTCAAGCAGAGGTCAAGCAGTGGTCAAGTAGTTGAGTGACCACTTAAATTATAGGGGAAAGTATGTATATTGCAATGGTGGTGGGTAAAGTGAGGAAGAATCAATAGTAGTGAAAATACTACTACGAATATTAGCGACAAGCACAAAGACAACCAAGTACATACTTGATACACACAAATACAAAGACAACGAAACACACGTACACACATACAGATACAAAGGCAACCATACCATTACTACTATCACAACAACAGCTATACACAAGTACACACCCATAATCAAAGACACAAATACACACACACACACACACATACAAACACAAAGGCAACCATACACAGACAACCCATACCATTACTACTGTCATCACAAGTACACACACTTGATACACTTGTACATACAGACCTACAAGCACACAAGAACACTCAAAGACAAATACAAAGACACACCCATACCATTACTACTGTCACTATCAACAGATATACACACGTGCAGAGACAGCACAAAGACACACCCATACCATTACTACTGTCATCACAACCAGTACAGACACACTCACCCATACACAAGAACACTCAAACACAAAGACACAGACACACTTGTACATACAGACACAGAAGTACAGACAATCCATACTATTACTACTGTCATCACAACTATACACAGACACACCCATACACACTTGATACACTTATACATACAGACCTACAAGAACAAAGTCAACCACACACAGCCATAAACAAATACACAAAGACGGTCACACTTGTACATACAGACCTACAAGCACAAAGTCAACCACACACAGCCATAAACAAATACACAAAGACGGTCACACTTGTACATACAGACCTATAACATCACAACTATACACAAGTACATACCCATAATCAATTACACAAGAACACTCAAAGACAAATACAAAGACACAAACACATGTACACACTTGATACACACAAATACAAAGACAGCCAAGTATACACACACACACATTACTACTGTCATCACAACTATACTCAAGTACAGACACACCCATCGCCTAGCATTACTACTGTCATCACAACTATATACAACTACGTACAGACACGAGTACAACAACAAAGACAGACACAAAACACATACAGACACCCATACACATTTGATACACTTGTACATACAGACACATAAGTACACAAAAAACACACACAAACCAGTACTACTGGTATCACAACCACTACAGATACACTTGTGCATACAGACCTACAAGAATATCACATACCCCCTTTGGTAAAGAAACGCTGATATCCGAGACTACGTCATCAACGCCATGTGTAAAAGTCATTAAGTATGAGTCATCGGTTTGTGGGAAGCAGGCGTGAGAATAGCTTACTGCCACGTCAGCTAGGTCGTGTGCAGAACCAGTGTATAAAATAGAAGGCGTCTCTTGTGAGCTCAGTACCAGTTCACGGGCTGACTTGTCTATCTACAGAGGTGCTTCAGGCTGGTGTGAGCAGTGTAGTAAGCAGATATTGTTCACGTACTGACTTGGCTACATCGGTGAAACAGGTTGGTGTGAGCAGTGTTCGTGTAGTAACCAGCTATTTTTCACGTAGTGACTTGGGTACAGCAGTGAAACTTGGTGTGAGCCTTATTCGTGTCGTTGGCCTCTGATAAAACAGTGAAACATTGTATACACCAGAACATTTTTTCGTGGTTGTAAGAAAGAAGAAAAAAAACAGTTTATCAATATGACCACCAGATCTACTTTCACGTGTTCAGTGTGCGACAAAGCCTATTGTGATAAGTATACCCTTAATCGTCACATTCGGACCATTCACGAGGGGAAAGACCAAGTATATCCCTGTCAGTTATGTGATAAGGTGTGTAATACGAACGATGGCCTACAAAAACACAAACGAATACGTCATCAGCCACGTATGAATACACCAAACACTCCAATACCAGAGACGACAGCACCACCTGTCTATTTACACCATCATCGTAGTGTAAGTCAAGTACCAGACTGCCACCACTGTATCTTCAATGATAACCTTACCCGCCATAATGGGAACATTCACAATGATTATCCCTGTCAGTTACGTGACAATCTATACAATTCGAACCTACAACGGTACTTACACCACCAGACATCACGAGAAAGGATGACACCCTTAGACACCCTGGCAACACCTCCACTCATAGTAGCAGAGGATATCCAACCAAATGATAGAGACAGTTTGGCAGCCCTTAAGGCGTACTGCAAGGACCTATCGCTTATGCTACCCAATCAAGTGGTAGTATTAGAAAAAAGTGTCGACCACCGCTATCGGGTGGTTTTGGTATGATAAAAAGAAGTATTCAGATATCTTGTATGATATCTCATACATGTCTTTATTCTAGATCCGAAACATATAAGGTATGTGTGATGACTTCGACAACAACAGTGTTTTTTGATAGTCAACTATATACTCAAAAATGAAGATCACTAATCCAGAACTTTTTGGTGTTTCACTAATCATCTATGTCATTGATTGTTTCTTATATAGCTAAACTGTTTTTCACTAAGCATGTATGTCATTGATTTTTTTTTCTTATATCTCTAAACTGTTTTTCACTACTCATGTATGTCCTTGATTTTATCTTATATCACTAAAGTGTTTTTCACTAATCATCTATGTCATTGATTGTTTCTTATATCACTAAACTATTTTTCACTACTCATGTATGTCATTGATTTTTTCTTATATCACTAAAGTGTTTTGATGAATAATACATTCTTTGATATATTGAAACCAAGTTTTTTTTTTGTTGATTTTCTTTAGTGGTTTTGTTTTCATGACGTTGTCTTGTCGGCTCAGAGCTTACATTACCAGACATGAACAATGTCTTAGAAGAAGTTATGGCAAATACAGAACAGTCAAATGTATAAAATCTAGGAAAAAATAACCAAAGGCGAAAAGACCTAAAGAGAGAAATGTCTCGACCAAGCTTATAAATATTACAACTAAAAGGTTGATCAAAATTCAAACATTATAAAAATAACCAAATATGAAAAGGCCAAAGACAGAAATATTTCAACTAAACTTATAAATAAGTCACCAAAAGGGGAAAAGGTCAAGTACAGAAATAGCTATGGAAAAAGTAAGTCCACAAAACTAAGAAAGAAATGTAACTTCTGTAGTCAATTGTGTCTTATCTGAAAAGACGCTATCAATGTCACCCCTTTCCTTGTTTTACTTTACCAAAGACCTTCACCGTATCTGGTACAGAAACCCTTATACAGCACTCATCTCTCCACAGTCTTGGTTGCTTTCTAATACAAAGTGGTTACATCACCAAGAACTTCAAACCTCCAGTGTACACGTGCTCCATTGAAACACCCATGACAGTTAACAACATGTATGGCCATGTAATATGTGAGTCCATCGGGGATAGTTCATCCGAGTATTCCAAAAGATCCATTTCCCATGGCTGACATCTTCAACTTGCTATAACACAACTTATTCTAATATACACTTTACATGAAATTTCCAAAATTTGGGCTCTATTAAAGATTACGTAATGAGATACACAAAGACACCAAGAACATATCATACAAAACAATTCACAAATTAAAACTTAAACCATATCAGATGAACCACCCAACAAGTACTACACAAACATATAATAAGGAAACACATGACACACAGAGCTTACAGACAAATCACTTGGACTCAAACAAATTTTGCTTCTTGTACTGTAGAATTCTACCAACACTTCTTTCCTATCACCAAAACTAAACATCTACCACACAACCACTGGTCATTTATCCAACATAATACTCATACCCTCGCCAACGACATTAAGGAAATACATACTTATACATTGTCAGACATTAGATTTAAAGCCCCTACTACTAACATATCAGCGGTGTCGAGTTCCCGTTTCACAAAAACACCCTCTTGTCAGTTGTTAGTGAAAACCATTACACCAGTCCATAATTGTGACTCGTAGAATCTACACTCACACTGTCGTATCTGTAGTATGGGTCTGTGATCAGAGATTCTTCTATAGAATCACATTGTAATCCTAACGTTTTAACCTACTTGTGTAAAACTTTTTTCACCTTCCATTCACCAGGTACAATGACAGCTTTAATTGATAGACGGACATCGTGGTCAGAAGATGAAGATTGTTGTGAAGATGACAGTGTTTTGAAGGAGGATGATTCTGGCTTCTTCACACCAGCTTTAACATTAGACATTTTGTTCTGCCAGAAACCTACTCGTGGCACCCAGCCAGCTTTAGATGTATCAGAGACAACTTTTGCTTGGGGTGATGATTCGTCTTCAGATGAAGATATTGACCTTTTGGCTAGTAGTCATGCCCCAGAGTCTCTCAAGAAAATTAATGTGACGTGGAACGAAAAATATCCTACTGATGGTGTCCGAAGGTGTTCCTCTTCAACGAATAAGGTGTGTATGAGTAGTAATGATCATAATTCACATGTGTATTTTTGTAAACATGACCAATACCGAAAACCTATGTGTTATACATCTTTTCTATGTACATCTCTCTATAACACAAACCATCAGTGAGTATACCTTTACCTTTTCTCAAGACGTGACCAATAGAATGTCGACAGTCTGTTTTTATGCCTTTTACCACTTCTCCTTGTGAATTTTTTACTGTTTTTTCTTTACTGAAGTAGTAGGTAGTCTTGTAAGTTTCAATGTGTTTTATTTACCTCCACAGGTTAGTTTTGCACCAGAACCTCACTTCTTGACAGTCCATACTGTTGGCACCGAAGAACGCAATGGTAACTGGCATCATGTAATCAGAGAACGTGAGAATTTTGAAAGCCGTATACTAGAGCTGGAAAAAATTTTGAACCCAGTCTTGAGGGACAACCACAGAAGAAAAGTCATCGAACAAAGGACAGCAGTGAAGAAGGCAGCTGTAGTCTAATTAGCATGTATATCTCTCTGCTCTATTAAAACAGTTATAACCAGAAATAAACTAGTATGTATTTCCTTAATGTCGTTGGCGAGGGTATGAGTATTATGTTGGATAAATGACCAGTGGTTGTGTGGTAGATGTTTAGTTTTGGTGATAGGAAAGAAGTGTTGGTAGAATTCTACAGTACAAGAAGCAAAATTTGTTTGAGTCCAAGTGATTTGTCTGTAAGCTCTGTGTGTCATGTGTTTCCTTATTATATGTTTGTGTAGTACTTGTTGGGTGGTTCATCTGATATGGTTTAAGTTTTAATTTGTGAATTGTTTTGTATGATATGTTCTTGGTGTCTTTGTGTATCTCATTACGTAATCTTTAATAGAGCCCAAATTTTGGAAATTTCATGTAAAGTGTATATTAGAATAAGTTGTGTTATAGCAAGTTGAAGATGTCAGCCATGGGAAATGGATCTTTTGGAATACTCGGATGAACTATCCCCGATGGACTCACATATTACATGGCCATACATGTTGTTAACTGTCATGGGTGTTTCAATGGAGCACGTGTACACTGGAGGTTTGAAGTTCTTGGTGATGTAACCACTTTGTATTAGAAAGCAACCAAGACTGTGGAGAGATGAGTGCTGTATAAGGGTTTCTGTACCGGATACGGTGAAGGTCTTTGGTAAAGTAAAACAAGGAAAGGGGTGACATTGATAGCGTCTTTTCAGATAAGACACAATTGACTACAGAAGTTACATTTCTTTCTTAGTTTTGTGGACTTACTTTTTCCATAGCTATTTCTGTACTTGACCTTTTCCCCTTTTGGTGACTTATTTATAAGTTTAGTTGAAATATTTCTGTCTTTGGCCTTTTCATATTTGGTTATTTTTATAATGTTTGAATTTTGATCAACCTTTTAGTTGTAATATTTATAAGCTTGGTCGAGACATTTCTCTCTTTAGGTCTTTTCGCCTTTGGTTATTTTTTCCTAGATTTTATACATTTGACTGTTCTGTATTTGCCATAACTTCTTCTAAGACATTGTTCATGTCTGGTAATGTAAGCTCTGAGCCGACAAGACAACGTCATGAAAACAAAACCACTAAAGAAAATCAACAAAAAAAAAACTTGGTTTCAATATATCAAAGAATGTATTATTCATCAAAACACTTTAGTGATATAAGAAAAAATCAATGACATACATGAGTAGTGAAAAATAGTTTAGTGATATAAGAAACAATCAATGACATAGATGATTAGTGAAAAACACTTTAGTGATATAAGATAAAATCAAGGACATACATGAGTAGTGAAAAACAGTTTAGAGATATAAGAAAAAAAAATCAATGACATACATGCTTAGTGAAAAACAGTTTAGCTATATAAGAAACAATCAATGACATAGATGATTAGTGAAACACCAAAAAGTTCTGGATTAGTGATCTTCATTTTTGAGTATATAGTTGACTATCAAAAAACACTGTTGTTGTCGAAGTCATCACACATACCTTATATGTTTCGGATCCAGAATAAAGACATGTATGAGATATCATACAAGATATCTGAATACTTCTTTTTATCATACCAAAACCACCCGATAGCGGTGGTCGACACTTTTTTCTAATACTACCACTTGATTGGGTAGCATAAGCGATAGGTCCTTGCAGTACGCCTTAAGGGCTGCCAAACTGTCTCTATCATTTGGTTGGATATCCTCTGCTACTATGAGTGGAGGTGTTGCCAGGGTGTCTAAGGGTGTCATCCTTTCTCGTGATGTCTGGTGGTGTAAGTACCGTTGTAGGTTCGAATTGTATAGATTGTCACGTAACTGACAGGGATAATCATTGTGAATGTTCCCATTATGGCGGGTAAGGTTATCATTGAAGATACAGTGGTGGCAGTCTGGTACTTGACTTACACTACGATGATGGTGTAAATAGACAGGTGGTGCTGTCGTCTCTGGTATTGGAGTGTTTGGTGTATTCATACGTGGCTGATGACGTATTCGTTTGTGTTTTTGTAGGCCATCGTTCGTATTACACACCTTATCACATAACTGACAGGGATATACTTGGTCTTTCCCCTCGTGAATGGTCCGAATGTGACGATTAAGGGTATACTTATCACAATAGGCTTTGTCGCACACTGAACACGTGAAAGTAGATCTGGTGGTCATATTGATAAACTGTTTTTTTTTCTTCTTTCTTACAACCACGAAAAAATGTTCTGGTGTATACAATGTTTCACTGTTTTATCAGAGGCCAACGACACGAATAAGGCTCACACCAAGTTTCACTGCTGTACCCAAGTCACTACGTGAAAAATAGCTGGTTACTACACGAACACTGCTCACACCAACCTGTTTCACCGATGTAGCCAAGTCAGTACGTGAACAATATCTGCTTACTACACTGCTCACACCAGCCTGAAGCACCTCTGTAGATAGACAAGTCAGCCCGTGAACTGGTACTGAGCTCACAAGAGACACCTTCTATTTTATACACTGGTTCTGCACACGACCTAGCTGACGTGGCAGTAAGCTATTCTCACGCCTGCTTCCCACAAACCGATGACTCATACTTAATGACTTTTACACATGGCGTTGATGACGTAGTCTCGGATATCAGCGTTTCTTTACCAAAGGGGGTATGTGATATTCTTGTAGGTCTGTATGCACAAGTGTATCTGTAGTGGTTGTGATACCAGTAGTACTGGTTTGTGTGTGTTTTTTGTGTACTTATGTGTCTGTATGTACAAGTGTATCAAATGTGTATGGGTGTCTGTATGTGTTTTGTGTCTGTCTTTGTTGTTGTACTCGTGTCTGTACGTAGTTGTATATAGTTGTGATGACAGTAGTAATCCTAGGCGATGGGTGTGTGTGTGTGTGTATGGTTGTCTTTGTATTTGTGTGTATCAAGTGTGTACATGTGTTTGTGTCTTTGTATTTGTCTTTGAGTGTTCTTGTGTAATTGATTATGGGTATGTACTTGTGTATAGTTGTGATGTTGTAGGTCTGTATGTACAAGTGTGACCTTCTTTGTGTATTTGTTTATGGCTGTGTGTGGTTGACTTTGTGCTTGTAGGTCTGTATGTACAAGTGTGACCGTCTTTGTGTATTTGTTTATGGCTGTGTGTGGTTGACTTTGTGCTTATAGGTCTGTATGTACAAGTGTGTCTGTGTCTTTGTGTGTTTTTGTTTGTAGATGTGTATTTGTATAATTGATTATGGGTGTGTACTTGTGTATAGTTGTGATGACAGTAGTAATCCTAGGCGATGGGTGTGTATGTGTATGTACAGGTGTGTCTGTGTCTTTGTGTTTGAGTGTTCTTGTGTAATTGATTGTCTTTGTGCTTGTCGCTAATATTCGTAGTAGTATTTTCACTACTATTGATTCTTCCTCACTTTACCCACCACCATTGCAATATACATACTTTCCCCTATAATTTAAGTGGTCACTCAACTACTTGACCACTGCTTGACCTCTGCTTGACCACGTCATCGATCACTTTAATCACTACCATAATCTTAGGCACATCGTCCTCTACAATTTAAGTGGTCACTCGACCCCTTGACCACTGCTTGACCGCTACTTGACCACGTCATCGATCACTTTCATCACTACCATAATCTTAGGCACATCGTCCTCTACAATTTAAGTGGTCACTCGACCCCTTGACCACCACTTGACCACTGCTTGACCACTACTTGACCACTAATTTACCACTCTTTAATCATCACCATCTCATTACAATCACTTTTCCCTAAAATTTCCCTAAAATTTTCCTCACTTACACCGCTTGACCACTGCTTGACCACTACTTGACCACTACCTGATCATTAATTTACCACTAATTTAATCATCACCATGTCACTACGACCAATTTCCCCTAAAATTTTCCTTACTTGACCACTTGACCACTCCTTGACCACTGATTGACCACTAATTTACCACTCTTTAATCACCACCATATCATTACAATCACTTTTCCCTAAAGTTTCCTTACTTGACTACTTGACCACCGCTTGACCACTTGACCACTGCTTGACCACTACTTGACCACTAATTTACCACTCTTTAATCACCACCATATCATTACAATCACTTTTCCCTAAAGTTTCCTTACTTGACTACTTGACCCTTACTTGACCACTTGACCACTGGTTGACCAGTGTGTAATTGCAAACACCTCTTATTATATTTATGACCACCCCTATATCACTTCTACTTGATCACTAATACCCCTTACCACCATACCCATTATAACTTTATATGCTTTCCTTTGTAATCGGTGAATATACCACCCTTCACTACTATCACACTGTTCAGATGATAGTAACCAGCTCTTACTTCGAGTATAACCACGATCCATCACACCCTTGTTCATCACTACACAGATACAGTCATACACGTAACCACCCTATACCCATTACACCCTTGTGTATCACTACACAGACACATTAAGTCTACGCCACCACCATATATCCATGACTAGAACGACCCATCACAACACCATGCACACATTCATATCTACACCACCACCATATACCCATGAGTAGAACGACCCATCACGACACTACGCACACATTCATATCTACACCACCACCATATACCCATGAGTAGAACGACCCATCACACCCTTGTCTATCACTACGCACACATTATATCTACACCACCATATACCCATGAGTAGAACGACCCAGCACACCCTTGTCTATCACTACCCATACATATTATGTCTACGCCACCACCATATACCCATGAGTAGAACGACCCATCACACCCTTGTCTATCACTACCCATACATATTATGTCTACGCCACCACCATATACCCAGGAGTAGAACGACCCATCACACCCTTGTTCATCACTACACAGATACAGTCATACACGTAACCACCCTATACCCATTACACCCTTGTGTATCACTACACAGACACATTAAGTCTACGCCACCACCATATATCCATGAGTAGAACGAACCATCACAACACCACGCACACATTCATATCTACACCACCACCATATACCCATGAGTAGAACGACCCATCACGACACTACGCACACATTATATCTACACCACCACCATATACCCATGAGTAGAACGACCCATCACACCCTTGTCTATCACTACCCATACATTATATCTACACCACCACCATATACCCATGAGTAGAACGACCCATCACACCCTTGTCTATCACTACCCATACATTATATCTACACCACCACCATATACCCATGAGTAGAACGACCCATCACACCCTTGTCTATCACTACCCATACATATTATGTCTACGCCACCACCATATACCCATGAGTAGAACGACCCATCACACCCTTGTTCATCGCACACATTCATATACTCATTTCTAAAATATATAACCCTCCCTCAGCCGTGCCCTCTCTTTAAGTACTACCACTCATCTCACAACCTCGCAGAACATTTTACCTTAATTACTTCCCCACCAGGCAGCACCAAAAATTTCGTTCCCACGAAAAAAAATTCCCACACGCCGTTTCACCCCACACAAAAAAAAAAAATTTCACCGAGTCGACATTTTCCCCGTATTTTCCTTCATAAACCCAAATTACCCTACCAGTTTACCCTCCAATCATGTGGCAAGTGCACGCTATATACTACTACCGACTACTGTACCTGGGTGTGTAACCAACATAGTGCCAGTGTCACAGTCAACACCGACTACTGTACCTGGGTGTGTAACCAACATAGTGCCAGTGTCACAGTCAACACCGACTACTGTACCTGGGTGTGTAACCAACTTAGTGCCAGTGTCACAGTCAACACCGACTACTGTACCTGGGTGTGTAACCAACATAGTGCCAGTGTCACAGTCAACACCGACTACTGTACCTGGGTGTGTAACCAACATAGTGCCAGTGTCACAGTCAACACCGACTACTGTACCTGGGTGTGTAACCAACTTAGTGCCAGTGTCACAGTCAACACCGACTACTGTACCTGGGTGTGTAACCAACATAGTGCCAGTGTCACAGTCAACACCGACTACTGTACCTGGGTGTGTAACCAACATAGTGCCAGTGTCACAGTCAACACCGACTACTGTACCTGGGTGTGTAACCAACATAGTGCCAGTGTCACAGTCAACACCGACTACTGTACCTGGGTGTGTAACCAACATAGTGCATGTGTCACAGTCAACACCGACTACTGTACCTGTGTGTGTAACCAACATAGTGCCAGTGTCACAGTCAACACCGACTATTGTACCTGGGTGTGGTGCTTTTGTGTGCGTTTGCTTGCTTTGAACTCAAGCATAGTCCATACACGTGCTAATACGTTTAGTACATTGGGTTGCTTTTTGCGTGTGGATTAGCTTTCCCTATTACCGATATCCCTCGCCATCAATCGAACCCGCTCGGACTTCTGAGGTACTTGTAAGTTACGTCCCCATGTCAGGGACGAGAAATTGAAATTTCAGTCCAATTGACCTGTGTAGGGGTTGAAATCGCTACATCGGCATCAGCTTCCCGGAAGTTTAAGAGCGTGCGTTCTTATCCATTCGGCCATGATGACCTGTCTGAGTAGTGTCTCTTCTACAAAGCACAAAGGTCATGCGGTAATGAAGTTAAGAGAGGCGTGTCTGCGATTAGGGTAAAGGTGGCGGAGAACTGACCATCCAGTCTGCACGGTGATCCTGACGATCCTCACTCTCTTGCAGACTTTGAGAGGTTGGAAACGATACAGAACAAAGGATACAGAAATATGAACTGTCAATACCTTAATGTATGTGTGAATGTGTAAGTAAATTTGTGTATGAATGTATGATAGACAACTGTCTAGGATAGAAGTTAAAACAAAACACGATAAGAGTTAATAGACGACTAGATTAAAAGAGCAGTTAATGAAGACAGACAATACGAAAGGTTAAAAGTCCAGAAAGCGCAATCGCTCCACAGCAAGCAGTTTGGAGAACACAATGAAACGGCAAAGACTAGTTCGGACAAAGACTTTGTTAGGTTCGAGAGAGATAAGAGAGGTAACAGAAATAGTTGTAGTGAAATCTTATAGTGAACAATTAAGAGTGTGGAAGTATTTGTAACGTTTAAAAGGAGATTATTGACAAACAACAAGATTAGTTTATTCTTCAGGGACAGCTTTAAACGAGTATAAAGAATGCTCGCTTGAACTGTTTGTTTTAGACAAGGAAAATTACGACAGTGCCGTCTCCGCATCATCATCATCATCATCATCATCATCATCATCATCATCATCATCATCATCATCATCATCATCATCATCATCATCATCATCATCAAGTGCCATGCTAAGCATGGGCTGTCATGCTTCGCCATCTCACACGATCACCAGAGCCTTGGATCAGCTCAGTGTTCTTGTCCCGACCATATCACGTGACCAAACCATCTATGTAGTTACTTCAATGCCTTCCCCTTGTTCTTTTCCCCTCAATCTTGCCAGTTGTCACTAAGTTCTCCAATGGTTTTATTCTTATAACATGTTCAAATAATTGTGACTGTCTACGTCTAATTTCTCTAATCAGTTTACGGGTTTCATTTGTTTCTTGTAAGACTTGGTCATTGGTTTTTCTGTATGTCCATGTTACACTTTACATTTTCCTCAGAAACCACATTTCCACAGCCGTCAGGTGGTTTTCGCCTTGATTGTTCATTGTCCACTCTTCACATCCATACGAAAGTACAGGTTCTGTATAGCACGACAAAGCTCTTTTTCTCGTTGGAAATGACATATGTTATTGGTCAGTACGTTTTTCATTTGGCAAAAACTACCTCCGCCATAGCGATTCTGGTTCTAATCTCTTCAAGGCATCTCCCATCAGAGGCTATGACTGTTCCGAGGTAGTTGTACCGATTCAATTGTTTGAAAATATGCCCATTTACTTGTTTATTACATAGGAAGGTTATATAGGTTTACTTGACAATGAGTGGGAAATGTACAAACATGTCTGTTGATAGGAAGACACTGTCACTGGTGTAATATCTGTGTGTGTGTGTGTGTTTTTTTTTTTTTTTGCATAGCCTTTACAGGACATTGCAGTCAACATCAGCATCTTTCAGCTGATTTGTTGCTCAGAAAGCAATGGCAAACTACTGAGTGTAATCTTGCCAATATCTGTGTAGTAGTTGAAATAGTGCCCCAGAGGAGCATCACATTCTACCAGGATCTGAGCTGTGTAGGAGAGGGTGCCGCCTGCTCCAGTAAATAATGACACCACTCAGTATGGGGTCTGCGTGGTCTCCAGGTATGGTGTCCGCCTCGAGTGCTGGAGGTCCCGGGTTCAACCCGGGATTTTTTTTTCACGTGGACTTCTAGTAATAAAATTTCCCCTGGTCTCTGGGTAGTGAGATCGGACGCCCGTGTGTATTGTTGCACACGTAAAAGATCCCTTGGCAGTTGGAAATCGAAAAAGAGTAGCCTAACGGCGCTGCCCGGGCAAAATTTCGAGCTAAAAATCTACCCAAAGTATTTCAGGATCCTCGCCGGTGCTACGGAGTTCGTGCGCTGAGCTGAGTTTCTTCAGACTCATGTTTGAGTTAGGAGGAGAACGGAGCACTTATGGGTTACACCCGTGTGCCGTGATGTTGATCCATCGACTAAACTAAACTAAACTAAACCACTCAGCAGAGCCGTCTCAGCAAGATAGATTGGTGGGCAAATTGATACGATTTGAGATCATTCTGCATTGACCTTCTACATTGTGTTGTTACTGGAGTTGAGGTATTCCTGACGCTATGCCATGACACCTCACATCCATTATTGTCCCCTTTAGATGACTAAAACCAGCCATTGAGGTTCATGACTTTAACAAATCAAGTCTCAACACAGTGTGTGACATTCATTGTGTAGTATCAGTGAACTTGCACCATTTGCCAAAATTCCTGACGATGAAATTATGATAAAATGTCTCATGTTTTAGATATCTTGAATTTGCTGAAAAGTATTAAGTTCTGTACTGTTTTTGCACAGATACTGACTAATCTAGTCTAAAGACTTTGTATCAGACTCTTTTTGTGGTGATAAATGAATGCCATTTTTTGGGGTAAAATGTCTAAAAGTGAGTTATTTCCATGTTTGCTACATGTTTGCTCAAAATGTTTAAATTAGTACTTTTCTGCACACATATTAACCCATCAAGTCTAAACACGATGTAGGAGACTAGGCAATTCTCCTGTCACTTCACTGCTGCTAGACGTCGATGTGGCCAACGCGATCAGATATGTCAATGACGAGTGAGCGGGAGTTTCCTACAAGCCTCAGTTTGGACATCATAGTTGACTTCTCGTTCAAAGAGCAATGGCAAACTCGTGCACGTAGCATTACATAGAAAATCATCCCAGGGTTGTTGCTGATCGTAACGTCCTGCAAAGGACACGCAACCGCCTGCTTAGAGTTTGCCTTCGCCATCTGAACGAGAAGCAATCATTGATCTCCAACTGATCGGGGTATGGAATTAACCCTCTACACCGCCTTCATCAGAGACAGTGTAAGCGCGCGTATGTGGTGGAAGTTAACAAAATAGAGTCCTTGCATGTTGCACAGAATCTGTTCTAACATACGGCCAACTAGTAGATAGGATAAACAATTCCCGGAAGCCTAGGAGATGTGGTTTTATAGAAAAATGTTGAACATTCCTTGGACAGCCAAAATGAGCAGTTTAGACATTTTGAGGAAGGCTAAGTGGTATGCACAACTTATCAGAAACTTCAGAAAGAGACAGTCATCATTTATTGGCTACATAATAAAAAAAATCCTTGACGGATTTGTGTCTGAGCACCCCAAAAAAAAAAAAAAAGAGTCATTACATGAACTGATCCATGCCGTCGAAAATCGCAGTTTGTGCAGAAGCATGATCACTCACCTCAAACGCAAGGAATTTGATGATGATATATACATGCAGGCGCGCAAGCGTGTGTGTTTATGTGTGTATGTGTGTGTGTGTATGTGTGTGTGTGTGTGTGTGTGTGTGTGTAGAAACGCTGTGCTATAGCTGTTAGCATTCTTGCCTGCAAAGCCAGTGGTCCTGGTTCAATCATCGGTAGTGACTGGACTACTTTTACCAACCGGTAGTACCCTGGAGCAGACTCAGCCCTGGGACGTGGCACCTGGCAGTTGTAAGAACTTGCAGACAAGGCTAAGAGACAGAAAGGGTACAGGCTACATCATCTCATTCTGCTGGCCAACACTTCACATGCCAAGAGCATGATCTGCCACGGAACTACCTTATGAACACACACACACACACACACACACACACACACACACACACACACGCGCGCGCGCACACACACACATATAACATACATAATATACAATGCATACACATGTACCTATACACACCTACGCTGCATACAACATGCATGCAAGCACGCACGCACACATACATACATGCACACGCAACATACATAACATACGATACACATACATGCACATATACACCGCTTCGCTACATACAACATACATGTAAGCACTCACGCACATACATACACATGCACGCACACAACATATATTACATACAATACATACACATGCACATACACAAACGTATATACATACTGCATACACGCAACCACATACACAGACATATAAGTAAACATACACCATACATTACATACAATAAATACACATATACACACCTACACTACATACAGAACACATGTAATCAGGAAAATACACATATACAGAGTTTCGTGAATGAGGGGAGCAGTTTAAGCATTAACGTTGCTGTAAATATGGTCACTGTCCTCAAAGACCATGAATGATACCGATACATGAAATGACAGAAATAGTTTATTGTTCAATTCAGCAATGATGTGTTTATCTCTCTCGTAAAGTACCATGGGATGATTAATCGTCGTAAGCGACTCCCCATATCTGTCATGGACTTACACATCGCCGAAATGTTGTCATTGAAAAATTGTGTCTCAATTAAATTTTCAATATAGTATAGTTTTCCCAAAGCAAACTCCTCGAATTTGATATACGAATATAACACAATACGTCTGCAACCATATTAACTGATAGAGTGCCGAAGATAATATATCGCCAAAAGTGATCTCCCATTAGGACAGAAGGGCGAAACATCACCATACTATGATAATCACAATATTTGTTTTGTTTCGTGGTATCTTCCGCAATTTCAGTGCCCAGTCAATAGAAATGTACATTATAATACTTGTTCATTTGAATGTGCACAAGATTTGGCCCACACCTAATTTTTGTTTGGCCCTGAATCGGTTAATAACATTTAGGTCATAACTGTGACACACCCCATTTCCCGCCACCCATTTTTGTTTAGTCCAAACCTAATGATTGTTTGACACTCCAGGAGTGATGTTTTCGGAATCTAAATGCCACACCGGCCTTCTGCACTTCCCACGACAGGTTTTTACGCTGGGTCGACCTTGGAACCAAAATCAGTGGAGAAAATACAATGCCTGTTTCGAAGGGGGTTCGAACTCATGACCATCAGTGCGGGCGGCAGCATATTCTTTCGTCGATATTCTTTTTAAAATTGATACATAAAACCACGCTAGTTATTTGTTTCTTGTGTGGATGTGTTGATAACTAACGCAGTTTTGTGTAAGGGCTGACTATTGAATATGCAGAATATATATGGTTGGTTGTGGTTCGTCTATAGAAGTTGGTTGGTTGTGGTTTGTCTATGGAAGTGGTCGGTTGTGGTTTGCCTGTAGAAGTTGGTTGGTTCCGATTAGTTTGTAGAAGTTGTTTGGATCCGGTTTGTCTGTAGAATATGGTTGTTGTGACTCGTCTGTAGAAGTTGGTTATTTGCCGTTTATATTTAGACGTCGGTTAGTTGCGGTTCGACTAACAAAAAGGTAGTTGTTTGCGCATGCTTACGGAGGAGCTGCGACATTTTCGCCCGCCCCCTTACGACGTTCAACAGACAACGCGTTAACGAATCCATCATAGACACGTGGCTTCTTTATGTTCGATACTCTCCAAGAACACAACCAACCTAGTCAGCGACACCGAGATTTCGGAGAAGTGTTTCTTCTTTTAGTGTTGTTCATATTTTTGTTTTTAATATGAAAAGGAAATAATATCCTGTAACAGGACACACACACTCGACACATTTTAAAATAGAGGCGGACATTTTACCACCCCCAGACATCGCCCACCCCCTCTTGCTTAGTGGAATAACATGACTGTCAACCAAAAGACCATAATAGTAAATGCTCAATTCAAATTGTATAACAAATTGCCATGAACGTAAACATTTAATGTACAAGGAACCCATATCTCAGACACACAATACTATTATGTTCTCATGACGTGAGGTAGCCATCACTCTTTCACCTCACTGTAAAGTCAGAGCTAATAAAAAACATTTTGTATTGTAAAACACCCTACGCTATAGTGCTAAACACTATGTCCGTTGGCAGTTTACGTATAAGCAAGCCATTTCCAAGCCACATTGTAAATTGAAAAGACAAGATAAGGTAACTCATTCTCACATATCGAAGACAATAATGAAGTAGTTGCCCCTCTTTGCAAATGTTTCCACATATTTTGATTTCAGAAAGTTATCATTTAATGTATACCACAATCTATCTACGCAGAAATGACCACGACGAATTCCATTTTATGTATATCATAAAAAATCGCCGTGTAGAATGTTCCCTATGAGTTTCTCTATGGACGAGCTTGCTAAAAGGCCCCTGAAGAAGAGCCTTTCCACAATGTTGGTGCTGAAGTTCTGCATCTTGGAGAGCAGCATGAGGAGACGGCCGAATCTGATCATCTGCCTGGGGTAGCTCAATTGAATGTGTTTGTTTAACATGAGCTGCGCTTGGTCTTGTATGCACTGTACTTGGCGCTTGTCAACCAGGCCTTGGATATCTGCATTGAGAAACAGTTCATTTCAGTAACAAACAGAAAGTACTAAAAGTACTATAGTAAACAAAAAATAATAAAGTGCTACAGTCGAGAGGGCCGATGTGATAAGTAATTTACACTATCCTACAACATAGATGGATTCAAATTGTGATGGGTAATTTATACTAACAAAAACAAAGCGAGACCGTGCTATGAGTCAGTGAAGTGTTATTACAATCACATTTATAGGCCTGAATACACGGAGGATTATATGACCAGTCCTTCTCTCTCTTAGCGGATGACGAACGCAGACGTCAGACCCTCAACCTCGTGACATTATCCACGTAGTCCCCTAGTGATTACACGAAAGCTCCCGGTTAGGCAGTTCTAATTTTAATTTAGTTGCATGTCCTTCACAGGACGTAGCAGTCAACCCCAGCATTTTCGCTGTTCGTGATTTCTGGGCAAATTTTACGTTCAGTAGTTTGCCTTTGCTTTCTGAACGACCGACACCTATATCTTTTTCGAAAAAACCAGCACAGCAGTGTTTCGAACCCAGATATATGGGCTCACAAAAGGCAGTTCTAAGCCATACTATAAATTCCAAACATGAACACAAGGAAGGTAACTCATCCTCACACTTCCATTGTTATAAACAAGTAGTTGTCTCCCGTTGAAATGTTTACACATATTCAGATGTCAGGATTTTTGTTTTCGTTCGACCGCTTTGAACTCAAGCGTAGTCCACACATGTGCTACTACGTCTAGTACACTGGACTGATTTTTTAATGTGTGAATTCAATCAATCAATCAATCATGTGCCATGCCGGAAAGCGTGGGCGGTCATGACTCGCCATTTCACTCGATCACCAGTGTCGTGGATCAGATAAGTGTGCCTGTCTCGTCCATGCCATGTGGCCAAGCCATCCAGGTATTTTCCTCTCGGTCTTCCTCTTGGTCTGTTCCCTTCGATCTTGCCAGTTGTCGCCAAGTTCTCCAACCCATTTCTTCTCATAACATGTCCAAAAAATTTTGACTGTCTACGTCTAATTTCTCTAATCAGTTTACAATGTTCATTTGTCTCCTGTAGTACTTGGTCATTGGATTTTCTGTCTGTCCATGGTATTCTTTACATTTTCCTCAGAAACCACATTTCTGCAGCCATCAGATGTTGTTCAGCTTGACTGCACATTGTCCAAGTTTCACATCCATACAAAAGAACAGGCTCTATGTATCCCCTCAACACTCTTTTTCTCGTTTCAGTTGACATCTTTTTATTGGTCAGAATGTTTTTCATCTTGATAAAGGCTACTTTCGCCATAGCGATTCTGGTTCTAATCTCTTCAATGCATCTCCCATCAGATGTTATGACTGTTCCAAGATAATTGTACCGATTCACTTGTTGACGTAATGTGTGAATTAACTTTCCCTAATACCATTTTCCTTCCTAATCAGACGAACCCACTCTGATTTCTGAGGTACTTGTAATTTACGCCACGTCCATTTGTCAATGTTTTTATTTTCCCTATGTAAATGTAACATGCACATTTGATGAATGAAAGATGAGTGATCGAAAGGGCCGAATGTAAGACGGGCCTGCGTGCCCAATTTGTTACCCTTTTAAAATAAAGTTTGTTCATTCGTTCGTTCGTTCGTTCGTTCGTTCGTTCGTCCCCAAGTCAAGGACGAGAGGTTAACATTTTAGTCCAACTGCCCGGTGTAAAGGTTGAATCCGTTATCATTAGCACGCCTGGAGTTTAACAGCGAGCGGTCTTATCCATTCTGTCACGCTGACCTCCAGGAATAATGATAATAACGGAGAGCCGAGACAGATAACATTTGTAGATACCTGGTTTGAAGAGGGCTATAGCCTTGACACAGGCAATCTCCGTGGCGTCCAGAGACATCTCCCTCAGTCGCATGACCATCTCGTACACGCCCAGACTCTCCTCCAGCTCGGCGCTGGACACGGCCATGTCGTCACGCTGAGCTAGGTGCTCTACGGGCAGCCCCCACTGGACAATGCCCAGGATGAATAGCTCCTTCCACGCTGATGCCATTAACACTGTCTGTGTGGTGTATAAAACATAGACAAATAGATAAATAATGGGATAACATAAACTACTACTACACATGTATTACGAGGTGGTTTCAAATGAAAACTTTAAAAGTGTGATAGAAATTATAATAACCATCTTGTAACCTCCCAATGGCAATGATGTAAAAAGTGTTGACCACGTGACATCATTGTGCAGACGAACACGGTGACGTCATAAGGACAATTTAAATATGGCCACCCCATTTTCGACATGCACCAAAGAGGAGCAGCTTTCTGCTATACGTTTTTTGATCAGTGAAGGTATGAAACCTATAGAAATTCATCGGCGAATGAAGGTCCATTATGTCGATGCATGCCTGTCAGTCCAGTAAGTTTATTAGTGAAGTAGGAAGTTTCAAAATGGCGTGGCTTCTGTGACAGACTGATCACTTCCGGGTCAGGCACCCCATAATAGTTACACATGCGACCAAGAGAATTGTTTTCTACAGGAACCCAAACACGTTATTGGCACAGGAGGAATTGTATTGAACACAGTGGTGACTACATTTATAAATAATACATTTGTTCTTTACTTTTCAGAATTTTTTCACTATCGTTCTCGCTC
>OY992886.1:19357205-19409705 GCA_963921405.1 Cepaea hortensis
CGATCGTATGAGATGGCGAATCATGACCGCCCACGCTTGTCGGCATGGCACATGATGATGATGGGATTACAGTAAAGAAGAGAATCTGCCTTGATTATTGCTTTTGACTTGTTATTAACTAATTCAGCGAAGAGCGGCTGAAATGATGTGCTTAGGGAAACCCAGGTTGGAATTTTGGGTAAGTTAATTTTTTTTTAAATATGTTTTTCTTTAGGGGCATAAAGGAATAATCCTAACCTGTACAGTTCACGGTGACTGCATTAGTCAGGAGTCCTGAATTCTTCGTGCTCAAGACCCCCCCCCCCCCCCCCCCTCCTCTGCAAGGTAATATATAGGCAGTAGATGGCAGGCATTAACTAATTCAGTCCCAAACAAACAATAGGTTTTGACCAGACAAAAATGGGTGGCGGAAAAGGGAAAGTTTGGGGTGTGTCAAGTATGACTTAAAAGTTGTCAATATGGTATCAGACATATTGTAAAATATATAAAAGTTAAAGGGGCTTGTATAGCGAAAACTACTGTATGTAAGCCATTGGCAGATACGGATAGTCATTTAAGATTATTAATCATTCCATGACACGTAATCAGTTAAATATTAAATATTTCCATTGAACATTTTATTCTTGTAATCTATGGCGCTGGTGATCATGTCTATCCACAACCCTCTGTCTCGTGTACTGCCAATCATTTCTGATATCGATGTTCCTCTAGACCAGTGGTTCTCAACTTTTTTTTTTTTTTTGGGGGGGGGGGGGGGGGTCATGCACCCCTTCACCATATGTTCAGTATGTCACCCTCCCTCCTTCGTATTTCCTCCCTATAACACCCCCCCCCCTCACAGTGTACGTACAAATGGAAGCTAAATTTAATAACACACACTAGAACAAGTCTAGACGTCTACATAAAACGTGATTTGCGGGTTTACTTACGTTATAAAATGAATTTCAGAAGGGCGAGAAGTACAGAACCGTAAAGTAGGAGGGAAAAACAATATCAAGTATTCGGTTCTTGTATTAACGCGATCTTGAAATAATCTTAATCTCTCCCCCCCCCCCCAACCCAAAATCCCCTCCCCCCGGGGGTAAATTCCCCACCGGTTGAGAACCACTACTCTAGACTATGATTTCAGACTGTCCAGTATCTTCTTTCTCTGTCTTTTCTGCCTCTCCATCCTTCCAACTTTCCTGATGTCACAACACGATCCAGAGTTCAACTTCCCATGACATGCCAAGAGAATGTCGCCTGTCCGCGTCTGATGCGAGTAAATAGTTATCCCTGTGAGTTAACTTCTCTCAAGAAACCTTCATTATTATTTTTATCTGTCCACAGTGTTTTCACAATTTGTTTATTAAACCAGTTGCCCACAGCTGCCAAATAATTCCTTACTAGTCTATTAATTGTCCATGGTTCGCCTCTGTACATCAGGATTGGCTCAATATAACGCCTAATAACTCACACACACACACACACACACACACACACACACACACACACACTCACTCACACACACACACACACACACACACACACACACACACTCAGACAGTCTGGGCAAACACACACACTCAGACAACCAGAGACATATAGCCATAGAGACACTTATGCAGATAGATAAGTAGATAGAAAGGTAGATATCCCCGGGAAGGTTAACCCGGTCAACAAATGCCCGCAGAAGTCGGATGTGTCGGCCTAACGGCGCAAGAACGCACCTCTGCTGTAAACAGGCACAACGCAATCACATCCGGAAAGAAAAAAAAACTCCGGATGAACGCAGAAGAAGAAGAAGAAGAAAGGTAGATATTTTAAGTAGACAGACAGACGGACACACAGACAGACGGACGGACCAACCAACTGACGATCGACCAACACACCGACAGACATACACTTATGCAGGAAAGGAATATAAAGGTAGGTGGATAGTTTAATTAGACAGACAGACGGACACAAAGACTGACGGAAAGACAGATAAACAAGGGATAGACAAATAGACAGACAGACAATTAGATAGATAGTTAAACATAATGTAAATAAATGTTTGCATGACAACACAGGATGTCAAATCACCTTCTTTGTTCATGTCCGCCTCGAAACACTTGTTGAGCCTGCAAGCTCGACATTGGTTTCTGTGGGTCTTGTCGACGGGGCATCTGCCCTTGAGTGGACCTTGTGCCTTACACGTGTATGCCCTGTTCTTGTGGATGCTCCTCTTGAAGAACCCCGAGCAACCTTTGATCATAGAAAGGAAATAGAGGATGTCTGTACGGAGGGTGATAAGGGCACCAACACATCAAGACAGAAATGTGTACTGCGACCCGCAGAGGACAATTTGAAGGCAGGAGAGCAAGATGTAGACAAAGATACATGTAGGGAGATATCGTCAAGAGCTAGACAAAGATATATGTGGTGAAATATCATAAAAAGGCAGACAAAGATACAAGTGGTAAGATATTGTCAAGAGGTAGACACAGATATATGTGGTGAGATATTATCAAGTGGGAGACACAGATACATGTGGTGAGATCTCATCAAGAGATAGACACAGATACATGTGGTGAGATATCATCAAGAGATAGACACAGATACATGTGGTGAGATATCATCAAGAGATAGTCACATATACATGTGGTGAGATATCATCAAGAGATAGACATAGATACATGTGGTGAGATATCATCAAGTGGGAGACACAGATACATGTGGTGAGATATCATCAAGAGATAGACACATATACATGTGGTGAGATATCATCAAGAGATAGACACAGATACATGTGGTGAGATATCATCAAGTGGGAGACACAGATACATGTGGTGAGATATCATCAAGAGATAGACACAGATACATGTGGTGAGATATCATCAAGAGATAGACACAGATACATGTGGTGAGATATCATCAAGTGGGAGACACAGATACATGTGGTGAGATATCATCAAGAGATAGACACATATACATGTGGTGAGATATCATCAAGAGATAGACACAGATACATGTGGTGAGATATCATCAAGTGGGAGACACAGATACATGTGGTGAGATATCATCAAGAGATAGACACATATACATGTGGTGAGATATCATCAAGAGATAGACACAGATACATGTGGTGAGATATCATCAAGAGATAGACACAGATACATGTGGTGAGATATCATCAAGAGATAGACACAGATACATGTGGTGAGATATCATGAAGTGGGAGACACAGATACATGTGGTGAGATATCATCAAGAGATAGTCACAGATACATGTGGTGAGATATCATCAAGAGATAGACACAGATACATGTGGTGAGATATCATCAAGTGGGAGACACAGATACATGTGGTGAGATATGATCAAGAGATAGACACAGATACATATGTTGAGATATCATCAAGTGGGAGACACAGATACATGTGGTGAGATATCATCAAGAGATAGACACAGATACATGTGGTGAGATATCATCAAGAGATAGACACAAATACATGTGGTGAGATATCATCAAGAGATAGACACAGATACATGTGGTGAGATATCATGAAGTGGGATACACAGATACACGTGGTGATATATCATCAAGAGATAGTCACAGATACATGTGGTGAGATATCATCAAGAGATAGACACAGATACATGTGGTGAGATATCATCAAGTGGGAGACACAGATACATGTGGTGAGATATCATCAAGAGATAGACACAGATACATATGTTGAGATATTATCAAGTGGGAGACACAGATACATGTGGTGAGATATCATCAAGAGATAGACACAGATACATGTGGTGAGATATCATCAAGTGGGAGACACAGATACATGTGGTGAGATATCATCAAGAGATAGACACAGATACATGTGGTGAGATATCATCAAGAGATAGACACAGATACATGTGGTGAGATATCATCAAGAGATAGACACAGATACATGTGGTGAGATATCATGAAGTGGGAGACACAAATACATGTGGTGAGATATCATCAAGAGATAGTCACAGATACATGTGGTGAGATATCATCAAGAGATAGACACAGATACATGTGGTGAGATATCATCAAGTGGGAGACACAGATACATGTGGTGAGATATCATCAAGAGATAGACACAGATACATGTGGTGAGATATCATCAAGAGGTAGACCAGCAGAAGTCTGTCGGTGTGCTTCAGTGCTACCACCACCACCTCTACCACCGCCACCACCACCACCACCACCACCACCACCACCACCACCACCACCACCTCTACCACCGCCACCACCACCACCACCACCACCACCACCACCACCACCACCACCACCACCACCACCACCACCACCACTACAACAACAACAACAACAACAACAACTACTACTACTACTACTACTACTACTACTACTACTACTACTACTACTACTACTACTACTACTACTACTACTACTACTACTGCTGCTGCTGCTGCTGCTACTACTACTACTACTACTACTACTACTACTACTACTACTACTACTACTACTACTACTACTACTACTACTACTGCTACTACTACTACTACTGGTACTATTGTGGTCCCATATAAGTTTGAACCAATCGGCACTCGGTGAGAGATTCAGTCAATTTTATATCGGCCGCTTAACTTCCCAGGAATTTCCCTGGTGTCTATTGTAGGCTGAGTTAATCAGGCAAGTGAAAACAAATATTCTGGTCATAATAGGGACTCGAAGACATGACCACTGTGCAGGCAGACAAGCGCCCTAGATTACGATCATAAGCAACACAGTGGACGTTCCGACCAAAGCATTCGCCAGCAGAGAAACAACAAACACACACCGACACAAATACAAAGGAAAGGTAACACAAAACCATAACTTCGAACAAGTAATACACTAAATCAACACTCTAGAAATTCATTCTAGCCATAGATTACCTATGGACAAGGGAGAGGTGGTCGGGCGCCTGTGGGACCTGGTGGAGACAGCGGTGGAACAGACTTACACCCGTATGTGGAGAGAATGCTATGGCGGGGATCGGCAGGAGCGCTGGACGAATTTCAAAACTGAGAGGGAAGACCAGGAAAATTTTCAATCAGATGGCAGCTGAACCATTAGCAGTATGACTCTTCGCTGACTGTTGACAAAGGGGACGTAGCGCGCGAGGGAATGTCCTGAGTTCAGTGATGTCGTTTCTTAGCTCAAATCAACTCAACTCAGCTCTAGCCATGCATACATAACAAATACTTCATATAGCCCATGTCCTTTGGCATTGGTGATCATGATTGTCCACATCTCTATGTACAACAGACGCATAAACACTAAATATTAACAAGAAACAAATACATAAAAAAGATGCATAAATACTTTGTAAACTATAAATGAAACATCTGAACTAAACTAGCCAAAAACAATATTAAAAACATTAGTTAGTTAGTTAGTCGACAGATCATCCTCGTTGCACATCGGACCATTCAGTCCATAAGTGCTCGGATCCCCTCCTCAGCAAATCCCGCAACGTGTAGCGGCTAACGACGCCAGTTCTGTGTTGGTTTATCAATCTTCTTTGGCTTCCTGCGTAGTGTTCTTGTTTGGCCACCCCTCTTTTAATTTGCTGCTCTCGCAGTCTGGCCATTGTTGTAGATTCACAGTCATCACTTGGTTCTTGCAAAAGTCTCACTTCTCGTAGAGCATTCAGAATGTCAGCCTGGTCCATGGCGCGTCCGCCCTCCACAGTAGCCTCACCTGCGAGCTTGTCAGCCCGCTCATTTCCTTGTACTCCCGCATGCCCTGGCACGAAGATGAAACTAATCTTTGCCAGCCGAGACCGCTTCAGAGGCAGCAACCATTCTCTTCGGATCGACCCCTCCTCTATCCTCTTGATCATGTTCATTGAGTCGCTAAGGAAACAAGCCCTAGTGAATGTCTGTGTCTCGAGCCATGTTATTGCTTTACTTACTGCCATGACTTCCATGGTCAGGCTAATATTAAAAACATGCAAAACTAGACACATACCGTCACAACTGTATATCCCATAATGTTTCCCTGAACTGCGATCACCGCAGACCTTGCAGGGAATGTCCAACAACCGGTCACCTGCAGACAGAGAGAGGAAATGAAAACCATGGTCTGCCCTTGCCTTCCCTTGAGAGCCGGCATGCGTTCTGCTGTTCTAGAATGGCTGGTTGGGAGCACCTCGTGTGGGTAGATAAAGAGGTAGAAGAGGTAGTAGGATGGGTGAGGGAGGATGATACCACATCACTGAAAGGCGTGGAACGTCCTTAGAAACACCCAGGAAAGTTAACTCGGACAACAAACGCCGAAGAAGCCTGATGTGTCTGCCGAAAGGAGAAAGTATCGAAGCTATGCTGTAAACAAGCACAACGCAGTTACATTGAAAGCAAACACTTCGAACGAAGAAGAACAAAAGAAGGAGGAGGAGGGGACGATGATGATGATGATGATGATGATGATGATGATGATGATGATGATGATGATGATGATGAGGAGGAGGAGGAGGAGGAGCAGAAGAAGAAATAGATTAAGCAGAACAAGAAGAAGACGCAAGAGCAGCAGAAGAAAAAGAAAAAGAAAAAGAAGAAGAAGAAGAAGAAGAAGAAATAAATTGTGTTCTACATATACAGCTGTGTAGGAGAATAGTAGTATCAAACAGGGAGCCGCGGTGGTCAAGGATTCGATCCACATTAGAGTGATTTCGCATGTCTAAAACAGACCGGGGCTACCAGATCGACCCAGATAACGATGGGTAGCAGGACAATTATTGGGAAGTAAAGGCTGCCGGCGGGAAACCGATCACATCATAGACTGGGTGACGATTTGTATGTAAACATATGCGTCTAGCACCAAATGCCGAATGTGTCTTAGGAGTATAATAGGGACTATTACTTCATGATGATGATGATGATGATGATGATGATGATGATGATGATGATGATGATGATGATGATGATGACCATGATGATCATGATGCCTTACAAGAATTACGCTGTAGTGAATAAGTAAATGAAGAATACATCTATTTTATATTACTTGTTAATCTAACATTGGGAGAAAAGGGTGTATATTTGTTGTTTCTGTGCTGACGAAGACTTTGACCGCAACGTCCATATTTTAATTGTGATAACGTTCTAGTGAAGCTTATCGATTCTAATTCTCGTTTATTTGGGGGTGATTCATTCAGTGTATTCCATTCCAGTATTTCTAAAGCTCGCCTATGTTCATCTGTGTGTTAACATGAAGTGGAATTGTCTGCTATAAATCGATCTGAAGCAATAAGATATGTCTTGTGAAAAGGAGGACCCTTACTTTACTTTTACGTAACTGATTAATTGCCAAGGGCTGATAAATCGTCTTATTCGAAAAGCCAGTAACTGCCATTGGCTTATAAATCGAACTATAGTTAAAATATCAATACAGCAGTTTCCTTTATGCAACCATTCCCTTTATTGTGATAGATAATACCACATTTCTGCTACCATATTAACAAACTTTATGTCATAACTATGACACACCCCTACTTTCTATTTTTCGGCATCTAATATTTTGGGTTCAAACCTAAATTTTCTTTGGTCCAAACCTACGTTTTGTTTGGTCCAAACCTATTGTTTGTTTGGTCCAAACTTACTTTTTTGTGGTATAAACCTACTTTTAGTTTGGTCCAAACCTGCTTTTTGTGTGGTCCAAACCTACGTTGTTTTTGATCCAAACCTACTTTTGTATGTGATCTAAACCCACTTTTTGTTTGGTCCAAATTTACTTTTTGTGTGGTCTAAACCTACTTTTTGTGTGGTCCAAATTTACTTTTTTGTGGTCTAAACCTACTTTTTGTTTGGTCCAAATTTACTTTTTTGTGGTCTAAACCTACTTTTTGTTTGGTCCAAATTTACTTTTTTGTGGTCTAAACCTACTTGTTTGGTCCAAATTTACTTTCTGTATGGTCTAAACCTACTCTTTATTTGGTCCAAATTTACTTTTTTGTATGGACTAAACCTACTTTTCGTTTGTTCCAAACCTGCGTTTTGTGTGGTCCAAATCTACTTTTTGTTTGGTCCAAACCTATTTTGTGCGTGGTCTAAACCTACTTTCTGTTCTACACCGAATCTGTTAATAATAGACATATGGTGTTGGTCTCAAAATGGCCTTTGCTGCGGTAGGAGTTAACACATAATCTTTAACAGAGTCAAAAAATGCATCACTTTCATTCACCTGACCCTCCTCAATTCTCCTCTGATCTTTCATGTCTCCGCCTCTGCCAGCTATCTCCAATCTCAACCACGTAATTAGAGCCAAAGATCGAAGCAGAAGACAGGAAATCAAATAAATGAAACAAGATTTTCTACTTGAAAACTCCATGACGTTTCGCGTGTCAACAGTCGTGCATTCAACCTTCAAAGTCTGTCTCTCAATTTTTTTATCCCGCATCTGCTCTCGACGCAGCCTCGGTTGAAAACATCAGTGTTTTCTCTTGACCCTCTTGAAAAAGTTATTAGCGAGGATATGTCATTTTTGCTTCAGAGATCTGCAGTTTTGTCTTCAAATGTCCGCTCACTAACAGCTCGTAAATGTGTTGGTTGTGTATCGTGTCTCGCGGAGATCCACGAGTGACAGGGCGAGCGGACAGCTTGGCTCGAGGGCTAGACCTTTGCTGGGAGGTGGGGAGAGCTTGGCATACTTCTTGGAGTCAAGCTTTGATAATAGATGATATTTAAACGCGATGTTTTGTTTGTTTGTTATGTGAAAATTGGTTTTGAGACGCCGTGTTTCTGTTCCTTCGCCATCATTTTTGTTCATTACCATCATCAAAGACATCGACGTCATCGTCGTCGTCGTCTTCGTCATCATCAACATCGTGATAATTGTCATCATCATCATCATCATCATCATCATCATCATCATCATCATCATCATCATCATCATCATCATCATCATCACCATCACCATCATCATCATCATCATCATCATCATCATCATCATCATCATCATCATCATCATCATCATCATCATCATCATCACCACCATCATCATCATCATCATCATCATCATCATCATCATCATCATCATCATCATCATCATCATCATCATCATCATCATCTTCATCAGAGTCACCATCATCACAGCAAGGGTTATCAATATGAATATGGCTCATCATCATTGGCACCTTGCCGTCTTGACAGACGATAGTTTGTGCTTTAAAAAGGCATAATAACTTTTAACTATGGCGGTAGCGAGTGTGACTGATAAGGCCAATTTGCGCTGTAAATGTCCGTTCACAGTGGGTGCATGTGAACACGTGGTCATTTCCACCATCATGCACCATCTTACGTCTCAAACGCTTGGTGTGTGACTTTTCTGCAATAATTTTCTCCTTTGACTTTATTCCATTTCTGATATTTGCCCTCCATGCAACACGTTCAGCGGCGACTTGCTCCCAATGTGCATTATCAATGCCTGTATCAATCATGTCCCGCTTACACACATCTTTGTATCGTAGTAGAGGCCGACCCTGAGATCTCTTACCCATCTGTAATTCACCAAAAAAGATATCCTTTGGTATTCTACCATCATCCATCCTCCTAAGATGTCCTATCCATCTAAGTCTACGAAGACTGAGCATGGAATAAACTGTCACACAACCTGATCTTTCCAATACTTCAGTATTTGTGATTTTGTCTTGCCACTTAATCCCAAGAATTCTTCGCAGACACCGCATATGAAAGCTGTTTAAATTGTTCTCTTGGTGTGAGTAAGTTGTCCAGGTTTCACTGCCATAGAGAAGAGTACTAAGGACACAGGCTTGATAGACAAGGACTTTTGTTTTGGCAGTAAGCTTCCTGTTCTCCCAGACTCTTTTTCTTAACCTGTTCATTGTTGTTGCTGCCTTACCAATCCGGATGTTGATTTCCTGATCTAGGGATAATTTGCTATTTACCACTGATCCTAGATATGTAAAATGGTCTACTATCTCTAGTTCGGCGTCGTCAATAAAGATTGATGGTACCCCATGTACACCTTGTGACATAATCTGTGTCTTCTTTTTGCTAATTGTTAAACCAAATTCAGAACAAGCATTGGAGAATGCAGATAGTAGACATTGCAATTCTTCCTCAGAGTGGGTCGTAACTGCAGCATCATCTGCAAAAAGCAACTCTCTGATCAGTACCCTCCTAATTTTGGTCTTAGCCTTCAATCTCTGAGCATTGTAGAGGCCGCCATCTGAGCGTGAGTGAATGTATATACCACCATCCTGATCACGAAATGCATATTTCAGTAGAAGTGAAAAGTATATTCCAAAGAGGGTGGGAGCTAGTACACAACCTTGCTTAACTCCACTCTTGATTTCAAATTCTTCAGAAGTTGCACCATCAAACTTGATTATACCCTTCATGCCTGTGTGGAACGATTCCACAATGGACAGAAGAGTTGGTGGGCAGCCAATCTTCTTTAGTGCCTTGAACAGACCCTCACGACTGACCAAATCAAATGCCTTTGTGAGGTCGATGAAGGCAATAAACAGTGGTTGATTCTGTTCACGGCATTTTTCTTGCATTTGTCGCAATGAGAATATCATATCAGTGGTAGACCGGTTCTGTCGAAAGCCACACTGTGATTCGGGGTAGACTTGATCTCCTAGGACTTGAAGTCTGCGCAGAACAATTCTGGCAAATACTTTTCCAACAATACACAGAAGTGAGATACCCCTATAGTTGTTGCAGTCGCTCCGATCGCCCTTGTTCTTGTACAGTGTTATGATGCTTGAATCTTTGAAATCCTGTGGGACTTGTCCTTCACGCCAGCATAGCTCTATTAGCTGGTGGATCTGTATAGTGAGTGTGTCTTGCCCACTCCTGATAACCTCTATTGGAATCCCATCCTTACCTGGAGCCTTGCCAGATGCAAGTTCATTTATAGCACACTTAACTTCTGTTATGGTGGGAAGTGTGTCCAGGTGGTCAAGAGTTGGTAGAGCCTCTATGGCGTTGAGGGCATTATCCGCTAGTTTGGTCTCACTTGAGTAAAGCTCCAAATAGTGCTCTACCCATCTGTCCATCTGCTGTTTCTTATCAGTGATGACTTCTCCAGTCAAGGTTTTCAATGGTGCACTTCTTTTGATCACTGGACCACAGGCTTTCTTTATTCCTTCATACATGCTTCTTATGTCTCCCTTATCACTTGCGATTTGAATGGACTCACATAACTTGATCCAATAATCATTTGCACACTGCCTGGCAGCCTTTTGCACATCCTTCCTAGCTTGCCTTAGCTCACTCAGAGTGTTACGCGTTGGTCTTTCCTTGTTTCTTAAGAGAGCTTTCTTCTTCTTATCAATCAAGGGCTGCAGAGTCTCGCTGTTGGCCGCAAACCAGTCCTGCCTCTTATGATCCACAGTGCCGTAAACCTTTACGGCAGTTTTACAAAGAGTTTCCTTAAGTTTATTCCATTTATCATTTACTGTACAATTTTCTGGTGTATCAGTGAAAGCGTCTTCAAGTTGCTGTTGAAACTGAAAGCACTTTTCAGGATCATGAGTGTTAATAATATTAATCCTGGGGCTAGATTTGTGTTTAGCTGTGTAGATTCTCTTTGGTCTCAGTCTAACCCTTGCAACAACCAAAGAATGATCCGTATCACAGTCAGCACTGTGGTAACTACGAGTCAATGATATATGGTTCAGATGTTGTCTCCGTGTGATGATGAAGTCCAGCTGGTGCCAATGGCCGGATCTTGGATGTTTCCATGTGACCTTATGCATCTCTTTTGTTTTAAAAAAAGAGTCATCGTCGTCGGTCACCTGCAGACAGAGAGAGGAAATGAAAACCATGGTCTGCCCTTGCCTTCCCTTGAGAGCCGGCATGCGTTCTGCTGTTCTAGAATGGCTGGTTGGGAGCACCTCGTGTGGGTAGATAAAGAGGTAGAAGAGGTAGTAGGATGGGTGAGGGAGGATGATACCACATCACTCCATTGTTTACATTGGGCAATGAGGAGCATTTTGTGTGATATTCAATAGCACAGGAACGGAGCAATATGGGGACGACCCGTTGCCGTGAAGTTGGAACCACGACTAACTAACTAACTATGGCTATTATAACAACATCATCACCGACACAACTTATTATACTTCGTTGTCTGTTTCTCCTGCTCCTGTTCCTGCTCCTCCTCCTCCTCCTCCTCTCCTGCTCCTGCTCCTCCTCCTCCTCCTCCTCCTCCTCCTCCTCCTCCTCCTACTACTACTACTACTACTACTACTACTACTACTACTACTACTACTACTACTACTACTACTACTACTACTACTACTACTACTACTACTACTACTACTACTACCACCATTTTCTCTAATATTCCTGTTTTTCCTCTCCTTCTCCTCCACCCCATTCTGCCCCTCTTCCTCCCCTCCTCCTCCTATTCATCACCACCATCGCAGGTCAGCATTGCCGAATGGGTAAGAACTTTGTGTTCTTAAACATGCGGTGTGCTGATGTTGAGGTAAGCGGTTCAACCCCTACACCAGACAGCTGGACTAAAATGTTGACCTGTCGTCCTTGATGTAGGGGCGTAAATTACAAGTACCTCTGATGTCGGAGTGGGTTCGCCTGATAACGAGGGACACTGTTTATAGGGAAAGCTAATCCACACGCAAAATTCATTCCATCACTACTATAAAAAGTATGTATGAACTACGTTTGAGTTCAAAGCAAGCGAGCGCAAAAAAAAAACAAAAAAATTACCACCACCTCCTCCATGCCCGCCTCTTTCTCCTCCTCCACCCCTCCTTCTTCTTGTTTCCAGTTGTTGAACACATTTCCCTCCATCTGGTAATGATTGCCATTCATCATAACACAGACTTCCTCACACCTACGTAAGTAACCATGTTCTTGAAAAAGTCAACAGCTTCACATACCTAGGAAGCAAAATGACATCTACAAGGGACTCAACACCAGAAATATTATCTAGAATCGCACTGGAATCTGGTGCCTTCAATAAACTGTTAAATATCTGGAAGTCAAAGTCACTCAGCCAACATACGAAACTTAAAATCTTCAATTCTTGTGTGATTCCTGTGCTAACGTATGGATGTGAGAGTTGGAAATCAACGGTAGCTTTAGATAAAAAAAATTAGACAATTTTGAGAACAAATTTCTTAGAAGAATTCTAAACACCAGTGGACAGATTTCAAAACCAATGCGCAAATAAGACAAGAGACTAAGCAAGATATTGTATCCAATTTTATAAGAAAACGCCGTTGGAACTACATCGGCCATGTACTCAGAATGGACAAGACAAGACTCCCCTACCAAACCCTAATATGGTCACCAGTAGGGAAAAGAAAACGGGGAAGACCAAGAGAGTCCCTGCGTAGAACCATCATCAGAGAAGGCTCATTGAACGGCCAAGTAAACATCCAGGATCTACAACAGGTAGCAGCGAACCGCCAGACATGGAGAGCCATGACTTCTGCCCTATGCGCCGACTTAGGCTCAAGAGGAAAGACTAACTAACTAACTCACGTAAAACACAACCCTATTTCACAGACAAGCCCAAACGAAGTCAAGATAAATGAAAGACAGCTGTCTAACGTTTACCAGTTTTACTGAAATATTGGCAACAGTTTTGACAAGTCTTAAAGAAATGAAACTTCCTTACAAATGATGTATGTCCTAAATAAATATAAATTTTCATATTAAGGACCCCATGTGTTTACACGCATTGTGACGTCTGGGCATATGGTGAAAGTTCGATATTTGTTTACACCAGTCGTCATCAGATGTCATGTGATCAGAATATTCCGCTGGCTGGCATTAATTTCCAGGGTATTTCTTGAGATCTGTTTTAGGCTGGGTAAACTATCATGATCTAAGCGATGTTCGTCCATCATGAATGACGTTGACCATTCATTGACGATGACCATTCATTACACTACATCTTTGATTTGATGAGGAACGAATGACTTGCGCTTTGGTTTTGTATAGCGAGGAAGTGGTCGCGCAACACCCTCGTCCCCGCTCCCTCGTCTGTGTCCGTCTGGTTCCAGTGGCGAGCATGGCAAGACGACTGGAAGACGGACACAGATGCAGTGGACGTTAGGCTGCCACGGCCAGTTATCCCTGTTTATATTGGCTCTCGGGAGCCTCGGGCCCTTCCGTCAATTCCTTTAATTTTCAGTTTTAAGACAAGCGTAGCGACAAGCAATGAGCGTATGATTACTTATAGGATCAACACGATTTCCTTCGCCGAAGACGGACTGACCGCCAGAGCAGACCACACACAAACATGAGGCGAGAGACTGTCCACAGAAGATACTGCTCGTCTAAGTTGCGAGCATGATCTAGAGAGAATGTGGCAGCAGGGGGTGGTCAGAGGATCTGATAGACAACAGGTGCCATAAGTATTGGAGCTCTAGGCTGGCTGTTGAAGATGATGACTGAGCGCTTATGGGAATTCCTGAGTGCAATGTTGTCTGTTCTTGACTCAGCTCATCTCAACTCAACTCAACTCAACTTAACTCAACTCAACTCAGCTCAACTCAATTCAACTCAACTCAACTAAACTACAGCTGGGTCAATGTGTAAAAGTCCGCATCCACATAGATTCAAACATTGCCACATGGGCCGGCAGGCGAGGCTGCTATCCACTTCGCTACCGCCGCTTTCATAATGTTAATACAAGCAAATAAAGGACCTTTCTACACGTCCTATTGGCACGGAGCATATGGTGCTAGATCCAGGTTTTATAGACAAATCGGCACCAGGTGGGTGCTATGGTCAGTACCACGCCGGCCACTTTTACTTCCCTAGACATTTCATGGTGCTATTTTAAGGACATGTTATGAGAAGAAATGAATTGGAGACCTTAGTGACAACTGGCAATATCGAAAGGAACAGACCAAGAGGAAGACCGAGAGGAAAATACCTGGATGGCTTGGCCACATGGCATGGACGAGATAAGAACACTGAGCTGCTCCACGACTCTGGTGATCGAGTGAAATGGCGAGTCATGACCGCCCACGCTTTCCGGCATGGCACATGATTGATTGATTAATTTTAGGCTGGGTCGACCCATGAGGCCAGGTCGATATGTTAAATTCCGCAGATATGGGTGGCCCTGTACCAGAGCATTATGTGTCGCCTCTGCAAATTTAGAAGCCTCCTTGGATGGCGGATAATGCCCATGGACTGCCCCTGCCTTCCCTTGAGGGCTGACCGTGAAGTCTTAGACCGTTCTAACTTGACCAGCTGGGATGTGGACAGCACCACACAAGTGAGAGTCACCCAGGAATGCTAACTTCGTTTTAGAAAGAAAAAAAACGCACGCAAAAGTCGGATGTGTTGACCCAAGGGTTTTGGCCCACGGGTGCCTAACGCCACATACCGCAATTACGTCTAAGGAAAAAAAACCACTCCGGATGAATGCAGCAGAAGAAGAAATCCGCAGATATGTTTATGTACTTGTTAAACGCCTCTTAGTCAAATAATCAGTTATGTATCCTGAATAGCCCAGTACTATGGGACGATGTGCGTGTTTTTGGAAGTAGTACTGATCGATAATACATTATGCGCCGTGGGAACACTAGATGATTTCTTCAAGTATGGCAGTGAATATTGGAATGCAAATGAAGAAATTAAGAAGAACTTGGAAACAACAGAGATGTGGTTCCTTGGACGAATGCTGCGAATTTCTTAGACAGCCAGCGTAACTAACAACGATTGCCTGTAAGAGGCCAATGAAACTGGACCATTAAATTTAACAATACGAATGAGTTAAACAACTTTCTTAGGTCATGGGATGAGAAAAGAGGCATTGGAGAACATGGTGACGATGGAAAGTTCGAGGGGAAGAGAGGCAGAGGCAGACCAAGAGAAATGATGCTGGATGGATTGCCGTCATGCCGGCCTCGCTGTACACGTAAACATAAGAAATCAATGGGGAGAACCGTTGAGGCTGCTAAGACAATTACATAAATAAACACACATATTATTATTTGGCGCCCACAGAAGGAGACGAAGGAAATAGAGACTAGAAGACGCAATAGACAACATACAATTTGAAAGCTATAGTTACCAACCGTGATTCGAACCTGTCGCCTCCAAATGACGACGGCGCCTCGCTGCAGGAACAAGTGTACTTCGAGGCACGACCAACTAGACACTCCAAACAAAGTGTCTTCATTGGTCATGTCTATCTTACACATGAACCTAACAACTATGGAATACGGACATAATTCGTATCAAACCATTGAGATAGCACCATAGGTCTCATAATTTATATTAAACCAGCATAGGTCAAATAACAAACACACAAACACATCGGACCGTAATGATGTTGTCGAGTATATATGAACAAACATTTAAAGAAGAGAAATGATTAGTCGGTCCTAATGCAGGTTTTATAGACAAATTGGCATTAGATGGGTGCTATGGTCAGTACCACACCGGCCGATTTTACTTTCCTAGACATTTCCTGGTGCTATTTTAGGGACATGTTATGAGAAAAAATGAATTGGAGACCTTAGTGACAACTGGCAAGATCGAAGGGAACAGACCAAGAGAAAGAGGCTGTCATTGGTTCGATGCAAAGACTACCGTGGACAGACAGAAAATCCAATGACCAAGTCCTACAAGAAACAAATGAAAACCGTAAACTGATTAAAGAAATTAGACGTAGACAGTCACAGTTTTTTGGTCACGTTATGAGAAGAAATAAATTGGAGAACTTGGTGACAACTGGCAAGATCAAGGATAAGAGAACATGGGGAAGGCAGAGAAGTAAATACCTGGATGGTTTGGCCACGTGGCGTGGTGAAGACACGAACACTGAGCTGATCTACGACTGAGTGATCGAGTGAGATGGCGCAACATGACCGCCCATGCTTATCGGCATGGCACATGATGATGATGAGCACCGTATATCCATTACGTCTCAGGGCGTGATAAAATGGTCCTCAGTTACCGCTTCATGGAAGAACATAGAGGTCAGATTCCAATCCTGTCAATAGTTCGTATTGTTTACCACACAAAATGGTCGCTTGTTAAAAGTCCCTGAAGCAATCGCCATTAATCGACAGAAGCTAGTCTTGTGCAAACAGAAAGACATGACAATCAGTTTAACGGAAATAAATGTTTGAATATGTGTATATTTCAGCTTGAAGGATTGATCTAATCACTTAGTTTATGTTGTGTTATTTCTGCAGTACGCACTCACGAAATGCAGCGAAAAATGACGGGCAGTAAATCGTACTATCTATTGTTTGTGTCTTCTTTATTCAAATATTGTTATTGTCTAGTGTGTACTCTGATTCTTATGTGCTTCTTTTACTTCTATGAGTGGAAATCAAAACCTTTAAACTTCTTGCTCGCGTTGTTTTTCTGACCTTAAGAGTCTCCCATCCGCTGATATGTCCCGTAGTGCATTACAAATAAACGTGGGAATAACAAAGAGGATACAAGACAGTAATATTAAAATTCGCGTGTACAAACAAGAAATCACGAAGTCTAAATACTCACACTAGAACACAACCGTCTAAGTGTTCTTGAACATCGTCTAGCAAACATCTCCTCTTTCATTTAGGTAGACCTCCCATCCATCAATCCTTTCATACCTCCCGGACCAGATGACCAGACAGAAGTAGAGATAATTACGTAACGATCGGTTGCACGCGGGGAGTTGACAAAATTCCCCCTTGAGATCGAAGGGATAACAGCCAGAACAACTTCCACTCAAGGCAGAGGACAACTTTTTAACTCGCAACGCCACAATGGCGGTGGCATCCTTCGAGAGGTGCGCACCAACGATTTGTTGTCACGTATACACTTTTTCCCGTCCGGGGATTTTTCTTTACATTTCCCCCTTCCTGATTTTTCAATCTCCTTAAACAAGCTCCTCCGGCGCATTTACGTCGCTTCAGCCTGGACAACGGGTCGGAGATAAGAAGGAAAACCGCGGGAAGTTGAGATTCCAACACTCTCGTGCCGACGCCAGCTGGAAAATGGCCCCCCTAAAATGGGTAATTTTGTAATTTTCTGGTGTTGCCATTGCTGAAGCCCTGCCAAAGAATGAAGGACACATACAACAGGAAGGACACAAGTGCCCAACAACATTGTCACTGAAACTTTCTATCATGTCCATCTTGATAAAAAGGAATTTTCCCGTCCAATACCTCGAGGCCAAAGTGCGGGTATAATTGAAGGATATTGAATAGGTCATTACGCTTCCTCTTCTTCTACTTCCATCATTCATTCTGCCACATTAGTGCCTCGTTCGTGCAAGCTTAATGAATGCCACTGCATTAAGTTCGAATCTGTCCTTTCATTATCTGCTTTCGTTTTGTAACTCTTAATGCTTATGCCCTCAGTCTACACATTTCCTCTTCAAAGTTATTTTTCCAGGAAGAAATCATTCCTTTTTCTTCTGTTTATTAAATGCACCAGCGTTTCTTCCTTTCATTTGGTTTGATTTTTATGACACTCGAACAAAGATCTGGACAAACATAAATGTTCTATCTAGAACTATGCTGTACATTCTAGGTAATTATTCTCCCTCGACCTTGGGCGAGAGTCTGTTGACAACGAACACAGATTTGAACAAAGATGAATGTTCTTTCTAGAACTATGCCGTCAATTCTAGGTAATCATTCTCCCTGGAACTTAGGTCCGAGTCTCTTAACAATGAAATACCCAAAGCTGGGCAAGGAAACATCAACTTAGGTCTAATGCCAACCAGTCGTTATTTGCAGTGCTAATCAAGATCTGGTACATTCTAGTATGCATCACCGCAGGTTAGTTAGTTAGTTAGTTAGTTAGTTAGTTAGATAGCTATCGGTTGGAGTATTATCCTTGCACTCATGTTAATTCCATAGGTACCCCAGCATGTGCATCTGCGTTCGGCAACTAATAGTGCCAGTTCTGTGTTGGTTGACCAGGTCCCTCTATCTCCTGATGTGCCTCTCGTGTCTGGTCGTACCATTTCTTAATCCCAAATCTCTCATTTTGGACAATGATGTGGATTTACTGGCGTCAAAGCCCACCACTCTCGACATCTTTCTGAGGACGTTAATAACATCGGCACTATCCATGCTCTGGTCATCTGCAGGGGCTGAAGAAGCAGCAAGTTTATCAGGTCGTTTATTTCCCTCAGCTCCCGTATGTCACGGAACGAAGATGAAGGCCGCAGATGTTACGTTCCAGTACCCGTCTTGCACAACCAGCTAGTTTCTGGCTTGGAGAGCGTAAGAAGAGCTCTGTAGCACAGAGCTGGTAATTTGGTACCGAGTCGAGGGAAAACTCCCTACACCCGCCGCACTCTAATAGTCGAGAGAAAGTCCCTACACCAGCCATACTCTAATAATCAAGAGAGAAGTCCCTACACCAGCCGCAATCTAATAGTCGAGAGAAAAGTCCCTACACCCGCCGCACTCTAATAGTCGAGAGAAAAGTCCCTACACCCGCCGCACTCTAATAGTACAGAGAAAGTCCCTACACCAGCCATACTCTAATAATCGAGAGAGAAGTCCCTACACAAGCCGCACTCTAATAGTTGAGAGAAAAGTCCCTACACCCGCCGCACTCTAATAGTCGAGAGAAAACTCCCTAAACCAGCCGCACTCTAATAGTCGAGAGAAAAGTCCCTAAACCAGCCGCACTCTAATAGTCGAGAGAAAAGTCCCTACACCAGCCGCACTCTAATAGACGAGAGAAACGTCCCTACATAAACCGCACTCTAATAGTCGAGAGAAAAGTACCTACACCAGCCGCACTCTTATAGTCGAGAGAGAAGTCCCTACACCAGCCGCACTCTAATAGTCGAGAGAAAACTCCCTAAACCAGCCGCACTCTAATAGTCGAGAGAAAAGTCCCTTTACCAGCCGCACTCTAAAAGTCGAGAGAAAAGCCCCTTTACCAGCCGCACTCTAATAGATGCAAGCCCTGTTAATGGTCTAGATGACCTTACGCAACCAACCCAAACAACCAACCAACCAACCAACCAACCAACCAACCAACCAACCTTTTAGCCAACCAACCTATTAGCCAACCGACCAACTAACCAACAAACAAGCTAACCAACCAATGAAGTAACTAAACTACTATCCAACCAACCAACCATCTAGCCAAATAGCCAACCAATCAACCAACTATCCAACCAACCAACCAACCAACCAACTAACCAACCAATGAAGTAACTAAACTACTATCCAACCAACCAACCAACCAACCAACCAACCAACCTATTAGCCAACCAACCTATTAGTCAACCGACCAACTAACCTACCAACAAGCTAACCAACCAATGAAGTAACTAAACTACTATCCAACCAACCAACCATCTAGCCAAATAGCCAACCAACCAACCAACTATCCAACCAACCAACCAACCAACCAACCAACCAACCAACCAACCAACCAATCAACTAACCAACTAACCAACCAACTAACCAACCAACTAACCAAATTACTAGTCAACCAACCAACTAACAAACTAGCTAACCAGCTAACTATCACATCTAATAGCCACCAACCAACTAACTAACCAATCTAGTAGCCAACCAACCAACCAACTAACCAACCTAGTAGCCAACCAACCAACTAACCAACTAGAAAACTAGCCAACCAACTAGTTAACCAACCAGCTAACCAACCAGCCAACCAACTAGCCAACCAACCAGCCAACCAACTAGTTAACCAACCAGCCAACCAACCAACCAACCAACCAACCAACTAGTTAACCAACCAGCCTGGAATAGATCAACTGAATCAAAACAATTATTTCCGTTCGTTCGCTTTGAATTCAAAACTAGTCCACACTGTGTGTGGGTTAGCTTTCCCTATTCCAGTGTCCCACAGGCGGACCCACTCCGACTTCTAAGGTACTTGTAGTTTACCTCCCCATGTCAAGATTTTAGCCCATTTCACCGGTGTAGGGGTTGAACCCTACTACCTCGACATCAGTGCATCGGATGTTTAAGAACGAGAGCTCTTATCCATTCTGCCATGCTGACTCCAAGAAGTTTATTTAAAAGGTGTTTTCCTAAGATAGCCTATCATCCAGCTCAGTGGTTCTCAACCAGTGGGGAATTTTAGGGATTCCAAGGGGTGGGGGAGGGGGGGGGAGAATTAAAACCACTGATTGGTTGACTCAAAATGGCTTCAGGCACCATATCCTAGTTGTCTATTAGCGATTTGTTTGATTAAGCACACTTTTCTTTCATTCTGGTGTCGTGTATTAAATGACAATTCTTTGACGTTTTAACTGTTTGTTTATTGTAATATGATTAATTTGGTGTGTTAATAAAATATTGTGAATTTTAAAAAATGCACCGTTTGTGGCTGACAATTTTGGAAAGGGGGAAATTCTTCTTCGTTCGTTCGCTGGAAAGGGGGGAATGACATCCTGACATACGGTGACAGGGCGCATGGGCTAAAAAAAGGTTGAGAACCACTGATCTAGCTGGACCAACAGCTGTAGAATACGGGCATATTTAGTGACCAATAACTAATTTGTACTATTGCTCTCACAAATTTATACAAACCATGTTATTGTAAAAGTTTCGACAATGATACATGTATAGGTCGAAAATGAAGTATGCAGATAACGGACATGTTATAATCTACACATTATTTGTTAGCCTATATTAATACAAAAGTGGACAACTCTACAGCTGAACAGAGCAGTGCACTCACGTGTTCTGACAATAGGGAATGGCTGTCAAAGGCAGCGGTAAAAGACCCGTATGTGGATGTGAAAGGCAAGCGGAAAGTATCACATTATGTTTCAAAGTTTTCATGAAATCCACAGTTTAGAGTCAGTGAACAACGTTAATGGCTGTATTAAGATATACAACAATAAGAAAGAGACAGACAGCTTTCTTTGGTCATATGATGAGAAGAGAGGCGCTGGAGAACATCGTGACAACTGGAAAAATCAAGGATAAGAGAGACAAGGGCTGAGGCAGACCAAGAGAAATGATGCTGGATGAACTGCAACGGTGGCATGGGGAAACATCATCAGCAGAGTTGATACAGAACACGAAAGTCCGAGACGTGTGGAGAAACATGAGCGTCTACGCCAGCTGGCAAGACGCTTAATGATGGTGATATTTACCTATAGTTTACACAAACATCTATTTGTATACTCGGTTGTAGAGTTTACTTATATTATTACTTTATAAATAAAACTAAAGTTAAGCTACGTAATAAATTGTACAGACTAGTATTAAACATGCATATAGAGGAGAAAAAGTAACTGATTCAGTCGCTTGAAAAAAAAACACCAACACCAACACCAACACCAACAACAACAACAACAACAACAACAACAACAACAACAACAACAACAACAACAACAACAACAACAACAACAACAACAACAACAACGTAGGTTCGGACCAAACATGGCACACAATCAAATGAGCAAGTATTATAATGTAACTTTCCGTTCACTGAGCATTGAACTACGGAAGATACCATACAACGAAACAAATAACACGATGAACTTTCATGGCGATATATCGTCCATTGGTCACATAGGAGATATATTATCCTTCAGCACTGTATCGGTTAACCATATTCAGTAAGAACTGAATAATGAACTCGTCAGTAATTACAAAGTGTATTTTTAATGGTTGTGTAGTGTTTGAAAATGTGGCCTGTCCAAGTTTTGTATTCACCCTCTGTAAAGTTCATGCAACATAATTTTAAGTTGCATGTCCTTCACAGGACGTAGCAGTCAACCCCAGCATTTTCGCTGTTCGTGATTCCTGGGCAAATTTTACGTTCTGTAGTTTACCAGTGCTTTCTGAACGACCGGCTCTTATACCTTTTTCGAAAAAATCTAGCACCGCTGTGTTTCGAACCCGGATATACGGGCTCACAAACCGCGTTCGCAAGCCTTTAGCCACAGAGACCGGTTGCATAATAAATAAATAAAAAACTTGGACTGCAGTCATTAAAATTACACCGTGTAGAACACCGGTTATTAAGGTAAGTAAACAAAAATGGTGAGGAATTTGAAATATCTTCGACACGTAAATAGATTTCTTGAGTATCTACTGTGTTAACAAATGTTATCTTATGAAGGAGCTAACTGTCAAACCATCACCACTTTAGCGAAAGAACACCGCAAACAAAGACAACTGACAAAGCATAGTAACTTGAAAACGAACGACCATACCAAATTGAACTGTCTGAGAACCTCCACTGACAAATCATGCATTGATCTCTAACGCCATATTGTAATGACTGGAACCATCAGTTGGATAAAAAAAAAAAGAAGAAAAATTCAGCCAGGATGTTTTTATTCCCATCGGCGAGAGGTGGCGCTTTGAAGTCCCGTGGGAATCTGCGCCTGTGACGGCCACCTGGTAGGCTCCACTAGCTTGAAATTGTCGATGTATTATGAAAGATGACTAGCGATTCATGCCTCCCTAGAAGGATATTTCTGTCAGCAGGACGCCAAAAAATCCAGCGAGAAGCCGACACTTTCTTGACTTCGCAACACTACAGGGGGAGTTGATGGTTTAGCGGCTCTATAAACAGATCGCTTGTTTGGAAGTGGATAAAAGAGCTGTTTTGTCATAGAAATTGTCGGGGTTCACAATTCCGTTTTAATTAACATCTTCACGAGTAGGAGCAATTTTTGTCAGGGCTTCGCTGTCGATCAAACAGACGGTCTATGGAAAACGGTTTCGATTTGAAACGGTTGCCATTTTCCCTAACAATTGACGTTTTTATGTAATACGTAGAGCGCAATGACACTGATCGATGATGTCACTTATGTAAATCAATAAGATAAAAGTAAATGACACTTTTACTCATCTTACGGCGCATGGGCATACTATGATAGACTCATACTTTTATACACCGATCGGTCATCATCATCATGTGCCATGCCGGTAAGCATGGGTGGTCATGTTTTGCCATCTCGCTCGATCACCAGAGTCGTGGATCAGCTCAATGATCTTGTCTCGATCATACAACGTGTCCAAGTTATCCAGGTATTTACTTCTCTGCATTCTCCTTGCTCTCTTCCCCTCAGTCTTGCCAGTTGTCACCATGTTCTCCAATTTATTTCTTCTCATAACGTGACCAAAAAATTGTGACTGTCTACGTCTAATTTCTATAAACAGTTTACGGTTTTCATTTGTTTCTTGTAGGACTTGGTTATTATTTTGTTTTTTGTTTTTTTGGTCTGTCCATGGTATTCTTTGCATTTTCCTCAGAAACCACATGTCACAACCATCAGATGTTTTTTCAGCATGTCTGCTCATTGTCCACGCCTCACATCCACACAAAAGCACAGGTTCTATGTAAAATCCTCAACTCTTTTCCTCGTTGCAAATAACATCTTTTTACTGGTCAGTATGTTTTTCTTCTTGCAAAATGCCACCTTCGCCATCGATCGGCACTCAGTGGGGGAGTGGTCAGTATCTCTCCCGCCGCCTTGACTTCCAAATACACTTCCTGGTACTCAGCTTAGTAGACTGAGTCAACCTGGGAAAAGTTAGTTGCATATCCTTTACAGGACGTAGCAGTCAACCCAAACATTTTATTTTTGACTGTTTGTGATTCCCGGACAAGTTTACATTCAGTAGTTTGCCATTGTTTTCTGAGACACCGGCAATCATACCATTGTATGGAAGCCAACGCAAGGCGGTCTGCTGTTAAATCGCCTGCAGCTGTGTTTCGAACGTGGTTTGCGGGATTACGAATCGCACTCGTAACTCCTTCGCCACAGAGGTGGCTCGACATGGGAATCCAAGTTAATTTTTAAGATTCTAATCAACTCCATGGACATCCAAGTTAATTTTAAGATTCTAATCAACTCTATGGGAATCCAAGCTAATTTTAAAGATTCTAATAAACTCCATGGGAATCCAAGCTAATTTTAAAGATTCTAATAAACTCCATGGGAATCCAAGCTAATTTTAAAGATTGTAATAAACTCCATGGGAATCCAAGCTAATTTTAAAGATTCTAATAAACTCCATGAGAACCCAAGCTAATTTTAAAAATTCGAATCCACTCCATGAGAATCCAAGTTAATTTTAAAAATTCGAATCAACCCCAAGGCGGATCGAACCCCTGACCACAGGGACGACAAGCGAGTTACGCTGCTCCCGGTCATAGGGTTCTAAACTTGCAGTTTTATAACCAATCGACAATCGGTCGGTCACGTGGTCAGTGTCACGCTGGCCCTTCTTAATTCCTGATCTTTACAAATCAATTTTACAAATTCAAATTCACCCCGATGTTTTTTGTTTATGTTTTTAGTTCGTTCTCTTTGACCACAAGTGTATCCCATACTTCCAGTAGTGCCACTATTGAGAATACACAGGACTGATATTTGCGTGTGGATTCTTTTTCAAGTTGCATATCCCTTAAACCGATCTCCCGGGCCTTGAGGTTAGCGACTTTCTTCGTAATCCCGTTTATCCACGTGAGCAAATGCAGCTGAGCGAGAATCGATAGCGGTTCTCGCCGCGCCCGTTACTTATGGGATATGTGAGTTGGCCGCTCAAAAAGCAATGGCAAACTACTGAGCGTAATCTTGCCAAGAAATCAACAACCGCGGTACCATGCTGATGTTGACAGCGATGTGCCGTAATAAGATATGCGGGGGAAAAAATCCCTTAAAGGACATTGCAGTCAACACCAGAATGTTTCAGCTGTTGTTGATGTTCTTGGCACGATTACGCTCAGTTGTTTGCCATTGCTTTCTGAGCGACCGGCTTACATATCCCGTACGTAACAAACGCTGCCGAATCTCGCGCAGCTGTGTTCCTCAGTAGATATACGGAATTACGGAGAAAGTCGTTAACTCCTTCGCCAGGGAGACGGCGTCTGGATTAGATTTGCCTATTACCAGTGTTCCTCGCATCAGGAGAACCCACCCTGACTTCGGAGGTACTAGTAATTTACGTCCCCAAGTCAAGGACGAGAAGTCAGAATGTTAGGCCAGCTGATTGGTTGAACCAACTACCTCGGTATCAGCACACCGGAAGTTTAAGAGCGCACGCACTTATCCATTCGGCCTTGTTGACCTCTCCACTCCAACATGAATCGAACCCACGACCAACGAGAGCGTCCAGCGACTGCTCTACCGCGGCTCCTTCTTCTATACATGCTCGGAGGCAGGTTGATCGAGGCCGAATTTGGAATTTTTGTTTTGAAAATTGGAATTGGAATTCGAAGACCAAGCAGTGCAGTCCCACGTTAATTCGACAATATCGGAAAACAACAAGTCGACAACAAAGGAAAATAACAGGCCGATAATATCTGAAAATAACATCAGCAGCAAAAATTACATTGACAGCAGTTGGAAATAATAAGTCGATAACATTTGCAAATAACATTTCGGTAACAATAGGAAATAACAAGTCGACAACATGGGGAATACGTTTACAACAATTGGATATTACGAGACGAAACCGACGGAAACTGGTTTCCTGTCTCTTTAATGCTCAGAGAAACGGTAAACCTATCTCGGAAAAATCGTAACATTCGATGGGAAATGCCTTGAAGAGATTAGAACAAGAATCGGTACAATTATCTCGGAACAATCATAACATCTGATGGGATATGCCTTGAAGAGATAAGAACAAGAATCGGTACAATTACCTCGAAACAATCATAACATCTGATCTGATGGGAGATGTCTAGAAGAGGTTAGAACAAGAATCACCATGGCGAAGGTAGCCTTTCGCAAGATGTAGAAGATTCGCACCAATAAAAAGATGTCAACTGTTACGAGAAAAAAAATTAATGTGCTACATAGAACCTGTACTTTTGTATGCATGTGAAGCGTGGACAATTAACAAACAAGCTGAACAACATCTCATGGCAGGGGAAATGTGGTTTCTGCGGAAGATGCAAAGAACATCATGGACACACAGAAAAACCAATGAGCAAGTCCGAATGAAACAAATGCTTGCTCGCATTCGCTGGCTGTGAACTCCAGCGTGAAGTCCTGTATGTCGCATGAAGACATCCTGTTGTCCAACATCAGTGTGATGTCATACCGGATTGAGGTTTGCGTGAGTATCCGTTGTCCCATGTCTGACTTATTGGTGTGCAGACTGGTGGTTCCTCGCCGTGCAGGCAGATACTCTCTGACTTAGGAAGAATCAGCGATCCTACTACTTTAGCCAGGACCCCGAAGGGACCTGTTGCCCAGGACGCACGACTAGGACGTATTAGTAGGTCTTGGCCAGTATAAAACTTGGCCCTGGTGCCTTGGAAACACCTCTGCGTCCCGAATGATTCAAACGAAAACCGTAAACTGATTAGAGAAATTAGATATAGACGTCAAGATGTTTTTGGACACGTTATGAGAAGAAATAAACTTGAGAACCTAGTGAAAACTGTAAAATTGAGGAAAAATGAACAGAGGAAAGCAGAAAAGTAAATATCTGGGTGGATTGGCCACATGACATGGTCGAGAGATGGACACAGAGTTGATCTATAACTCTGGTGATTGTGTGAGATGCCGAAACATGAACGTCCAAGGCTTATCCACATAACACATAATGGGGATGATAAATGCTCCTATTCTCCGTCGTTATGAATAATGCCCATCGAGAGGTTATTATTCTGTAAACATATGAAACTAATAATATACTGTTTATTCGTCTCTGGGCGTTTAAAAGGATCACTTGTAATGTTAGATTATGTCTAACGTCAAATAATCAAGGCTATGTGCGGCAGAAAAAATAACGGTAATTGGGTCAGGTCGGCTATTTTGGAATAATTCATTTTTACATGCTTTATTTAGCAAGTCGTCTATCAGATTCGGTACTCTTTTTAAAAAATGGTATTTTAATGCAATATTCATATTTTGCATAACTACCCTAGGTGTCAAATTTTACTTATTAAAAATTGTTACAACATTTTTTCAAACCATAGTAGTAGGTATTGAGCAAAGAAGTAACTGTATGTATTATATATCGTTGTAATCGTGATTGTCTCCCCTGCATTGCTCCAGAATCTTCGATGATCATGTAATGCGAACTTTCTGATATAAAGCGGGTTCTTTCCCTTCAACAATCTTCCGGAAACTTCCATATATGTAGCCATACACACAATCATAAGCAATGCCCAATTCCCGTTGGTTAAAACTGATCACGTGGGTATCCGATGTTTTCCCAAGATGGCCGTTTTGATGTGTTTGCATTGACAAACGCTCGACACTACGAACTGAAAAACGCCTAGTTCCAAGAATTGTCCCCATAATTGTCGAAAAATTATTTGCCAACAGAGGACGAAGGCAAACAGATATGTAACGACTGTGAATCACCACCCTGTCCCCAGCTAGTTTTGAGAGACATAAAGATACTTGCTTGCCCCTCGCAGGACGCTGCACTCAGCTCCAGCATATATTGGCTGTCTGTGATTATTTGGCAATTTTATGTTCAGTAGTTTGCCATTGCTCTATGATCAACCGACGATTATATCATCGAAAATAGCACAAACAGACCTTCTTCCGAAACGCCTGAGGCTGATTTCGAACCCTGGGTGGGGGAATTGTTAGACTGCGTTCATTAATCCCTAATCCACAGGAACCCATGATATTAGGACAAGCAGAAGCCACATTCAGACGACGAAAAAACGAAGAAGAGGGAGAAGAAGAAGAAGAAGATGAAGAAGAAGAAGAAGAAGAAGAAGAAGAAGAAGAAGAACAACAACAACAACAACAACAACAACAACAACAAGACAATGAATAAGAAGAACAAGAACAAAATGAAAAATTCTGTCAAATTCTGAGAGACTGAGAAATCCAGTAACCCAAAAACCTTAACCAGCTAGAATCAAACAAGCTATCAAGTTGTAGAAATGTCACAAAAATGCCACCATCATGAATACACAGCGAAATGGATAAAATTCGTGAAAATATAACGTAACCATTAAATTTATTTTAAAACAAATGCATTTCTAATGCCCAAAAATTACATGCAGATAAAAGTTAAGTGAATTAATTTCTTCAACAGTTACAAATTGTCAAGTAATTAAACAATGTTAATGTTAAAGTATGTTAATGTTAAAGTGAATGACTTTTTATATATTAATTAATACACGCTACTGTAAAATGAAAGTAATGGCAAACTACTGAGCGTAAACTTGCCAAGAAATCAACAATCAGCTGAAAGATGCTGATGTTGACAGCGATGTCCTGTAAAGGATATGTGAAAAAAGTGCGTCCTCTAGTCTTTAATTCTTACCCCTACTTGTATGAGCGCTAAACAATACGCTTGTATTTATTAATTAATTAATGCAACTCTTACATGTTTGAAGCACTTTTTTCTTGGGAGTTGCAGCGGCGCAGTAGCTAACGCGTTTGCCGGACGGGCCGGTGGACATGTTTTGGAATTCCAATTTAGACTAGGGATGTTTTGTAAACAAACTTTTGTACTCTTGTCGACCCCGCTTAAAGTGGGTACCAGGAAATTGTTCGGAAAGTAAAGGTAGCCGGTACGATATTAACCTCATCACACACCCAATGCCGATGCTTCTTCTTTTGTTTTTTATTCAAAACACAGAGTGGATTTACACACAGAAGCAACAGACAATACGTTGTACGATTTATTACCTGGTATATTTCACTGCATCTCGTCAGGCGCATGCTGCATTGTTATATATCATTTGAAGTAAATAAATGTATAATACTTTAACTGAAGAAATTAAAACACATAGTCATTGGTTTTGTTCGAATGTGGAACATCTGTTATCCCCACAATAATGTCAAAGTTACCACGAACTCTTTCTGTCTGCACCAAAACGTCTTGTCTGTTATCCCACATTGTAGGATCCTGAACCAAATCACTCCAAGACATCCAATCATTTGCTATTTCCTACAGCTCCGTCCATTTTCCTCTGATATCATTCATATCTATTTGTCTTTCTATTCTTTGTGTGCGTTTTAGACTCCTACTATTTATTTCACCGTGTAGATTACAAATAATAGAGTTTAGTTATAATGGGCGAGTTTAAAGTGTCCATACACTTTGTATATAGAACGCATTTGAAAAAAAAAATTCCTTCTTCCGTTGATAACACCATTCTGTTTGGAGTGCAATGAATTATTCCAGCAGATGACAGCCATTCGCTGCATATTGTTTCACAGTGGACTGTGGATCACATTTTTTGATGACATCATGTACTTCATTTCTCATATTTGTTCTGCATACAAAGTGTATCGCGACTTTACAAACACCCTGTATTATATTCTGGATTTATTTAAATGCATGTCCTACAGCGCCAAAGCTTCACCTCCTGACTGAATGGAATGTATTTAGTTCTCTTCATGAGCTCCACATTGATGATTTGCTCATACCATGTGAGTCCTACTATTGCCAATTGCGAGACTCGCTACCGAACTGAGCTAGTAATGTCATGAGCCCGGCCGGACGGGGGTCTTCGTCAGAACTCGTCGCTTACCAAAGTGAGGGAGAGACTGGCCACTCATTCGTCCTTCCTCTCAGGCCTGCAAAATGTGACGGAGCTATCACATCACAAAACCATAGCAGAAAACTGCTTCGGGACAATTTATGCCCGGGAAGGTGAACCTGATCAACAAATGGCTAAAGAAGTCGGCCGAAAGGTGCAAATATTGCAACTCTACTGTAAACAAGCACAATGCAATTACGTATTAAACAGCATTCCGGTCGAACGCAAAAGAAGCAGAAGAAGGACAATTTATTACCCAATTTGCAGGTCAGCATGGCCGAATGGATAAGAATGCGTGTTCTTAAACACCCGGTGTGCTGATGCCGATTTAAGGGGTTCATCCCCTATACCGGACAGCTAGACTAAAATGTTGACCTGTTGTCCTTGACTTGGGGGAGTAAACTACAAGTACTTCTGAAGTCAGAGTGGGTTCGCCTGATGGCGAGGGACATTGTTAATAGGGAAATCTAATCCATACGCAGAATTCAATCCAGCACTAATGGAAGTAGTGTGTATGAACTACGCTTGAGTTCAAAGCGAGCGAGCGCAAAAAGAAATTACCCATTTTAGGATAGGTCAACCTTGGATCCCAAGACAATATACAAACGTCGTGTCCGCTGTGATGCGGATCAAACCCAAGACCACCGATAAGACAGCCGAACGTCTATCCACTACGACACTGTAATTCCCATACGCTACGTACGCCTTTTTGTCAAAATACGCAATCTTCATTGACATTCCCCATCACTGCAACCCTAGTATAACCTCCTGTAATTAAACATCACTGTAATCGAATCCCGCGATGCCGTGGTGATCCCAGACAGCAGGGACCCTACAAAAAGCCTTCTCGGTCTTTCATCCACCCAAAGCTGTAAAGCTTTCAAGAAGATGTCGATCGCAAAGTGGAACGAAAATGGACATGTTTTTTTTTCTCTTTCTCTCTCCTGGTCTCCTCGCCAACTTGATACAGGAATTCTTCCTGTGCCTGCCCCCTGCGAACGGCATAATTAGACTTATTAATTTTCATTTCAACGCTCTGTAAGGCATTGTGAGATCGGTGGTGATTTGTGTACATTAACTGATTCGATCCCAGGAATCGGTTAATTTGTTCCTTTTTGACAACCAGCGCGCCAAACGCCAATTTCCCGCGTGATGCATTAGCTTGCCGGGCGGGTCAAACAGAGATTGCTGTTGAAATACACAATAAATATAATGAGTGTCTTTTCTTTTCCTTGAGAAAACATCTGAATTTTGAAGAGAATATGATCGAAACGATTGTTGTATATGCAAAGACAATGAAATGGCATACATTAAGGAATCGGGAATTGAAATTGGTTCAGTTGTTTCGGCCATTGTTTATGTTCTGAATTGAAACATCGTGCTGTCACATTGAGGAACTCCATGGAAACATTAGACAGGTTCTTTTGATTCCAGAAATGTTTAAAATAAAAGGAGATTTTTACTTTGCAGGTAATGAATAATTTGCTAACCACTGAAAAAAAAAACTACTGTTATCGTTAAGAATGAAGCAGGATTTATGAACAATGAGGTTTAGAAATGTTCAAAAAGTAGCTACGTCTCACAGGCATGACAGATTATGTAGGTTCAGAATTAAGCTGAGTGGGTGAGTGGGTGAGTGGGTGAGGCAGATTATAAGACAGTGGGGTGCCTACTTAGACGACTTTAGTACAACTATTGGGACTGACTAATCTGATGACGACGACGATGATGATGGTGATGATGATGATGATGATGATGATGATGGTGGTGGTGGTGGTGGTGATGATGATTAGTAATACAAGCATGTGTAATCAATGACACTCATAGGCAGTAGTGAAAATGCAATGTCATAGTTATGCAGACACACATGCATACACACCCATACATACACATATACATACGCATCCATACACTCACACACACACACACACACACGCACACACACACACACACACACACACATGTATACATTATACATGATCCAGTGACTTCTGCTGTTCAGAATTTACTTGAGCCAACATAACTGACTTTCCACATTTCTCTGGCATAATCCAGTTAGTCTGTCTCAGTTATTGTCTGTCAAAAATCTCATCTATTGTCTATATAGTACCTTGCGGTGCAAGACAGGAGAAACTTGAGCCTCAGGAATTACGGCCGCTGGGCTATTGAGTCAGTTAAATGCTCAAGTTTCTCACCCATGTCTGCCCACAGGAAACACGGATGCTTTCAGTACTGGGGGAGTCTCCGTGGCTAAGTGGTCAAGCCGTTTGACTCGGGTTCCGAAGGTTGTGAGTTCGATTCTGGGCCGCGTCCTTCGGTTCACGAGTGAAATTTTTCGGAGACTCCTGTGGGTCGTCGCTAGAGCTACGGAGTTCGTGCTTGGTGCGACGCTTTCCGCGCTGCGGAAAGAGACCGAGCCATATGGGGTAAAACCCGGTGCAATGAAGACGACCCTGTCGACTTTTAAGCGACTTTTTATGTTACAATTCTTAAAATTACTGTTTAAAGTGTTAAAGTTATACATTTTTAACTATTAGCTTATACACTATTTACTCTCTATTTACTTTGACGTGAACTGTATGTTCGGAAAAATGGCGGCCGTCGGTTGCTGAGCTAACTGTGTTTGCTTGATGCAGAAATGTGTGACTGCTGGTTTTCTAGTTACTGTCGCTTCCATCGACGATGAACTCTTTTTGTGGGGCAGACTTTTGGTTTGGCATTCTGGCAGCAGCATTATGCATAGCATACCTGTGTGGGTTGTTGGAGTGTCGAGACACCTGTTTATTTCATTTGTTATATGAGGCAATGAATAGCATTTTGTTTGATATTCACAGGCACAGCAATGGAGCATGATGGGGTAACCCTTTGCCGTGAAGTTGGAACCGAGGCTAACTAACTAACTATCATCTCTATTTACTTTAAACTTTATTATCCAACATGATGCTTTCATTTATATCTTCATTTATTTACAACTGTTCATAAGCGTATTTCTTTACCGATGAAGGATCCATTGCCAGAAACGGTTAGTCTGTCTTTATCTGCTGTTACTGCAGGATGAAATACATGCCTGTGATTAAACTACCTGTTGTGATTAAGTTGCTGAGCTCTCAGTTGGGCACTTGCTGCAGTTGTAATCTTGCTGTACACCCCATCCAAACGACTTGTTCAAAAACGTAGAAAGAAGAGAAACCCGACCAAAGTCTCTTTAGAAAAGAACGAACGAACGAACTTTATTTTCAAAGGGTCATATATTGGTCACGCCAGTCTCCCCCTTCCCCTTTCTTCGTCTCTCTCTGTCTCTCCCCCCTCTGTCTGTCTGTCTGTCTGTCTGTCTGTCTGTCTCTGTCTGTCTGTCTGTCTGTCTGTCTGTCTGTCTCTCTCTCTCTCTCTCTCTCTCTCTCTCTCTCTCTCTCTCTCTCTCTCTATATATATATATATATATATATATATATATATATATATATATATATATATATATATATTATACTAGCTGACCCGGCACGGCTTCGCCCAGGCCCTGACGGGAATCTATCTATCTATCTATCTATCTATCTATCTATCTATCTATCTATCTATCTATCTATCTATCTATCTATCTATCTATCTATCTATCTATCAATCAATCTATCTATCTATCTATCTATCTATCTATCTATCTATCTATCTATCTATCTATCTATCTATCTATCTATCTATCTATCTATCTATCTATCTATCTATCTATCTATCTATCTAATCTATCTATCTATCTATCTATCTATCTATCTATCTAATCTATGTATGTATGTATGTATGTATGTATGTATGTATGTATGTATGTATGTATGTATGTATGTATGTATGTATGTATGTATGTATGTATGTATGTATGTATGTATGTATGTATGTATGTATGTATGTATGTATGTATGTATGTATGTATGTATGTATGTATGTATGTATGTATGTATGTATGTATGTATGTATGTATGTATGTATGTATGTATGTATGTATGTATGTATGTATGTATGTATGTATGTATGTATGTATGTATGTATGTATGTATGTATGTATGTATGTATGTATGTATGTATGTATGTATGTATGTATGTATGTATGTATGTATGTATGTATGTATGTATGTATGTATGTATGTATGTATGTATGTATGTATGTATGTATGTATGTATGTATGTATGTATGTATGTATGTATGTATGTATGTATGTATGTATGTATGTATGTATGTATGTATGTATGTATGTATGTATGTATGTATGTATGTATGTATGTATGTATGTATGTATGTATGTATGTATGTATGTATGTATGTATGTATGTATGTATGTATGTATGTATGTATGTATGTATGTATGTATGTATGTATGTATGTATGTATGTATGTATGTATGTATGTATGTATGTATGTATGTATGTATGTATGTATGTATGTATGTATGTATGTATGTATGTATGTATGTATGTATGTATGTATGTATGTATGTATGTATGTATGTATGTATGTATGTATGTATGTATGTATGTATGTATGTATGTATGTATGTATGTATGTATGTATGTATGTATGTATGTATGTATGTATGTAGGTAGGTAGGTAGGTAGGTAGGTAGGTAGGTAGGTAGGTAGGTAGGTAGGTAGGTAGGTAGGTAGGTAGGTAGGTAGGTAGGTAGGTAGGTAGGTAGGTAGGTAGGTAGGTAGGTAGGTAGGTAGGTAGGTAGGTAGGTAGGTAGGTAGGTAGGTAGGTAGGTAGGTAGGTAGGTAGGTAGGTAGGTAGGTAGGTATGTATGTATGTATGTATGTATGTATGTATGTATGTGTGTATGTGTGTATGTGTGTATGTGTGTGTGTGTGTGTGTGTGTGTGTGTGTGTAGGTAGGTAGGTAGGTAGGTAGGTAGGTAGGTAGGTAGGTAGGTAGGTAGGTAGGTAGGTAGGTAGGTATGTATGTATGTATGTATGTATGTATGTATGTATGTATGTATGTATGTATATTTTCGTGATCAGGATGGTGGTATATACATTCACTCACGCTCAGATGGCGGCCTCTACAATGCTCAGAGATTGAAGGCTAAGACCAAAATTAGGAGGGTACTGATCAGAGAGTTGCTTTTTGCAGATGATGCTGCAGTTACGACCCACTCTGAGGAAGAATTGCAATGTCTACTATCTGCATTCTCCAATGCTTGTTCTGAATTTGGTTTAACAATTAGCAAAAAGAAGACACAGATTATGTCACAAGGTGCACATGGGGTACCATCAATCCTTATTGACGACGCCGAACTAGAGATAGTAGATCATTTTACATATCTAGGATCGGTGGTAAATAGCAAATTATCCCTAGATCAGGAAATCAACATCCGGATTGGTAAGGCAGCAACAACAATGAACAGGTTAAGAAAAAGAGTCTGGGAGAACAGGAAGCTTACTGCCAAAACAAAAGTCCTTGTCTATCAAGCCTGTGTCCTTAGTACTCTTCTCTATGGCAGTGAAACCTGGACAACTTACTCACACCAAGAGAACAATTTAAACAGCTTTCATATGCGGTGTCTGCGAAGAATTCTTGGTATTAAGTGGCAAGACAAAATCACAAATACTGAAGTATTGGAAAGATCAGGTTGTGTGACAGTTTATTCCATGCTCAGTCTTCGTAGACTTAGATGGATAGGACATCTTAGGCGGATGGATGATGGTAGAATACCAAAGGATATCTTTTTTGGTGAATTACAGATGGGTAAGAGATCTCAGGGTCGGCCTCTACTACGATACAAAGATGTGTGTAAGCGGGACATGATTGATACAGGCATTGATAATGCACATTGGGAGCAAGTCGCCACTGAACGTGTTGCATGGAGGGCAAATATCAGAAATGGAATAAAGTCAAAGGAGAAAATTATTGCAGAAAAGTCACACACCAAGCGTTTGAGACGTAAGATGGTGCATGATGGTGGAAATGACCACGTGTTCACATGCACCCACTGTGAACGGACATTTACAGCGCAAATTGGCCTTATCAGTCACACTCGCTACCGCCATAGTTAAAAGTTATTATGCCTTTTTAAAGCACAAACTATCGTCTGTCAAGACGGCAAGGTGCCAATGTAAAAAAAATGTATGTATGTATGTATGTATGTATGTATGTATGTATGTATGTATGTATGTATGTATGTTCGGCCCGTTCCCGTTAAAAATATAGATAGAATAGAAGAATAGATAGATTGATAGTAGAAAATATGATTGGAAGAGATCTATCTAAAGTAAACTTACCAAGATATCACGAACAGCCAATAAATGGTGTGCGGTGGGTTGACTGCAAACGATATGCAACTAACTTTCAATCATAAAAAATTACTTTTTTATTTTAAACGAACGAAAATCTTTCGCAGGCCCGTCCTACATTCTGCCCTTCTTCTCTATTTCCTCTCATACATTCTTTCATTCAACATCTCTTTTGAAGCAATTCTTTGACAACGGTCATCAGAAATACTTAACGTGGGTGTAACGCGCCATACATATAAGAATGTTAAAAAAAATTAATGTGCTGTTGAAGCAAAATAAAAAGATGGGTTAGAAAATTTTCACTATGTAAATAGATGCATTATTTTTATGAAACCTGTGAAAACTCCTTAAAGATTATATCATTATTTATTATAGCTGATATGCCTGTAAATAACTATGGACAAAGAGTTTATAGATCTTTGAAAACGATGCAACAATCTATATATAGAATAATAGGAATGTTATTAAAAGTTATGCCCCTTGAAATAACTCTTCTTATGTTATGTCCCCTTGCTATATTGAAATGATAATGTAAATTTAATTATTACATTTTCAAAGTAAATACTATTTAAGATAGTAAAATACTATGACAATCGGTTGCACAGGAATGAAAAGAAGACGTGTAGAAAATTTCATCTCAATCGGATGGACCGTTATCGAACGCAGCCAATACATCTCCACATACCCATCCACAAACACACGTAAATTCTGTTAGTTAGTTAGTTAGTCGACAGATCATCCTCGTTGCACATCGGACCATTCAGTCCATAAGTGCTCGGATCCCCTCCTCAGCAAATCCCGCAGCGTGTAGCGGCTAACGACGCCAGTTCTGTGTTGGTTTATCAATCTTCTTTGGCTTCCTGCGTAGTGTTCTTGTTTGGCCCCCCCCCCCCTCTTTTAATTTGCTGCTCTCGCAGTCTGGCCATTGTTGTAGATTCACAGTCATCACTTGGTTCTTGCAAAAGTCTCACTTCTCGTAGAGCATTCAGAATGTCAGCCTGGTCCATGGCGCGTCCGCCCTCAACAGTAGCCTCACCTGCGAGCTTGTCAGCCCGCTCATTTCCTTGTACTCCCGCATGCCCTGGCACGAAGATGAAACTAATCTTTGCCAGCCGAGACCGCTTCAGAGGCAGCAACCATTCTCTTCGGATCGACCCCTCCTCTATCCTCTTGATCATGTTCATTGAGTCGCTAAGGAAACAAGCCCTAGTGAATGTCTGTGTCTCGAGCCATGTTATTGCTTTACTTACTGCCATGACTTCCATGGTCAGGCTACTTGTGGTTTCAGTGAAAGCACCAGAGTCCTCCTTCACAATTCTCCCTCCGGCCCGAGCTGTAAAGGCCCATGAGCTTCTCACATGTCGGATGACCGACCCATCTGTGTAGATGACCGCGTCACTGTCTAGCGAATTCTCGAAAATCAACGCTTGTACTTCAGCCTCAACAGCAGCCGGATTTTCTTGTCTGCATTTTCTATCTAGTTGGATGCAAACTGAAAAGGATGTGCAGAAGTCTGTTGGCACTTGCACCCACTCCTCGCCAGGTTCTAAGTCCTCAAGTGAACACACCTGTTGAAGAATGTCCTCGGCTTGACCCATCCACGACCGTCCTCTTTTTAACCTGCTGCCCTTCACCTTCCTAATTTCACTATGCAGTGGATGCTGTGTGTTTGCGTTAATTCTGAGGTAGGCGCGTGCCCTGCAAACTTGCATTCTCTCTTCAATGGTTGGAAAATCAAGAAGGTAGCGCATCGCCCTGCATGCTGTATCTCTTGTACATCCAAGAATAATGCGCATAGCTTCATTCTGTATCCTTTCCATCCTTTCTATCTGCTTATGGCTGACAGTCAGGATTGCCATTGCATACTCCAAAACAGACATGACCAGCCCCTCGTACAGAAGACATAGATGGCGCTGCTCACAGTTTGCTGCCGCCATCACCCGCATCGCTGCCAAACCCCGCTTGGCCTTTGTTATCACCTGGTCTATGTGCACATTATAAGCAAGGCTTCGATCAAACCGTATCCCCAGGTAATTCATTGCCTGCGTTCTTTCCACCGTCTCTGAACACAGCATTACAGTTGGTGTTGGATTGTTGACAATATGATTATTCAACGAGAACCAAGTCACTGTTGCCTTTGTTGGGTTGACCATTGCCCCAGCTTCATCACACCAAGTACTTATGCGATTGAGTTCGGTTTGTAGCTCCACAGCAACCTCCTCTCTATCCTTACCCTGACGATACACTAAAACATCATCAGCATATGACAATGTCCTGCCAGGTCCAGTGATCTGCTCACTGGTGATTCTCACTGTGTAGGCGTTGAACAGTACCGGAGATAATGGTGATCCCTGTGGTAGGCCAGGATATATTGTTGTTGGTTCCGAAGTCCAACTGCCACATCTAAAAACTACTTTCCGTTGGAAGAGAGCTGCAGCGAACCAACTAAGGAGGAATGGACTTACGTTTAGTTCAAGAAGCTGAAACATTAAAAAATCCAGTGGTACTCTGTTGTATGCGTCCTCAAGATCAATCGCTGCAGCAACGGTTTCAGTGCCTGAGTGGAAACCTTCATAGACATCATGGGCAAAGACTGCTGCATTGGTCCAGGTTTCTCTTTTTGGACGGTACCCACCCAGGGTAGGTGGGAAAACACCTTGCCTCTCTAGTTGGCTTGATATTTTCCTGGCAATTACCTTCTCCAGCAGCTTGCCTATTGTATTCTGCATGGTTATAATTCGATATCCCTGAATTTTCTTGTGGTCTTTGTCAGGCTTCGGCAAGGGAATCAGATAGCTGTGTAACCATTCCTCCTTGATGCTAGCACTCCCTATACTGTTGTTGTACATGTCTGCTAGTTTCTCTAGCTCATTGTCGGTACACCTATTTATGTCGTCGTATCTTATGCCATCAGGACCTGGAGCACTGTTTTTTGATCGTCGAAGCACAGCCTTGATTTCTTGCACTGTCACTGTGTCTTCATCCGAAGTGTTCTGGGCCTTGCATCTGTCTGAGGTGACCTCCTTGGCCAGATTCCGGCCTCCCATGTCTGTCTGGTTGCTCTGCTCAAGGTAGCGTTCAAAGAGGGCTTTGCCCTTGTCCTCGTCAGTCCTCTGCCAGATGAGGTCAGCACCTTGGAAGTCAGAAATGCTCTTATTCTTGACTACACCTCTCATGCTTTTATGTAGTCGCCAGAACAATTTCAGTGACTTGTCTGTGCTTACTCTTTGACACACCTCTGCCCATTTTTCGCTTTTAACCACCGTGACCAGTTTTTTGAAATAGCTTACTTTTGTGTGCATCTCTCTTTCTAAGTGCAAGCAGGGACTAGGATGACCAGCTCTGTTCTTCTTGGCATTTTGCCATCTCCTTACAGCACTACGCTTATCCACCCAAGCCTTCTCCACCTCGAAACTCCACCACGGTGGCTGCTCCCAGCTTTTTTTCCTTTTCTTCCTGCCCTGAAACGTTCTGCGCTTGTCACGTCTTATTTTACTCACCACATCTTGCCCTGTACTGTCATACTGGAACGTCTTTACCTTTAGCTTGTGCTGCCTGGTTCTGCCTTTCTCCACCAATATGCTGCATGGGTGGTGGTCGCTGCCATGGTGTCCTAGGACACCCCATCTACACACTGTAGTGAGTGAAGGTGAAACTAGCGCCAGATCAATAGCACTGTCCTCATCGCCTCGACGGCTTGCTGTCCTGGTGACACAGCCACTGTTGATACAAACCAGGTTGATGGTTTCCAGTGCAGTCTCGAGCTCCTCCCCTTGTGTATTGGAGGAAGTGTTTCCCCATGATCTGCCTTTAGCGTTGAAGTCACCACAGAAAATAACATTTCTCTCGTGGCCTAATATGCCACTTAAGCACTGCCACTTCTGGGCGTCCACACTCGCATTGCGGGCATAAACATTAACCAACACGAATGGTGTACTGGAATGAACTCTCAACGCCTGTATTTGTATATCGTCACTGTTCCAACTGGACATGTCTAGCTCTGACGCCACCATGCTGTCGCGAACGAGAATCGCCGTTCCCAGATGTCGTCTGTTATAGAAACATTTGAAGCCGGCAATTCGGAGTAGCTGATCGCCCAGTCTCGTCTCCTGGAGTGCTACAATGTCGTTCCTGTAAACTAGGGTTTCTAAAATAGAGCCCCGTTGTTTTACACTGGCACAGTTCCAATATAGAATACGGATGTTCCTGAGTCTTAGACGGTGACACTTGAGTCTAAAACGTCTCAAGCCACCGCGCTTACCTGGCTTCTTTTTCCCTGCGCGGCTACCACGCCGCTTCGGTATGTTGACTGCTGATCGTTCGGAAAACACACGTTGTTCCGCCATGTTGAAAAAACGTAAACACTGACTTTTGATTGAGAACCACACACGCTGCTGAAAATTCACTCAAGGATGGCTTCGCTCGATGCACGAACTCCGTAGCACCCGCGCAGATCTTGAGTAGAAACTCCTGGTTTTACATCCTGGCACACCAATTACACGCAAGAAATGAATAAATCCATCCCTTACGCGAAAAAGTTAACGAACACAAAACAACACGACCGTCCGTCGCCATCTTGAAACCGGAAGTGAAATTCTGTTATATATATATATATATATATATATATATATATATATATATATATATATATATATATATATATATATATATATATATATATATATATCCCATCTCTCTTCCCATCTTCCTCTGCCTCTCTTCCTCTCCCCCTCTCTTTCTTTCTACCTCACTCTACCTATCACTCCGAACCTCTCTCCTTCCCTCTCTTCCTATCTCCTTCATTCTCGCAATCTCTCTGCCCCCTCTCACTCTCCCCCTCTCTTTCTCTCTTCCTCACTCTCTCACCCTCTGCCCCTCTCTCTCCCTCTCCCCCTCTCTTCCTCTCTTACTCTCTGTTCCTCTCTTTTCCTCTCTCTCTCCCCCTCTCCACCCCTTTCTCTCTCCCTCCCTGTCTCCCTCTCTCCCCTCTTCCTCTCTCTTCCCCTCTTCCTCTCTCTTCCCCTCTCCCTCTCTCCCTTTCCCTCCCTCTCTTCTTCTCTTTTAGTCTCAAAGAAAGTTGTGACAGTTTTATCATCATCATCATCATCATCATCATCATCATCATCATCATCATCATCATCATCATCATCATCATCATCATCATCATCATCATCATCATCATCATCATGTAACAAGACGTTTACAGAACGTCGCCCTCATCACTTCGCATCGAAAAGCCTCTCAATCTCTGACCAGTCCCCCTAACTCATGCATCCTCATGCCCAAGGTACCTGCAATGTCCCGTGTCCATCTTCGCGTTGGTCGACACCTGCCTATTCTCCCAATAATTGTCTAATATCATGGTTCTATCCAGGCTGTTGTGACCTTTAATATGACCAACTGTTAGTTTCCGATATATATATATATATATATATATATATATATATATATATATATATATATATATATATATATATATATATATATATTCGCTCGCTTTGAACCCAAGCTTAGTCCATACACCTGATTGCACTAGACTGATTTATGCGTGTGGATGAGCTTTCCCTATTACTAGTGTCTCTCTACGTCAGAGAACCAACTCCGACTTTTGAGGTACATGCACTTTTAATTCACGTCCCCAAGTCAAGAAAAATGCCCACATTTTAGTCTAACTGACCGGTGAAGGGGTTAAGTCGCTACTTCGGCATCAGCACACCAGATGTTTAAGAACAAGCGCTCGTATCCATTCTGCCACGCTGACCTCATGTGTGCGAGATATTATAATGTTTATGTGTCAGTTTCCTTCGATGTTCAGATTCCTGTAGAATGTCAGTATGTGTCTTCCTCTTCCTCGGTATCCTCAGAATTTTTCTGCAGCCTTTAAACTAAAATACTCCAGTCTTCTTGTTTAGTGATTTCTAGTGTTTGTCCATTAAGAATGATAATGACTCTTCATTTCATCCAGTGGGGTTGATGAAGAAGTACTTGCGCGATGAATTGTATTAAAGAGAGTAAGAGATGCGCAATTCGTCGACCAAACTATCTCGCCTGAGCCCATCTGAATCCAGTTGCAAGATAAGTGAAGACGCCTGGAGACGAGTAACGTGCAGTGGATGATAAGGGCGCTCTAACTCATTACGTTTCACAACGCTTTGCAGGTAAACGCTATCTTGCCTGTTGAATCATCTTTGATTTACCTCGCGCAGTCTGCCGAATCCTGTCTCCATATGCTGGGTTGACATACCGTAGTTCACCAATTGGTTTGTCGCCGAATTGGTTACCCGCGCCTATTTTTGCCGACCTGTCACAGTAGTTGTCCGTAGGGTGGCCGCTGTCGTATGCTGACAGCTACAAGGAGGCACAGGCGTGAGCTGGATGTTAGGCTCGGACCAGTGGCGAATAGGCCCTGAAACGTTGATTTCTAAATGACCCATGACCTATATCCATATTTTACCACAGGAAAGATAAATCTTCTCAAACATTCTTCTGTTATCTTGTTTGCTGTTGTTGTGCTGTAGGCTCTTAACACTGTTTAATCGCTACATTATCTCACAATGCCTAGAATATCTAACGTATGAATTGATAACTCTTCCTCCGTTTCTTATTTTGATTGACGTCTACGATTATTTCAAATGTTGATTGCTTCACAATCCCACAATGTCTTTCGTGATTTCTTTGTGCCGGCAACATCTTTATAGAGCCGTTTCTTAGATGTCACCAAGCGAGTGTTAACACTGACAGAAACAAAAATTACCTGTCATTAACATCAAGTTTGTTAACAAAACACTTCAAATATTGTTAACAAAAGCGATCTCTCTTCTAACTAACCGCTCATTGAATACGAAACGCAAGGAAGTTCTTTCTAATTGGTGGTAACTCGTCAGCCATGTCACATCCCGGCGTTTCCTTCTAAACTCTCGCAATTTGCCCATGGGCGTGAAACTTCCAGCGTTGCCATGACAAGATGTCAACAAATATACACAACTCCCACTGAACATGCTGATTTACCTCCCTTAGTTTTCCCAACCTGGAAATAATTAACATTAAAGAGCAATATGTTTTCATCTTGCTGTCAGCTGGAAACTTGGACGCCTTTTGTTCCGAGATACGCCCTTGCTGAATCTTCTAGTTAGTACAAGTGATTCTGCTGCTACATTGACAGTTGTGTCAAAGTCATGAGAGTTCAAACCAGACAAGATATCCAGCAAATGAACTGCACTGGAGTTCGTATTATGGACAATAATAGCACTGTTAAGGAAAATCTATTATTTCCTAACTTGAAAAATCGATGGCTATGCCCACGTGGAGGCTGGGAGAGACGGTGTACTGTGGGAACTGAGTGTCGGGAACTGGTGCGATATTGTAGAAGGGAGGGGGGGGAATAAATGGACATACTGTGCTTGCGGCAAGATGCGTTGCAGGCTCTGAAAGACGAAGAGGATGAAGATAATGGAGATAACGGAGGAGGAGAAAGGGGAGGATAACAAAAGAAGGCGTAGGAGACAGGGAAAGGAGCGAAGAAACAAAAACAAGTAGAAAGCAAGAAAGAAAGCAAGAAAGAAAGAAAGAAAGAAAGAAAGAAAGAAAGAAAGAAGACGGAGGACGAGGAAAAGGAGGAGAAGAATAGGAAGAAGGAAGAGGACGAGGGTGATGAGGAGAAGAAGAAGGAGGAGGACGAGGAAGATGAGGAGGGAGAGAAGAAGATAAGAGGAGGAGGAGGAGGAGGAAGAAGAAGAAGAAGAAGAAGAAGAAGAAGAAGAAGAAGAAGAAGAAGAAGAAGAAGAAGAAGAAGAAGAAGAAGAATCGTATATCTTCTAAAATATAAAGGATGTTTTTTTAATGACTGTGCAGTGTTTGAAACTATTACCGATCCAAGTTTTGTATTCAACCTCTGTAAAGTTCATGCAACATAATAGGTAAATACAAAACTTGGACCGGCAACATTTTCAAACAGCGCACAGTCATTAAAATACACCCTGTATTTCTCACTGTGTATTCATTCCTTTGTGTATTAAATGGTTCACTGTCTATAGATTATATATCGCCAAATCTGACTTCCCATTTGGACAGAAGGACGTTATATTGCCATACCAGTGCCATTGTGTTATTTATTTTGTTTCGCGGTGCCTCCGCAATTTTAATGCTCAGTGAACGGAAATTTACATTATAATACTTGTTCACTTGCAAGTGTACCATATTTACAGGACATCACAGTCAACACCAGCATTTCCACCGCTGTGATCTCTTGGCAGGTCTACGTTAAGTAGTTTGCCATTGCTTTCTGAACGACCGGCACCGATATCAACGCAAAGCAAACGCAACGCAGTCTGCTGCAGAAAGCAATAGCAAACTACTGAACTTTAACTTGCCAAGAAATGACTAAATCAGGCCATAAAATATAAGGTTGACTACGACGTTCTGCAAAGAATATGCAGCTAACTTTCAAAGTTGACTAGAGACAGTGAATTCATCAACAGGGAAGGGTACCATTAACAAATCATGGCGGTGCAGAGAAATAGCGGAAAGCACAACGAGGCAATAAAAAGAGGCAAAGTTAAAAGGTAACAGTAGATTTAGTTAGAATCTCTATATTTATACAATAAAAACAATTAATTTTGAGGCACACATACAGTATAATACAATCAATCAGGCGCCTTCACCATAAGAAAGGTTGGTTGCAATGGATCTCCAACACTGTCTGTCGCCTTGATTGAACATTCTTTCAGATTGCTGTTCGCCCATCTCTTGATTTCATCCTCCCACTTGTGACGTTGCATATCTCTTGCTCGCTTGTCTTCAACCTTACAATCCAGTATGGTTTTTATAAGAATGTTGTGTCTTTTAAAGTGGTCGAAATATTTCACTTGCCACTTTTTTATTTCTGTAATCAAATGTCATTTTATTCCCAATTTTTCAATAACCTCCGTAGTTGACTGATGTTGTTTTCATGAAATACGACATATTCTTTTGTATATCCACATATCCAGGGCCTACATTCGAATTCCTAACTCCTTGTCCATTGTCCAGTCTGCTGTATATTCACATCTCCAGAGCCTCTAATCGACTTTCTAATTGCTTGTCCATTGTCCAGTCTTCTGTATATCCACATCTCCAGGGCCTCATATCGACTGTCTAATTGCTTGTCCATTGACCAGTCTTCTGTATATCCACATCTCCATGGCCTCTAATCGACTGTCTAATTGCTTGTCCATTGTCCAGTCTTCTGTATATCCACATCTCCACGGCCTATAATCGAATTTCTAATTGCTTGTCCAGTGACATCAGTTGAAACGAGAAAAAGAGTGTTGAAGTGCTACATAGAACCTATACTTTTGTATGGATGCGAAGCGTAGACAATAAGAAGTCTAGCTGAAAAACAGCTGATGGATGTGGAAATATGGTTTCTGAGGAAAATACAAAGAATACCATGGATAGATAGAAAAACCAATGAACAAGTCCTTCAAGAAACAAATGAAGATCGTAATCTGATTAGAGTCATTAGACGTAGACAGTCAAAATTTTTTGGGCATGTTATGAGAAGAAATGAATTGGAGAACTTGGTGACAACTGGCAAGATCCAAGAGAAGAGACCAAGGGGAAGACCGAGAAATAAATACCTAGATGACTTTACCACATGGCACGGTCGAGACAGGAACACGGAGCTGATCCACGACTCAGGTGATCGAGTGAGATGGCAGAACATGACCGCCCACGCTTATCGGCATGGCACATGATGGATGGATGGATGGATGGATGGATGGATGGATGGATGTCCATTGACTCGGCTTAGACAACACAATTAAAAAGAGCAAGCATAGAAATTAACACTGTAAAAATATAGGACGTGAAAGATTTCAGATCGCCTGAATAACAAACTCATATTATGAGAAGAAATGGATTGGAGAACTTGGTGACAACTGGCAAGATCGAAGGGAACAGACCAAGAGGAAGACCGAGAGGAAAATACCTGGATGGCTTGGCCACATGGCATGGACGAGACAGGAACACTGAGCTGATCCACGACACTGGTGATCGAGCGAAATGGCGAGTCATGACCGCCCACGCTTTCCGGCATGACACATGATTGATTGATTGATTGAATAACAAACTTCTAAAACATTTACTGCCTGCAAAGATTAAAACAAAGTAGTAATAGAAGGGTTAACAAACAAAAAATAAATAAACAAACAAACAAATGATGGAAAGTGTCACAATGAGCAGCACTGAAGCCATCTGGGAGACACGAGTCCCACAACGATCAGAAATGAAGAACAATACAGTTAGTCAACAGTACACTGGCGTGACAGTCAGTAGTAATCTAGCGTGAAAGCTTACAGTACACTAGCGTGATAGTCAGAAGTACACTAGCGTGACAGTCAAAATTACACTAGCGTACACAGTCAACAGTGCCCTAGTGTGACATTCCGGATGGTTATCGGTTCGAATCCTCACGGGGAAGTTTTTTTGTTTTTTTTTTAAAATTGACTTCTGCTCATAGGTCGATCCAGATTAATATAGGTACCAGGAAGTGCCATGCATGGGACGTAAAGGCGAATGGTGAGATAATGATCATATGTCCCGCCACGTGCCGATTGGTCTATTAACATGTAGGTCCACCACCGGATTCTCAGGGTGCCTAGGGTGTGTAAAGTGTCCCTTACCTTGTAAACTTTACTTATAGTCAAGAACGATAATATAACAATGAACTAAACTACATTCAACAATGAAACATATTGCTTTTAACTAGGAATATTGAATTTAACAATAAGAAATACATTTAACAATGAGAAATATTGAATTTAACAATGAAAAATACTGAATTTAACAATGAGAAATATTATATTTAACAATAAGAAATAGTACATTTAGAAATGAGAAATATTACATTTAACAATGACAAAAATTTACAGTTATCAGTTAGTTAGTTAGTTAGTTATCAGTTGGGGTATCTTCGTTGCACTCCGGACATGTCCATAGGTGCTCAGATCCTCCCCCCAGCATATGCATCAGCGTCCGGTGGCTAATAGTGCCAGTTCTGTGTTGGTTGACGAGGCGCTTTGTTTTCCCGATGTACCTCTCGCGTCTGGCTGTGCCGATTCTTACTCCCAGGTCTTTCATCCTGGAAAGCGATGTGGAATCACTGGCGTCAAAATCCTCTGTTCTCGCCATATCTTTAAGGGCGTTAATAACATCGGCACGATCCATGGGCTGGCCATCTACAGGGGGTGCAGAGCCAGCCAATTTATCAGCTCGTTCATTTCCCTCGACTCCCGCATGTCCCGGGACGAAGATGAAGGTGACTTTGCGGACAACAGACTTCCGCAGCGACTCAGTCCACTGTCTACGTACAGATCCAGCTTCGACCTTCTGAATCATGCTCATTGAATCACTTAGTACACACACGTTGGTATAATGCTGTGATTCCAGCCATATGAAAGCCTGTGTAACTGCCATCACCTCCATCGTCATGCTGCTCGTGGTCATGGAGTGGGCACCACTGAATTCTTGAACGGTTCGGCCCGCTGAGCGGGCTGTAAATGCCCACGCACTTCTCTGCTGCTTTACAACAGATCCATCTGTATAGATGAGCACTTCGGGGCTATCTGAGTGTTCATAGATGAGCGCGTTAACCTCTGCATTGACAGCGGCAGGGTTCTGCTCTCTGCACCGTCTGTCGAGTGTGATAATGCAGGAGAAGGTACACTTAAAAGCTGGAGGCACCGGCACCCATTCCATGCCGGGGTTGATACTGGTAAGACTGCAGACCTGTCCGACGACATCTTCCGCCCGACCCATCCATGATTTGCCCCTCTTTAGCCTGTCACCCTTTTCTCTGAATACAGCGTCATGCAGAGGGTGCTGCTCATCTGCACTTATTTTTAAGTATGCACGAGCTCTCCAGATCTTGATCCTGTGTTCCATTGTCGGGAAGTCAAGGAGGTATCTCATTGCTACACAGCTGGTGTCTCTCGTGCAGCCCAAAATGATGCGCATGGCTTCGTTTTGTACCTTTTCAAGTCTTCCAATCTGTGTAGGGCTGACAGTGAGGATGGCCAGGGCATACTCGATGCGTGAAAGCACAAGTCCTTGGAACAGAAGTAATAGCAGTCTTTGCTCGATATTGGCACTCGCCATGACTCTCATTGCTGCCAAACCTTTTCGAGCCTTCGTTATGACATAATCGACATGATCTCTGAAGGACAGGCTACGATCAAGCCTCACGCCAAGATATGTCATTGACTGGGTTCTACTCAGAATGCTCCCATCCATTCTTACTGCCGGCAGGTCTGTTTTCACAATATGGTTGTTTAGTGAGAACCATGTAACCGTTGCCTTTGCAGGGTTGACAAGGGCATCGGCATCAGCACACCATGAGGAAATTCGATCTAGTTCGCCCTGCATATAGTTGGCAACCGCCTGTCTATCTCGACCCTGTCGATACACGAGGATGTCGTCAACGAATGATAGAGTCCTACCCCTCCCATCCAATTGTTGTTCAGTGATCGGCACCGTATACACGTTGAATAGTACTGGTGACAGTGGTGAACCCTGCGGCAATCCTGGACATATCGTTATCGGCTCAGAAGACCAACTCCCGCATCTTAGCACCACCTTCCTTTGGAGTAGAACTGCAGCTATCCATCGTACAAGGTGAGGGTGAACTTTCAGTCTGAGGAGGGTTTGCATCAAGTGCTCGAAAGATACTCTGTTATATGCGTCCTCTAAGTCTATGGCGGCCGCACATGTCTCTTCTCTGACCTGAAATCCTTCGTAAACATCTTGAGCAAAGACCGCCGCATTCAGCCATGACTCTTTGTTGCGTCTGTATCCTCCAAGTGTGGGCGGGAAGCAGCCGAGCTGTTCCAAGTCCCAGTTATCAGTGAGTTTAACAAAGGAAACTTTTGTTGCTTATCCTTCACAGGACGTAGCAGTCAACTGAAGCATTTTTGTGATTCCTGGGCAAGTTTGCGTTCAGTAGTTTCCCATTGCTTTCTGAATGACTGGCACTCATACCAGTGTATGAAAAGCAACACAAGACAGTCTGCTACCGAATCGCATACAGCTGTGTTTCGAACGCGGTATGCGGGATTACGAATTGTATTCGTCACAGAGCCGGCTTAACAATGAGAAACAGTAAAGTTAATAACGAGAAAAAATAAAATTTGTAATGTGACACTGTATTCAACAATAAGAAGGTAAACTGAACAGTGGGGAACGGTAAATTTCACAATGGGAAACAGTAACTGTAACTATGGAAAGAGGTAAATTTAACAATGAAAATGCAACGTATTGAAAAATAAAAACAACAAATGAGCATCTCACCAGCTCACACTCATCACGAATGATGAAAACAATACCGTATTCTAAAACCAGGCGAAGGTTCTCATAAAAATCAAAGAAATGAATAATTCAGCAATAATTAACATTTCCCATGTCTTAAAACTATCTTTCATTTTCCGGTACTTCAGAAAAGACGGCGTTTTCCTTCGTCCATTTGCACTTTCGCTCTTTATGACTTCACCCCAAGAAATCTGCCAACGACAGTAATTACACAAGGACGAACACAGGTCATTAGGAGACAGACGAATGCTAATGGTGAGATCCTAACATGTTGATAGGTTCGCCTTAGATTCATTTGACACTTGGCTCTTATGTTGCCTGTGAAATATAAGATCGCGACAGTTGCTAGTTATTGATTTCTGTTGTCAGCCTTCGCTCCAGTTCCGACTATGCTGATTGCTTTGTCTTTGTCATATGAAATCCAGCGTGAACAAAGTCAATAGAATTCCATAACAGATATTGTTTTTGAAGTGTGCATTTTTAAGCACTTCTTGCGTGTACCACGTCATGGTGTTAAGAAATTTGTGTTTTGTTTTTTGGCGTTCGCTCGATTTGAATTCGAGTGTAGTCTAGAAACGCGTGCTACCATTTCTGGTAATTGCTACTACTGGGAAGTCTACTGGACTGAAGATGTCACGTGGATTGGCTTTCTCTATTGCCAGTGTCCCTCGCCATCAGGCCAACCCATTCCGACTTCTGAGGTACTTGTAATTATCTGCCTCAAATCAAGGAGGAGAGATCTATTTTAGTCCAACTGACCGGTGTAGGGGCTGGACTTGTTACCCTGCCACCATCGCACGGGAAGTTTGAGAGCAAATGCTCTGATCTTTTCCCACTATGTTGATGAACATATGTGTGTGTTGTGTGGGTATGTGTGTGTGTGTGTGTGTGTGTGTGTGTGTGTGTGTGTGTGTGTGTATCTATGCATGTGTGGGAAACAAAATCAAGTAAAAAAAAAAAAAATCAGAAGAACAAGAAATATTGAAAAAACAAGAAAACAAGGACAAGAACAAGAAAAACAAGAATAAGTACAACAAGAAGAACAAGAACAAGGAGAACCAGAACAAGAAGAACAAGAATAATAAGAAACAAAAGAAAAAGGACAATATGAAGAACAGAAAAAGAAAAAGAAGAACAACAAGAAAAAAAAGTAAGATCCAGACGCACAATAAGAACCATAGCAAGAAGTAGAACAAATTCAAGGAGATCACAAAGAACAAAAACAAAAAGTTCACGAAGAAAGCAAGAACAAGAAAATTAAGACCAAGAAGGAGAAAGACAAAGATAAGTCGACCAAGATAAAAAAAGATCAAGAACAAGAAGAGCAATAAAAGTAAAATTAGAACAAAAACAAGATAAACAAGAACATGGAGAAAAATAAGATAAACAAGAACTAGAAGAAGGAGAAGACCAAAAAAGAACAAGAACAAAAATAACAAGAAATCAAGAACAAGAATATGAAGAAGAACGCAAATAATTATAATCCAAATTGGTTGGCATTCCTCATCATTTGCTTGATATGTGTACGGGCTGGGAACACTATACAGCCGTATAATGTTAAACCCCTGTCAACCGCGCCAGTAAGTCAATAAAGTCACTCTACCATATCGCCAAACTTTACAATTTTGTGTTTGTTGTTTGGTTTTGTTCGCATGCCGGTCTCTCTGGCCGAGGGGTTACACCACTCTCTCCGTAATCCCGTTTATCACGCAGTCTCGTAGCAGGGCGAGAGCTGGGAGCGGTTCGACCCCCGCTGGTGACTTGCGGGATAACTGAGCCGGCCGCTCAGAATGCAATGGCAAACTGCTGAGCGTAATCTTGCCAAGAAATCAACATACAGCTGAGAGATGCTGATGTTGACAGCGATGTCCTGTAAAGGATATGCAAAACATTTTTGTTCGCATACAGGACATCGCTGTCAACATCAGCATATTTCAGCTGATTGTTGATTTCTTGGCAAGATTACGCTCAGTAGTTTGCCATTTCTTTCTGAGCGACCGGCTCACATACCCCGTAAGTCACCAACGCGACTAGAACCGCTACCGATTCTCGCGCAGGTTACGTTCCTCACGTGGATATACGGGATTACGGAGAAAGAGGTTAACGTCTAGGTCAGGGAGACCGGAATGTACATATGTACTCAAGGAACATAGCAACTTCTAGCTACCCGTAGCAACTTTCTTCAAACTCTTTCAAAACCAACATAACAAAATAACTCATGACGTCGGGCTTCGACATCGTGTCTAATCAAGCAAAGAAAATCAATTCGGGATCTGTAGTTGCATACAAAGACGAACGGAATGTCCTCAAAGGGGAAATAATTCTTCCCTACGAAGGAAATAGCCTCGAAATTTGCTATCAAAGGGAAACAATTAACTGTTCCGGGTTGAATCTCTATCTCTTCCTGTGGTGTTCATATACTTCCTGTTTCCACTTGTGTTCTTGATAAAGATGCTCTAGAAAGTTCATTTCTTTCTATTATTTC
>OY992886.1:19414705-19524705 GCA_963921405.1 Cepaea hortensis
ATGTGCCGGCTCTGCAATTATGGAAGCCTCTTTGAATAGCGGCGAATGCCCATGGTCTGCCTCATCTCATTTCCGTTGTTGTAATTTTTATTTTCTTCTTTCCAAATAGAAATCTTTCGTTCAACTATTTTCGAAAAAGGTATATTTAACCCAGAAGAGAAGTTTCAGAAAGTGAGCTGATTTGAAGACCTATTTTATCCGCTGATGGACGATGGAAATTTAATTACAGAAATTAAAATAAGAACAAATCTGATGCCGAGATAGCGGATTCAACTCTTACACCGGTTAGTTGGAGTTGGAATAAAATGTTGACTTCTAGTCTTGACTTGGGGATGTAAATTATAAGTACCCAAGAAGTTGGGGAGGGATAGCGTGATGGCAAGGGACACTGGTAAGAGGGAAAACTAATCCACACGAAAAAATCAGTACAGTTCACTAGAAGCAGTAACACGTAAATGAACTAAACTTGATTTCAAAGCGAGCGAGCAAACGAACAATAATTGCTCTGTAAATATTAAAGCAATGAAGAATTGTATGGATGTAAAAAGGTAGAACAACACAAGTTAGAGTACCAAGAGCATTCCTATTCCCTGTGGTAGCATACAGGTGTGAAACGTGGATATTAATATATATGCTGAAAAGCTTTTGAATTAAAATGTTGCAAAATAACATTGCAAATTAATTGAATAGAAAGTTGAACACATATTTGTTCACACAAAAACTCAATATTCAAGAAGATTTGTTACATACAAAAATAGGAAACGGAAACATTTTGGAGACATAAAAAGACACGGGCGTCTGGAAAAGGGTAATTATTGAGGGGAGTGTACGGGGAGGCTGGACAGAGGAAGACCGCTTCGTAGATGGATTCAAGAAGTGATAGAGGAAGTCAGCATGGCCGAATGGATAAGTTAGATGATTCTTAAACATCCGGTGTGCTGATGAAGGGGTAGCGGGTTAAACCTCTACACCGGTCAGTTGGACTAATTAAAATATCATTAAAATACATATGACCATGTGTTTTAACTGTTTCAGCTAATTTATTATTCATTTATTCACCTCATTTGATATATATCTATGCAGCATGTACATGATGAGATGCAGAAAAACACTCCTGGCAATAAAACTGAAAACATATTGTTTTTGGCTTCCGTGTTTAAGAAAATGTAAAACAAAGAACGTGTGTTGAATATGTTTTGCCGGCACTATATTTTCATAGACCACTCGGCACTCAATGGGTGATGCGGTCAATAGCACGCCGGCCGCTTTCACTTCCTAAAACATATTTTGTACCTTTATTGTGGCTTCATGGACCTAGGAGTGCAGGTCAATTGTTGAAGAAATCCCAGCTTTGAGGAACTCCAATATCTGACCATTGAACCCGTAGACAAGCGTGCGAAACGATGCGCTATGGCGAATACCATCACTTTTATTACCACGTATGATGTTCTAAAAAAATCATTATGGCAAAGGTAGCCGTTTGCAAGATGGAAAACATTATTACATACTGACCAATAACAAGATGTAAATTGCAACGAGAAAAAGAGTGTTGAAGTGATACATAGAACCTGTACTTTTGTATGGATGTGAAGCGTGAACAATGAGCAATCTGAAAATCACCTAATGGAAATGTGGTTTCTGAGGAAAATGCAAAGAGTACCATGGACAGACAGAAAAATTAATGAGCCACGAGAAGCAAATGAAAACTGTAAACTGTAAACTGATTAGAGAAATTAGACGTAGACAGTCAAAATGTGTTGGACATGTTTTGAGAAGAAATAATCTAGGGAACTTGGTGGTAACTGCAAGATTGAGGGGAAAAGAACAGGGGAAAGCAGAGATGTAAATATCTGGATGGCTTGGCCACCCAGCATCATCGAGACAAGAAATAAGAGATTATCCACGACATTGGTGATCGCGTGAGATGGCGAAATATGACCGTCGACGCTTATCAGCATGGCACACGATGATGAAAATAAAACGAAGTGATGAAGCTTTTCAGAACACAATTACGGAAAATAAACTGTCCTGTAAATCTGCACTACTTACTGTTAATTTACATTTTCACAGCTTTACCGCCGTTCCACTGATGTTATTCATACGTGTTTTTTTTTTTTAGGAATCCGGATTCTCCTTCCAGGAGACCCGGGTTCGTAAACTTCGGTAAAGTGTGGAGTTTTGTTTTCTGTCGGGGGCAAAATGAAAACTCTAACCTGCACAGTTTACAGCGACTGTAATAGCCAGGTAGCCTTAATTCCTCAGGCTCAAGACACCTCTGTCACACACTGCAAGGTACTTTATTGGCAGTAAATGGCAGTTTGACAATGGTGATGTAGTTTCCAAAAGCATGGAAGTAACTGACCATTAATCTTTAACAGATTCAGTGAGTGCCAAGCAAAAGGTAGGTTTGGACTAAACAAAAATGGATGCGGAAAATGGGAAATACTACACAGTTATAACTTAAAAGTTGTTAATATGGTAGCGGACATGTTGTATTATGTATCAGATTAAAGGAGGTTGTATACGGAAAACTAGTCTATATAAGCCCATGACAGATATGGAAAGTAACTTAAGACGATTTATCATCCCAGGACAGTTTATCAGTTAATTAACAAATGTACTGTGCGAGGCGTTGCAATCAACCCCATGACACTTTATCAGTTAATTAACAAATGTACTGTGCGAGGCGTTGCAATCAACCCTATGCCATACTGGCCTTTTGTGATTTACCAGACAATGTTATCTTCAGTATTTTGCCATTGTTTTACTGAGCGAAAAGTAAATATTCAAGTTCAACTAACCGGCGTGGGATTGGAACCCCTACGCCGTCGTAAGGAGAGCAAGTTTATACGTAATCTTTAATCAGTTACGAGGGGCTTAAATGAAAACCTTAAAAGTATGGTAGAAATTACAATAGCCTTGTCATTGTCTTTTAACCTGTCAATAATTTGGGTAAGGATGTCAAGAGTGTTCAGCACATGACATAAATGTGCAGATGAACACGGTGACGTTACAAGGAGAGTTTAATGATGGCCGCCTCACTTTTGACATGCACCAAAGAGGAGCAGCGTTCTGTTACCCGTTTTTTGATCATTGAAGGTGTGAAGCCTATGGAAATTCATCGGCGAATGTAAATCCAGTATGGCAGTGCATGCCGTTAAGTCCAGCAAGTTTATGAGTGGAGTTGGAAGTTTCAAAACAAAGTTAGTTCTGTGACAGACTGTTCACGACCGGGTCAGGCACATTGAGTAGTGACCAAGAATGGGTACATACGCGATCAAGATAATTATATGTTTTCTACAGTAATCCTAGCGCTTTATCGGCGCTGGAAGACTTGCATGGAACGCAGTCGTGACTACATTGAAAAATTATATCTTTGTTCTTTACTTTTCAGAATATATTTACCCCCTCCCAACCCCCCAACCCCCCCAAAAAAAAGAAACAAACCAAAGCACACACACACACACACACACACACACACACACACACACACACACACACACACACACACACACACACACACACACACACACACACACACACACACACACACACACACACATTTAAGGTTTTCATTTGAAGTCCCTTCGTAAAACCTAAAAAGACAAACCACACCAGACTATCATGTCTCTCAATAGCCAATGTGTTGCGATATATTAAGGAAAGAGGGCGAGTTGTATATGTAACCTAAACATTAAAAATTCGTAGTTCTCTTATTCTATTGTGCTAATTATTTACGAAAACTCCACATTATTTGTTTGTTTGTGGACTCAAGCGTAGCCCATACGCTGGCCACTGCTACAGTGCACTTAATTGATTTGTGCGTGTGAATGAGCATACTCTGTTACCAGTGTCCCTCGCCATATGGTGAACACACTTCAGATTTCTGAGGTATCGTAATTTACAACCCCAAGTCAAGGACGAGATGTCAACATTGTAGTCAAACTGACCGGTGCAGGGGTTGAACCCGCTACCTCGGCATTAGCACACCGGATGTTTAAGAATTTATTTATTCGGCCACGCTGACCTCGAAACGTTAATTTGAAACGTTAATTAGTAGTCATTTGCTTAGTTGGTGTTATATATTGATTATATTATGTTTGTAGCATGAGCTGCGTGTTCAGAAGAATGGCGGCCGGCCGGTCGCTGAACTGACTGGGTTGCTTATACAGTAATGTGTGGCTGCTGGTTTTTTAGTTACTGCCGCGTCCATCGACGATGAACTGTATGTTTCGTGGCGGACTTTTGTGTTGGCATTCTGGTAGCGGCTTTATGCATAGTATACCTGTGTGGGTTGCTGGTTTGTCGAGAATCCTGTCTGTTCCACTTTTCACATGGGGCAGTGATGAAAATTTTGTGTGGTAGGGAAAGAGCATAGTCGGGCGACACTTTTCCATGCTTGCTTGCTTGTGTTCGCTGGCTGTGAACTCTAGCGCGAAGTCCTGTATGCCGGATGAAGACATCCTGTTGTCCAACATCAGTGGGATGTCATACAGGACCTGAGGTTTGCGTGAGTATCCGTTGTCCCATGTCTGGCTTATTGGTGTGCAGACTGGTGGTTCCTCGCCGTACAGGCAGACACTCTCCGACTTCGGAGGAGCACTTTTCCATGAAGTTTGAACCTCGACTAACTACTATATTTATTATTATGTTGGATGTTTACAACTTGGAGATGAGAGTTCGTGTAAATATGGATAGAGATAATGTTAAATCGGCGATTAACAAGTATAACAGAGAAATGGACATTACTGTGAGATCAAAGTTTACAGGAAAGACATGCTTATACGTTATTTAATGCTCCAACACGAACGTGCCAGATAATCATCATCATCGTCAAGTGCCTTGACGGCTGGCGAGGGCGATCACGCTTCTCCATAAATTGCGATCACCGACAACATGGATCAATTCATATATTGACGTCACTCAAGACTTTCCAGAATATTCTCTCTCTCTCTCTCTCTCTCTCTCTCTCTCTCTCTCTCTCTCTCTCTCTCTCTCTCTCTCTCTCTCTCTCTCTCTCCCCCCCCCTTTTCCCACATCTCTCTTTCCACAAATATTTCCAGTTGTCACATGTTCCAGTTTTTATCTTCTCATAACGTGGCCAAATATTTATGACTGGCTCTTTCTGATATTTGTGATAAGTTGCCTTTGCGAGGTAGTCTCCCTCAAAATGTCCAGATTGATAATTTTGATTGTCAAAGAAAGTTTTAGCATTGCTCTATAAAAAGACACAGTGCTTTTCATGTAGTTGTGTCGGTTTGTGGTTGTTTAGTATGTGCTGGCGAAGGTTTAATTACGTTTTCCCCCCTCCGCTCACTTTTGAACTCAAGCGTAGTCTATACACACTATTACTAGCAGTACTGGACTGAGTTTTGCGTGTGGATTAGCTTTCACTATTAGCAGTGTCCCTCGCCATCAGGTCATCACCACTCCGACTTCAGAGATACTTGAAATTTGTGTCCCCAAGTCAAGGACGAAAAGTCAACATTTTAGTCCAATTGTCCGGTGTAGGGGTTGAACCCCTTACCTCGGCATCAGCACACCGGATGTTTATGATCATCCGTTATTATCCAGTTGGCCATGCTGACCTACATTGCCGCTGTTGAAACACATTTAGACAAGTCAACTCAAAGCTTACACTCAATCGACAACAACAAGAAGACCAGCCCATGAATAGAGTACTCACTTTTCGGTGGGATTCGCGAAGAAGTGGACATCTTGTGGTCAGTGACTGGGAGTGTCAGGCACTCTATTTGACCTAGTTAATTTAACAGGCTGCAGTCAACAGGTTCCGATGTTTCAAACTCAATCAGCTGATTGTTTTTGCTCACCTGTGATAACCAGAAACAGACATATTCAGTTTAGTTCAGTATTTACGAAAAAAAAAATTCGGCTTTGTTCAACCTGCTTCTTCAGCATTGGTTATAATTGAGATCCCCTTTTATGGATGAATTTTAATCTCGATCAATTGCACTTCCCCTGAATTGTGTATTTTTGTGATTAAGATGTCTGCAATGTTCCATATCCATTTCAGTACTTTGTTTTACCCCTGCCACTTCTTTCAAGAACCACCATTGTCCTTTTCAAAACATTGTGACCGTTAACGTGGGTGAGGTATTTCACTTTCTCTGCAATGATGCTGTACATGAGCATGAACTTTCAATATACAGATCTTGTTGAATGCCAGTATCTTTCTTCTACGGTATTCTAAGAATGTTTCTGTAGTCTTTAACTATAAATCTCCGATTTTATGTTTTGACGATTGCTAAATGGTGCATGTTTGACATTTATATGTTGCCACAGAAAAAAAGCATTTTCTCAACAATTTCATTTTAAAACAATGTATTCCATTAGTATAGACAATGAAACATTCTAACTGCAATAAATCATTGTTCTTGAAAGATAGAAAAAGAGTTTTGGCATGTTACATAGAACTAGTTTTAACATATGGCTGCAAATCCTGGATAATTAGTAAACAAAGCGAAACTATCCCTGGGAGCCTTAAAGATGTGGTTTTATAGAAGAATGGTGAAAATTAATTGGACAGCCAAAATGAACAATCAGGACGTTATGGGGGAAGCTAAGTCGCAAAGACAGCTCATCACAAACATCAGCACGAGGCAGTCTTAATTGTTTGGCCACATTATTAGAAGACAAAAGCTGGAACATGTTGTGACAACCGGGAAGATTTGTGGAAAGAGAGATAGAGGAAGACGGCGTGAAAAAATTCTTGACAGTCTTGTGTCATGGCACGGAAGGGGGTCAACACACGAATTCATCCATGCCGTAGGAGGCGGAATTTGTTGAGAGGCATAATCGTTCATGCCAGCAGTGAATGTAAGCAAAGGCGCGATTAAGCGATTCCAGCCGTTGCTATACAGACAGATAGATTTCCTGTTAAATCTTTAACTTTCACGGAGATAATGTAATCCACATGTGAACAATATCAGCCACTTTGCACTTTGCATTTCAGCCAAACTATTATTCATTTGCCAGTCTCCCTGACCTAGGGGTTAACGTCTTTCTCCGTAATCCCGTATATCCACGCGAGGAACGTAACCTGCACGAGAATCGGTAGCGGTTCCCGCCGCGTTGGTAACTTAGGGATATGTGAGCCGGTCGTTCAGAAAGCAAATATAGACTACTGAGCGTAATCTTGCCAAAAAATCAACATTCAGCTGAAAGATGCTGATGTTGACAGCGATGTCCTGTAAAGGATATGCGAAAAAACAGATATATAACTGCAGTTTACTTTGCTATATAACCTGATGTGTCTGCGATATATAACCTAACTTTGCGATAACCTGATAAGATGCAGCCAAATACTGTATGCGACTTTGTTTATATTTTACTTTAATTTGTTTTCTGGTGTTGCATAATTTACAGTTTAATCTCTACATTGCCGTGGTCTGCATACATCTGAGGTCGTTTGAAACATTCGACATTGTTGTTAATTGTGGAGCCAAGATATTAAGCGTTTGTGGCATTGTCAGTTTCTGCATCTCGTCAGGTACATACTGCAGAAATCACACACTATATACTAAAGTAATTAGATAAATCCTGCAAGCTGAAATATACAACACACATGTTCACACACCAATGCAAATTTTTACCACGGTAATTTTCAACGGACTACGTGTCTTTCTGTTTGCATATAGCTGGCTTCTGTAAATGGATGGCGATTTCTTCTGTCGCCTTTAATACGGTTTTGATATGACATAAGGTGTGTAAATTTGGTCAAATATTTGTATTTGTCAAATTCTAATTATTTCTGGATACTTGTTCAGGTACTAGAGCGAGAGAGAGAGAGAGAGAGAGAGAGAGAGAGAGAGAGAGAGAGAGAGAGAGAGAGAGAGAGAGAGAGAGAGAGAGAGAGAGAGAGAGAGAGAGAGAGAGAGGCAAACATTGTTCACACCTATTTACTTTTATTCACACATGTTAAGTGCACGCCAGAGAAGCACAGAGGTCATGCGTTCAAAACCTTTCCGGGACTAGAACTTTTCATTTCTTTGATCTGAACCCCAGGTGGACCCAGCATAAAATGGGTGCCAGAAAATTTCTAGGGAAGCGCAAGCGGCTGGGATAAAATTGATCAAATCACCCTTCTAGCGCCAGATTTGTCCAAAACACATGAGAATGAAACCATATACCCGATAACCCTCATGTGTGAAAAAGTTTCTTTGCTACTTACATATTCTTTGGTACAGTTCACTTAACTACGAATTAGACAAGTATAGCTTGTATGTTTAATGACTGTGGGGGTTTTGAAAATATTGCCGGTCCAAGGTTTGCATTTTACCTGATGTTGCATGAACTCCACAAAGGTTGAATACAAAACTTGGAATGACTATAGTTTCAAAAACCTCATAGTCATTAAAAATAAACTCTATATAAAGTGTACAGGTTTTTACTGAACACTTTCTCTGGTTGTAATCCAGCTATCATGAACAGAACTACTATTTTACTGAACAATCCTTTTATTGAAGTCTCATCCTGTATGAACAAACACTAATTTACTGAAGGACTGTTCTAGTTAAGTCCCAGCTTATATGTACATAACTAATAATTTGCTGAACAACTGTTCTGTTGAAGTTAACATGAACAGAAGTACTAATTTGCCGAACAGCTGTTCTGGTTACGCCCCAGCCTCTACCAAACCAACTATTTGTTTAAACTTTACATTCATTGTGCACATTAACAAATATAATCACTACTTGTTTTTGGAGACAGCATTAACTTAATTTTAATGGGCAAAACTAACGGAAGCGCTTAGACATTTTTGCATTTAATAACTGTAATGTTTGCTGAAGTTAATTGTTGATGCTTCTAATGCTGCTATTGCCACTACTACTACTACTACTACTACTACTACTACTACTACTACTACTACTACTACTACTACTACTACTACTGCTGCTACTACTACTACTACTACTACTACTACTACTACTACCACCACCACCACCACCACCACCACCACCACCACCACCACCACCACCACCACCACCACCACCACCACCACCACCACCACCACCACCACCACCACTACTACTACTACTACTACGACTACGACTACGACTACGACGACTACGACTACGACTACGACTACGACTACGACTACGACTACTACTACTACTACTACTACTACTACTACTACTACTACTACTACTACTACTACTACTACTACTACTACGACTACCACTACGACTACCACTATGACTACGACTACGACTACGACTACGACTACGACTACCACTACCACTACCACTACCACTACCACTACCACTACCACTACCACTACCACCACTACTACCACTACCACCACTACTACTACTACCACTACCACTACTACTACTACTACTACTACTACTACTACTACTACTACTACTACTACTACTACTACTACTACTACTACTACTGCTGCTACTACTACTACTACTACAGGTAACGCAGCAATAACAATAAAATTTATGCTAATTTAATAATAACTCTCATCAAGATGATCATCACCCTTCTCCTCGAGCTGTCGTTATTATCATTGCAATTACACTAATGTGTTACTATCTGCAAAATTGCACGTGTTGTGTTCGCCTTTACAATTTGAGGCGATGCCAAGCATTTAATGTTGTTGACGCAATGACATAATTGACTAATTTCAATGTTTAGCTAATCGGCTTTTAAACATTGTCGCAGAGTAATTTTAGGCAGTAAATTTATTGACTTCTTAGTAAATATTTGGTCAGTTTATGTTATGCATAACAGGTCCCTTGTTAAAGTCGCTCTCCTGAATTCGCAATGGAAATTTGTCTCGATCTCTTGCCATTCCTCTCGCCTCTTGGACCCTCATGTCCTCCAAGGTGTCTTTAGAATCTTGTGTCCATCTTCGTGTTGCCCTTGCCTCTTTTCCCAGTAGCTTTACCTTCCACCACTGTTCTCTCCAAGCCACACCGGCGTTTAATATCATCATCATTATCCACTGCCTTGCCTGCTGGCGTGGGTAATCATGCCTCTCCGCAAATTTCAATCTCTGTTGACTCCTGTTCATGCCATGACTACAAGACTGTCAAGAATCTTCTCACGCTGTCTTCCCCTATCTCTATTTCCCCTAATCTTTCCGGGTGTCGCTTCATGTTCCAGTTTTTTGTCGTCTCATAACTTGGCCAAAAAAAAAAATAAACAATGACTGCCTCTTTTTGATGTTTATGATAAGTTGTCTTTGCGACTCAACTTCCCCTAAAACGTCCTGATTGCTCTTTTTGCCTGTCCAATTAATTTTCAGCATTCTTCTATAAAATACGTCTCCAAGGCTTCCGTGAATGTTTTCGACTACTAATTGTCCAGGACGCGCAGCCGTATGTTAAAACTGGGTCTTTGTAACGTGCTCTATTTCTAATATTCAAGGACAGTGACTTATTGCACAAAACAATCTTCATTTGATAGAATGCAGTCTTTGCTTATCTGATTCTTTTCTTTAATATGGGCAAAGTAATTTAGTTTCCGAGACATGATATTGGTTATGAGCAAGATTCTTTCCATGTTCAGGTCTTGTCGAATTTCAATATTTTCCTTCTTGGTTCGTGGTATTCTGAGAATTTTATCTTAGCATTTAAGATTAAAAGCCTTAATTTTCATCTTTAGTGATTGTGAAATGGTTTTTTTTTTTTTTTTTTTTTTTAGCATATCCTTTCAGGACTTAGCTGTCAACACCAGCATCTTTCAGCTGTATGTTGATCTCTTGGCAAGATTACGCTCAGTAGTTTGCCATTGCTTTCTGAGCGGCCGGCTCAGTATCCCGCAAGTCACCAGCGGGGGTCGAACCGCCTCAGCTCTCGCTCCGCTACGAGACTCTGCGTGATAAACGGGATTACAGAGAGAAAGTGTTGTAACCCCACAGCCAGAGAGACCGGTTTACGAGAGAAATGGTTTACGGCTGACATAATTGTAAATTCAGCATTAGATGAAAGCTGGTAATATATGCTTATAGATGACGAAATATAGATGGCGAAATGTAGATGGCGAAATATAGATGGCGAAACATGACCCATCATCATCATTCATCATTGGCAGTTAAGACCAGGGATGGAGTTATTGCCTCTCCATAGCACAAAGCCTGGGCTAAATACAGAGATCATGTGTTGCCCATGCAGCATGATCCCTCTCTCGGCCTGCCTAGTTCACTCCAGAGGAAAGGTAACACCCCTACATCTGGAACAAGACAAGCTGCAGAAGCTGCCGGATCAGCAAAGCAATGCTCTAACTGTCCGCCTGTCCGAGCTTCTATCCTAGACCAGCCGCCAACTAAGGCTTAGGGCCCGGTCTGCCCTGCCATGATATTTTGCCTTTAGCTTGCATTTCCTCGCACCAGGGTAAGGCTTGTACCCTCCCAATTGCGCTCTTCCGCCCGAAGCAGTTGGCACAATGTGGGGTGTTGGGTTTGGTAAGCGCCGCCCAACGTTCGGAAACATGACCACAAAAGCGTATATGCATGGTACAGGATGGTGAATAGAGATTTGGGTAAAAAACAATAACACTATTAACAGCTGTTTCATTTTCAAATGAAAACTTTATGAAATTGCTTTGGGAATTTATTAACTGCAGTACCGATCATTTCTGTGCTGCATGTTCAAATGTCTGACCAGATTTCTTTAGTATTTTCAGACCAAGCTTAACAATATATAACAATGCACAATGTGTTGGGTGATAATGGCTATAATGATCACACGTGATGCGTTTCGTGGGACATAAAGAGTTAACGTGCAAACTACTTAAAAATAATAACAGTATTCGCAGTATAAAATTAAATCACCATCAAGGTGGCGTAGAGGAAGCATGCTGGGCCCTTAATACATAGGTCCAGGAATCGAAACCACGCTCTGGTACATTTTGTTGAATATCTCGCTATGGTAACTATGGCGTCCAATTTGTATGTTGTATTGTACGTCCACTAATCGCTACTTCTTTCTTTTACTTCTATAAACATAAATCAATACTTGTGACTGCGTTTATGAGCTATGTTTTATTCAGTCGCCTCCCTCCAGCTACAGAAGTGGTGGGTTCGTTTAGGGACCCCACCGTTAGCTTCATGGGCGCAGATTTTCGGAGTCTCCTGGGCATCGTCGCTGGGGCTCAGGAGTTCGTGCTATGTGAGACGCTTTCCACAGGCCGCCCTTCGAAAAGAAGACATACCCATACCAATGAAGTCGATCCTTTTGCCTTTAAGCCCCTACCCTTGTTCTTTTAACTGCCTTTGTTTCTCTCGCTCGCTTTGAACTCAAGCGTAGTCTATACACACGTTATTTCTTCTAGTGCACTGGACTAAGTTTTGCGTGTGGATTAGCTTTCCCTATTACCAGTGTACCTCGCTATCATGCGAACCCACTCCAACTTCAGAGGTTCTTATATCTTATATCCCAAGTTCAAGGACGAGAAGTCAACATTTTAGTGCAACTGGCCGGTATTGGGGTTGAACCCGACACCTCGGCATCAGCACACCATTTTTTGTTTAATAGAGGTGCTCTGATCTATTCGGCCACGCTGACCCCATAACTGCTCTTTTAACAACCCCAGGTAGTAACCCGCCATAAACAACAAACATAATGACTACACACACACACACTAGATATATATAAGTAGTACGCATGACGCAGTGACTAGGACACTTGTTTGCCGCCCCACTGGCCATGTGGTCACTCGAGGCCGGGGAATTGTGTCTCAATGACATGGGCTTGCGGCTCCACCCAGATTCCCTTCCGGGAGACCCGGATTCGAATCTTCCGTAAGGTGTGGAGGCGACTGCACTAGCCAGGCGACCTTAATTCCTAAGGCTCAAGACCCCCCTGCAATACACCGCAAGGTACTATATTGGCAGTAAATGACAGTTATGATACATTGACTATCTTTCATTCATCGTCTTCTGCTCTTTCTCCCCGAATGAAACATAATTCCTTAACCCACTCATGCCAAATCCTCTATTTTGCCATCTCCCACTGCTCCCTCCACGTCCTTCCACATTATACATCTGTATCTCTAATTCCCATCTTCGAGTATTTTACTCCTGCCTCTTCTTCATTGTCCCTGGTGGTTCCAGAGAGAAGAATTTCTAGCTATGTTATTAACATGCATCTCACACATCTCCAGCGTCTTTACCTCACCTCTTATTTCCCTACGGAGAACTAGCCACAGGGAAGAGGCCAACCGGAAGACTCCAAATACGATATAGGGATGTGTGTAAAGAAAGATATGAAAACCCTTGGCATAGATCCAGATACATTGGAAAGTGATGCAGCAGACAGATGTTCCTGGAGAAGAGAAGTACGAAACGGGTTGGTGCTCTTTGAGCGCAATCTGATCCAACAAACTGAGGATTGGAGGCACTGGTATAAAATGCAGCCACTTACTGTGGGACATGCCTCGTCTTACAGATGCGAAAACTGTGACAGAGATTGTCACTCTCGCATTGGACTATACAGTCACCAGCGGCGCTATCAGGTGCCTTCCCAGTGGCACAATTCTATAGTCCTACATGACTGAAAGATGCCTACTTCTACTATTTACCCATCTCCAACATCAGTGAATATGTCATCCCTTTTTAGACCTACGCTACGCAGTCATCGGTTAGTTAGTTAGTTAGTTAGTCGCGGTTCCAACTTCACAGCAATGGGTCGTCCCCATTATGCTCCGTTCCTGTGCCATTGAATATTACACAAATTGCTCCTCACTGCCCTATGTGAACAATGGAATAGACAGGAGTATCGGCAAGCCAACAGCCCAACAAAGCCAAATCCAACACAAAAGCCCTCCACGTGAAATACAGTTCATTGTGGATGGAAACGGCATTAACCAGAAAGACCTCATTGACCCGGGTTTTTTCCCATATGGCTCGGTCTCTTTTTGCAGGGCAACCCGCCGAAAGCGTAGCACAAAGCACGAACTCCGTAGCTCCAGCGACGACTCCCAGGAGTCTCCTGAAAAATGCACTCGTGAACCGAAAAGGCAAATCAGTCAATGCAGCAACAGCCGGCCGCCATCGTTACGAACATGCCGTTCACGCTACAAACTGCGAACAGACGTAAAAGCATTCCACGCGAAATTCACAGCTCACAGTGTCGCACCACGCAGTTATTCAGTAGCAGGGCGACGGACCCATAGTCTCCTTAGTCGCCTCTTACAAAATGCATGGCAGGTAACAGTGTTACTATTCTTTGCTCCCTGTAAGGACCCCGGCAACACACATCGGTTACTGTACGCTTGTAGTTTTTTAACTGATTAAGCGACAAACAAAAAGTAAGTTTGGACCAAACAAGAATGAGAAACGGAGAATGGATAGTAGGGGTATGACAGTTGTCGCTTAAACATTGCTAAAATGGTAGCAGACTTGTTGTATTATAATGGTATGACAATATTTTGGCGATATATAAACCCATGGCAGATTCGTGAAGTGGCTCAAGGCGATTAATCATCCTATGACACTTTATCAGTTAATAGTTATTGTATTCGTTTTCTATGTTTGGTACCGACTGGTCTACGACTATATATTAACACCATGTACCCAAAATGTCCCACGGCGTGAAAACGGTTACTTTACTTTTTGTTTTTGTTTTTGTTTTTGACAACAAGTATATGTTTACTTCGTTTCTTTTATAGATAGATTTAAATAGTTGTAACATATGAATGTTTCTGCAATCCTTTAGTCAAGAAAAACATAACAACATATGAAAAATCACCGGGTGTTTAAGCGGAAATAATTCAGCGTGTACAAAATTCTGCACATTGCCAACAAAAGTGCCAAAAACGTTAATGAATCATTCTGTGGTTTTAATAATTAACGATAAAACGCGTATTTGTTAATTGCTACATTCTTAATGTGACAATATAAAAGCATTAATTTGTCAAACTAGAGCTTTTCTTTGCGCATAACAAAATGTCAGTAAGTAGTTACAAAAAGTTAGTTGCATATTCTTTACATGACGTTGCAATAAACCCCAGGATTTGTTTTTAGCTGATTGTGATTTACTCAGTTAGTTAGTCTTTCCTCTTGAGCCCAAAGTGGCACGTAGGGCAGAAGTCCTGACTCTCCATGTCTGGCGGTTCGCTGCTACCTGTTATAGATATTGGATGTTCACTTGGCCGTTGAATGAGCCATCTCTGATGATGGTTCTACGCAGGGTCTCTCTTGGCCTTCCCCGTTTTCTTTTCCCTAACGGTTTCAATATGAGGGCTTGGTAGGGGAGATGGTGATTTACTAGGCAATTTATACGTTCAAGATTTGACATTGTCTCCGCGGCAAATAGGTTACGGACGCGGTTCCTAATTCCGCATACCTGCGTTCGAAACACAGCTGCGACCGATTGGGCAACAAAACCTTGTCGCGCTGAGTTTTAACGTGATGATATGGGAGCCGGTCGTTCAGAAAGCAAAGGCAAACTACTGAACGTAAACCTGCCAAGACGTCAACAACAGCAGTGCTTGTGTTGACAGCGATGTCCTGTAAATAGGATATGGAAAAAAAAATTGACATTGCTTTCAGTATCCCGGACGCTTATACTATCTAAATCAACGCCTGGCGGTCTGCTACCAAATCGTTTGCGGCTGATTTCGAACCCTCAGTTCTGTCAGTCGGAGAATTGTGCAGCTCACTGTCCCCAAGCCAAAGTCGTGGCTAATAAGTACAGTGGGTATTTTTAATGATTGTGTAGTGGTTGAAAATATTGCCGGTCCAAGTTTTGTATTTACCTATTATGTTGCATGAACTTTACAGAGGGTGAATACAAAACTTGGACAGGCAATATTTTCAAACACTGCACAGTCATTAAAAATACACTCTGTAGTACAGAACAATCGTCCAGACCTTCAGCCACTTTGGACATATTGTGATAGACTAATATTTGTATGGATGTTAATGTCACAGCAGTCTCTTTAACTTCCCAGTAGAGTTCCAGGTACTAATTTTAGGCTGGCTCGGCTTGGAAGCTTTAGTTAATTTTGTGCAACACTTTCCGCCACGAAGGGGATTCGAACACATAACCTGTCGTCTACTATCATCTACTGTCAACCACTGTCACCATCTACTGTCATCTACTGTCAACTACAGCCATCAGTTGCCGTCTACTGTCATCTGCTGTCAACTACTATCATCATCTACTGTCATGTACTGTCAACTACTGCCATTAATTGCCATATACTGTCACCTACTGTCAACTACTGCCATTAATTGCCATCTACTGTCATCTACAGTCAACTACTGCCATCACTTGCCATCTTTTGTCACCTACTGTCAACTACTGCCATCAATTGTCATCTACTGTCATCTACTGTCAGCTACTGTTATCATCTACAGTCAACTACTGTCATCATCTACTGTCAACTACTGCCATCTACTGTCATCTACTGTCAACTACTGCCATCTAATGTCATCTATTGTCATCTACTGTCATCTACTGTCATCTACTGTCAACTACTGCCATCAATTGCCATCTACTGTCATCTACTGTCAACTACTGCCATCAATTGCCATCTACTGTCATCTACTGTCAACTGCTGCCATCAATTGCCATCTACTGCCATCAATTGCCATCTACTGTCATCTACTGTCAACTGCTGTCATCATCTACTGTTATCTACTGTCAACTACTGCCGTCAATTGCCAACTACTGTCAACTACTGTCATCTAATGCCATCTACTGCCATATACTGTCAACTACTGTCATCTAATGCCATCTACTGTCATATACTGTCAACTACTGTCATCTACTGCTATTTACCGCCATCTACTGCCATCTACTGTCAACTACTGCCATCTAATGCCATCTACTGTCAACTACTGTCATCTACTGCCATCTACTGCCATCTACTGTCAACTACTGCCATCTACTGCCATCTACTGTCATATACTGCCATCTACTGCCATCTACTGCTATTTACCGCCATTTACTGCCATCTACTGCCGTATACTGTCAACTACTGCCATCTACTGCCATCTACTGTCATATACTGCCATCTACTGCCATCTACTGCTATTTACCGCCATTTACTGCCATCTACTGCCGTATACTGTCAACTACTGCCATCTACTGCCATCTACTGTCATATACTGCCATCTACTGCCATCTACTGCTATTTACCGCCATTTACTGTCATATATTGTCATACACTGTCATCTACTGTCATCTACTGCCTGTAGTACTTTGCGGTGTTGGACTGGGGGGGGGGGGTGGTCCTGAGCCTCTTGAACACATAACCACGAGGACACAGCTATTGTCCAAGACACTGCTAACACGGCTGTCATCAACACCTGTAGCAAGGTAAAGTGAAGAAGCTTTGCTCACGCCTAGCTGCGGCTTTGGTTTATGCTACTAGACCCCATATTGTTATAGGCCTATTGACACTCTATGCGCCATGTGATCAATATCAAGCAGATCGATTTTATTTCTCAGAACATTTCATCGACCAAATTTAGATTGGATCTATCTGGGGTTGGGGGTTGGAGGTAGTCCTTTACAAAAAACAAAACAAAAAAAATAGCGGATAAATAACTGTGATATATATATTTATGAACCGTCTTAGTGGCCTCAAAAAGGATTACCTAATTGATATTTGCGTGTAATACGTAATAAATAACTGAAGTAATAACGTAATAATAGAAATAATAATAATAATAATAAGGTAATAAATATACTATAATAAAATATATTATGTTACTATATTACTAATATTACTATAGATATACTATGTAATGTTCATTCTTAGACGCACAGACTAATTACTTGCATATCCTTTACATGACGTTGCAGTCAACACCAGCATTTGTTTCTGTTGTTATGATGTCTTGACAAGCTTACGTTCAGTAGTTTGCTATTGCTTTCTTAACGACCGTCACCCATACTATTCCGTAAAAAAACCAACGCAACGCGGTCTGCTGCCAAATCGCGCGCAGCTGTGTTTTGAACGCGTGTAAGGGGAATCACGAATCGCGTCCGTAACCGCCTTCGTCACGGAGCAGGCCATTCTTACAATTTTTTTTAATTTTTTTTTTTTTTTGGGGGGGGGGGGGGGGGGGTTCGCATATCCTTTACAGGACATTGCTGTCAACATCAGCATCTTTCAGCTGATTGTTGATTTCTTGGCGAGATTACGCTCTACTAACTGAAAATAACATCATGAATTAATATCTCTATAATCGTTTAACGTTGAAGTATCTTGAGTCCATAAGCCGCTAAAAGATCACTGGTTAGTTAGTTATCTGTTGGGGTATCATCCTTGCACTCCGGACATGTCCTTAGGTGCTCAGATCCTCCCCTCAACATATGCATCAGCGTCAGGCGGCTGGCCCACATGTGATAAGTTCGAATCCATTCCGAAGCTATGATTCTTTTTAAAGACTTGAGCACTCGACTCCGTGTCGAAGTGGTTACAGACGCAGTTCGTAATCCCAAATACCACGTTCGAAACACAGCTGTGGGCGATTTGGCAGCAGATCGCCTTACTTTGGATTTTATGACATGGTATGGGTGCCAGTCGTTCAGAAAGCAATGTCAAACTGCCGAACGTAAACCTGCCAAGAAATTTAAAAAATGCTGGGGTTGACTGCTACGTTCTGTAAAGGATATGCAAGTAACTAACTCTCAGGTCGCCCCAGTCTAAAACGGGTACTGGGTACTTTCTTGGAAGTAAATACGGCCTTAGGAATATCCACCCCATCACTCATCAAGTTAGCGGCGACTGCACTAGCCAGGCGGCCTTAATTCCTCAGGCTCAAACCCCCCCCCCCCCCCTTTCCACTTGTATCGATAATAACAACATATAAACTATAAAGGAGATGTTGATGCCTTGAGTCTATTTGGGTATATGGTGCTTTATCCATAGTTTTATATAATCATCATCACTTGCTGGGTGATGTTGTCAGTGTCGTCCTGCCGCATTTACTCTCCAAGACATTTCCTGGTGCCCATTTTAGCTTGGAAGACTATATCTACATATATTACACCATAATTATTTATGTTTCTAATGAAATCAACTTCGATATAAAATGAGGAACAAACTAAATATTCTTTGATTCATTCAAAACGATGTATAATTACTATAGCAATATTGGTTAAAATAAACAAATTAACAAATAAGTAAATCGAACTGGACTCTTTTTCTTCCCAAGACAATCATGGTACTAATTTAAGCCAGGTCATCCTATAATATATATAACGTAATTATTACTGTTTGATATCAAGGTAATTGCACTGTAAAATTAATAATAAAACCAATATTCTTTGATTAATGCAAAGCAATTAATAAATAATAACATCCTTTCGACCATGGTAATATTGACAAAAATAAATAAGTAAATAAATAAATAAACAAAGTAATTATTTAATTAACAGAGCAAACCAATATAGCTTTGATGTTTCTCTATCAACTATCAAACCAGTATAAATGTTTTATTACATACTTGTTACATACATTTTGTTACATTTTGTTACATACATGTTTTTATTACATACTGCTATAAATTAAACATGTAATACATAACATTTTATAAACGGAAATAAATATAAGCTAATGCCCCCTTTTCACAAGAGCAAATAAATCATATTTACTATCTCACCTTGCTTCCGAAATTTACTTTTATTTTAAATTATTTTAAGCAAGAAAGAATAAAAAAATACTGCCGAGTCTTAAATCTGAGACCCGAAGCCAAAGCGTTCAGACGTCGTACGTTTAAATGCCAGATGCGGCGACCTTTGAGCTTTCTGTATTTGATAGACTCGCCCTCATTATCGATCTTCTTCTTCTCTGTCTATTTTCAATGATGCTGTGTGATCGGAGGAGGTGTCTTGGGGAATTACCAGCGATCCAAGCAAACACGACGGATGCCGTTTGGAAGGAACTGGGCGGAGCTTAAAGTCGGCAAAATGATATCATTGTATGAGACAGCAGAATGGCAACTGTAACCAGTTTGTGAAGTGACAGGCCGGCAATAAAGTGCACATTTGATCTATAGTTTAACTAAATAGACAGGATTTTGGAATACTATTTCATGGCCAGGTTGTCTACATTATCTCGATATCACAATTGATGTATCGAATTCAGGAATACAAATAGATGGTTATTACAATAGCGAGTATGGGACTTTCGAGTAATGAACATAATCGGTTAGTTATTATGAAAGTTAGTGATTGGGAATGTTTGCTTTTTTGTAACTTTATGAATATTGTATTTTGTTTAGTGCTCGTATCATATAATGTATACAAATGTACATGCCATTTAGGGGATAAATTTGAATCAGCCATGTGCACATGTGGATTGGCGTCGCAGACAGCAGAGCACATACTCCAAGACTGCCCAAATTACAACATGTCTAGGCTAAACTTCTGGCCTAGAGAGACGACAGTGGAAGATAAACTCTATGGACCGTGAGTGAACTAAAAAAGACAGTTAAATTCATTCAAGAGACAACATTGCAGTTATAGACATATTTCAAGCGAACGCAAGAAGAAAAAGAGAGTAAATTGTTTCTGTATATATTTGTTGTCTGGTATTGTTTTCTGTTATCTGACTTGCTAGTAATGTTTCAGTGATAATGATGTTTTGGCTTCCATGAGAAAGATGTATTCTTTCAGCAATGAATGTGATTTATTGTCTTCATTTATGAATTGTTGTTTTCTGTTGTAATGTTACGGATATATTCGTTCAAGAAATAGTGTCTCCTGTCGTAATGGGGGGGGGGGGGGGGGGAGGGGAAGATATATTACTTTATCAGTTATTATATTCTGGCGCCATGGGGGAGATATACTACTTTATCAGTTATTATATTCTGGCGTAATGGGGAAGATATATTACTTTATCAATTATTCTATTCTGCTATAATAGGAGAGGTGTATTCTTTCAAAAATTATTATATTCTGTTAAAATTGGAAATATGAAAACCTCCATAAATTATTATATTCGGTTATAACTCGAACTATTTAAATCTTTAATAATTATTCTATTCTGTTATTATGGGAACGATGTAAACCTATATACATTATTCTATTCTGTTATAATGAGAAAGATAAAACCTCTATACATTATGCTATTCTGCTATAATGAGAGAGATGAAAATCTCTATAAATTATTCTATTTCGTTATAATGAGAAAGATGAAAACCTCTTTACATTATTCTATACTGTTATTATGAGAAAGATCGAAACCTCTATAAATTATTGTACTCTGTTATAACTGAAATTTCAACAATTACTGGCATCTGTACTGGTAGCATATATGCAAACTGTCATTAACTACACGTAGAGTTTTAAACTTAAGAATTTATACTTTCTTATCACTCTCGTAATGTTCGAGTAAGAGATAGTCATTCTTTCATAATAAAAAAAAAACAAAAGACATTAATTGCATGGCATTTACCGGACTTTGCAATCATCGCCAGAAATTTATGACCATGTGTGTTTTATTAAGCAATGTTAGTTCAGTAGCTTGCCATTACTCTCTGAAAGGCACACACTTCATACCATCAAATTCAGCGCAAAGTCTGTCTGCTGACAAATCGTCTGCTGCGAATTTCGAATTCTCGTTTCAGACACAGAAGAATTATGAAAGTTCGCGGCTCACAATCGATTAAGCTGCAAACATCGATTCATTCACTAATTACACAGAAATATCAATTTGGGATGAAATTTGCAAACTACTGAACGTAAACTTGCCAAGAGATCACATAACATTTTTTAAAAATGCTGGGATAGACTGAGACGTCTGTAAGGGATACGCAACTGACTAATTTTGAGGCCACTAAGACAATTCATACATAAACACACATATAATGTGTGGCGCTGGAAGAAGCAGAAGAAAGAAGTACGGATTAGAAGACGCACTAGACGACATAAAAATTGAAAGCTATAGTTACCGACCGGGATTCGAACCTGTCACCTGCATATGGTGTACTTCGAAGTGTACTTCGACGCATGTCCAATTAGACACTACTGTTGGTCTTGCGCCGAGGTACACTTGTTACTGCAGCGGGGCACTGTCGTCATTTGGAGGTGACAGGTTCGAATCCCTTTTGGTAACAATAGCTTTACATTTATAGGTTGTCTAAAAAAGTTAGTTGCATATCCTTTACAAGACGTAGCAGTCACCTCCAGCATTGATTGGAAGTTTGTGATTCCTTGGCAAGTTTACGTTCAGTAGTTCCCCATTGTTATATTGTCTAGTGCGTCCTCCAATCTATGTCCATCCATGAGGTGATGACAATCTCCCCAGCATTTCTCGCTTGGTCTCCCCCTGCCTCTCTTGCCCTTCAACTTTCCCGTTATGAAAACATACTCCAGAGAAGCATCTGATTCCAACAGAAATATGTTTTCCGAGAAGAATGCATAAAATACCTGGGTTTGTCAGGAAAGCCACAACAGGCAGCGCTTCAAGAAGCGGCTAAACAATTGTTGCACGTCCTTGCAGGACTTTACAACCAACCTTAAGTTGAATTTCAATGCCTTCTGAACGAGAATTCCACGTTAGCGCCCGCCTGGCTGTTGTGTGTCATGAACATATTACCGCACCGTCACCGCACAGGCAGTTTAAGCGCACCCATCAAAACCCTCTCAGCCAGGGAGGCCTCTAAGAAGCGGGTGAACATCACAAATTAATTAGAGAAGTTACATCTAGAGTGTCCAGATTTTGTCGCGCATTTTATGAAAAGACATACATGTGAAAATTTGGTGACAACTGGCAAATTGATGGAAAAAGAACGAAACCCAGACAAAGAGATGTACATCTTTGTTTATGAAAGCTCTCAGAATAGAGTATATTTATTCTTTTGTTGGACGACGAGGTAGTATGTTAATTCCACACACCGTCAGTTGGACTTTAACGTAGACTTCTGGTTCAGAAAGCAATGGCCAACTACTGAACGTAAACTTGTTGTCTTGTATAGCCACAACAAATAATTGAAATGTTACAACGTTTCGCTGGGTTTCATACCATCTTCTTCTGACTCTTGGAATCCAACACGAAACAGTAGATGTATCGAAGTTATAGTGAAAGCTTCCACACTCGGAATGAATAAGTTATTTACTTATGTTGCGTGATCTATTTACTTACGTTTGAATTCCTTAGACTGCTAGAGTAACTAACGACGATTGCCTGAATAAGGCTAATGAAACTAGAACACTATATACAACAATAAGAAAGAGACAAACAGCTTTCTTTGATCTTGAGATGAGAAGAGAGGCATTGGAGAACATCGTGACAACTGGAAAGATCGAGGGAAAGAGAGAAAGAGGCCAACCAAGAGAAATTATGCTGGATGGATTGAGACGGAGGCATGGAGGAATATCATCAGCAGAGTTGATCCAGAAAACCAAAGACCGAGATATGTGGAAAGACATGAATCCTACGCCAGCCGGCATGGCAATTGATGATGATGATGATGATGATGATGATGATAATGTACTGTCATATAGTACACCTGGTGTGCTGTTGCCGAGATAGCGAGTTCAACCCCTACACCAGACCGTTGGACTAAAATGCTGACTTCTCGTCCTTACCTTGTGGACGTAAAATACAAATACCTCAAAAGTCGGAGTGGGTTTCGCAGATGGCAAGGAACAATAATAATTGGGAGAGTTAATCCACGCACAAAAATCAGTCCATTGCACAAGAAGGAGTAGAACGTGTATGGATTACGCTCGAGTTCAAAAGCGAGCGAACGCAAAATAAAATTAAAACATATATAAGTCTGCCACAAAAAATACTGTTCATCGCCGATGGAAGCGACAGTCACTAGAAAACTAACAGCCATACAATATTGCATAAGACACCCAGTTAGTTCAGCAACCGACCGGCCGCTATTTTCTGAACAGCGGGCAGTTGTAAAAGCACTACACACGAAATTCACATTCTGTCTGTCTGTCTGTCTGTCTGTCTGTCTGTCTGTCTGTCTGTCTGTCTGTCTGTCTGTCTGTCTGTCTGTCTGTCTGTCTGTCTGTCTGTCTGTCTGTCTGTCTGTCTGTCTGTCTGTCTGTCTGTCTGTCTGTCTGTCTGTCTGTCTGTCTGTCTGTCTGTCTGTCTGTCTGTCTGTCTGTCTGTCTGTCTGTCTGTCTGTCTGTCTGTCTGTCTGTCTGTCTGTCTGTCTGTCTGTCTGTCTGTCTGTCTGTCTGTCTGTCTGTCTGTCTGTCTGTCTGTCTGTCTGTCTGTCTGTCTGTCTGTCTGTCTGTCTGTCTGTCTGTCTGTCTGTCTGTCTGTCTGTCTGTCTGTCTGTCTGTCTGTCTGTCTGTCTGTCTGTCTGTCTGTCTGTCTGTCTGTCTGTCTGTCTGTCTGTCTGTCTGTCTGTCTGTCTGTCTGTCTGTCTGTCTGTCTGTCTGTCTGTCTGTCTGTCTGTCTGTCTGTCTGTCTGTCTGTCTGTCTGTCTGTCTGTCTGTCTGTCTGTCTGTCTGTCTGTCTGTCTGTCTGTCTGTCTGTCTGTCTGTCTGTCTGTCTGTCTGTCTGTCTGTCTGTCTGTCTGTCTGTCTGTCTGTCTGTCTGTCTGTCTGTCTGTCTGTCTGTCTGTCTGTCTGTCTGTCTGTCTGTCTGTCTGTCTGTCTGTCTGTCTGTCTGTCTGTCTGTCTGTCTGTCTGTCTGTCTGTCTGTCTGTCTGTCTGTCTGTCTGTCTGTCTGTCTGTCTGTCTGTCTGTCTGTCTGTCTGTCTGTCTGTCTGTCTGTCTGTCTGTCTGTCTGTCTGTCTGTCTGTCTGTCTGTCTGTCTGTCTGTCTGTCTGTCTGTCTGTCTGTCTGTCTGTCTGTCTGTCTGTCTGTCTGTCTGTCTGTCTGTCTGTCTGTCTGTCTGTCTGTCTGTCTGTCTGTCTGTCTGTCTGTCTGTCTGTCTGTCTGTCTGTCTGTCTGTCTGTCTGTCTGTCTGTCTGTCTGTCTGTCTGTCTGTCTGTCTGTCTGTCTGTCTGTCTGTCTGTCTGTCTGTCTGTCTGTCTGTCTGTCTGTCTGTCTGTCTGTCTGTCTGTCTGTCTGTCTGTCTGTCTGTCTGTCTGTCTGTCTGTCTGTCTGTCTGTCTGTCTGTCTGTCTGTCTGTCTGTCTGTCTGTCTGTCTGTCTGTCTGTCTGTCTGTCTGTCTGTCTGTCTGTCTGTCTGTCTGTCTGTCTGTCTGTCTGTCTGTCTGTCTGTCTGTCTGTCTGTCTGTCTGTCTGTCTGTCTGTCTGTCTGTCTGTCTGTCTGTCTGTCTGTCTGTCTGTCTGTCTGTCTGTCTGTCTGTCTGTCTGTCTGTCTGTCTGTCTGTCTGTCTGTCTGTCTGTCTGTCTGTCTGTCTGTCTGTCTGTCTGTCTGTCTGTCTGTCTGTCTGTCTGTCTGTCTGTCTGTCTGTCTGTCTTCGTACTTCCTTACTCTGATAGAAGCAAGCCATTTTCAGAGCTTAGATGAACAGACAGATCATAAGCCGTTGATCCCACTGAATAGTTATAGTGCATGGGTCTGCCAGAGAGCTCCCCACCAGCTAGTCAGCCAAACAACATGGTGCAGGGACGTGAAGACAGACCAGAGATGAGAAACTCCAACTAGAGCTGCACAGGCAAACATGATCCACAACACCAAGTGGCCAACAATTGTCTGTTGCTCGTCGTTGCCATTCTGGCCTAGCCAAGTTCTAACGTAAGGGGGAGCTAGCATATACAGCAGCACATGATATATATATATATATAAATCCTATGGCACATGACATATATGCAACGGCACATGACATATATAAAACGGCGCATGACATATACAAAACGACACATCCCAGGAATGCTAACCTGGTTAAAAAACGCACGCAAAAGTCGGATGTGTTGGCCTAAGGGTTTTGGCCGAAGGGTGCATAACAAAACACACCGCAATTACGTCTGAAAAACCACTCCGGATGAACGCAGAAGAAGAAGAAACAACACATGACATATATAAAAAGACACATGCCATATATAAAACGGTGCATGAAAAATATAAAACGGTACCCAAGATGACAGTTATCGCACACATGAACTAGACGCCACTGTTAAAAAATATTGGACAGTAGGAGCGGTCTATTCCCATGTCCACAACCTCCCCCCCCCCCACCCCCAAACACCCCACGCCCTAGATACGCCACTGCGCCACCTTACCTACTTGTCTACAGACAGTTTTGTGGTTCTGTGACGAAGGATTAAAGACACACGAGATGTAGCTCAGTATATACTTCTGAAAGAAGCTGACATCATGAAAGCACATGTAAGAGAAGTGACTACGTTTGATATCCACAGCGTCACATCTGTCCATTTTAAACATTACGGAGCACGGACTGAGAAAAGCAACTGCTCTTGCTCTGATATCTCAAGAATTATATAAACAGTTTGGTTTTAAAGCACCTGTTTGCAAACTCAATCTTGTTACTGATTCTGTCTATGTGAGTCAAGAGTGAGTGGCACCTTCCAGTCTTTTCAGACCAAAGTATGTGAGTTGGAATGTGGCCAAAATTCCATCACAGTGTCTGGGCAGAGCTTTCAGAGAAACATGTGGTGCCCAAACGACATGTTCCCTCTCTCGGCCTAATCTTGTGTTTTCCAGAGGAATGGGTAACCGATACGCCTGGCACAAGGTAGGCTGCAAACGCTGGCGGCACAGCGTCAAACCTCCGAGACCTCGCCACCACGAGCAGGTGGCGAGTGATGGCCAGACCCTGGAACCCAAGGGACCCGGCTTAGAGGCGTTCAGCCAAGTCCCACAGGTGAGGGTCTCGTACGCACCTGGACCATAAGGACGTATACATCTGTCAATCACAAGTGTCCGGTCCTGTGTAAAGCGTGCACCATCGTCAGACTCTCCGCCTGACCTTAGCAGACCCCGCGACCAGCGGGAATAGGCCCGCCGGAGATACCGCAGGAGATACTGCTCGTCTATTGCGAACAAATCTCCCATGACTGAATAAGTAAAGAAACGATAATTACTACTACTAATGGTACCTTGCCATCTTTACAGATGATAGTTTGTTGCATTTTGCTTCCAAAAATAAAGGCATAATATCTACAACCCTTGGCGGTAGTGAATGTCATTGATCACATCAATTCACGCGTGTCAAGATTATGGTATACCAAACGAGCATATATTACATAACTACAATGCAGGGTTATGGGTTCCTTTCCCACACCGATCAGTTGCAACTAAAGTTGACTTCTCATTCAGAAAGCAATGGCAAACTACTGAAAGGAAAGTTACCCATACAATTGACCTGGGGTTGCTCGCAAAGTCCTGCAAGGGTCTTGCTACAAATGTAGTTGACCTACACATGAATGTCAGTGCATATTTACGTCCTCAGCGATTGTAGTTGAAGACAAGATGTGTGGTGATTGATTGTAAGGTGGTCAACACATGAATAAAGTTAACGTCATATACGCACATAGAAGAAGAACAAGTAAAACAAGAACAATTAGAATAGTACTAAAATAATGATTGTGAGAAGAAGAAGAAGAAAAAGAAAAAGAAGAAGAAGAAGAAGAAGAAGAAGAAGAAGAAGAAGAAGAAGAAGAAGAAGAAGAAGAAGAAGAAGAAGAAGAAGAAGAAGAAGAAGAAGAAGAAGAAGAACATCTATACAAGAGCGGAAAGTATTCCTCTAACACTGGAGATTTAACACAGACAGCCGTATTAGCAAGGCAATCCTCTATCCACTATGCCAACAATACCCCCCTCCCCCCTTTCCAACTGATTGAATGACATAAATAGTCAAACCCGTAACTCGTCTATCGACCTGTAAAGGCAGATAATACGAGGGATTCGATTTTATTCTCTACTCAAGATCTTAGTAAATTAGCGTTAATAACTTCCGTGTATGTTTCCCCGTTTACGGTTGTCACTACCAGCCCACGATTGGCCTGACATGGCCGCAGACAACACTGACAGCGCAAGTCTTTCTTCCCGCCACTAGTTTGACGAGGGTGATGATGATGGTTTTGATGTTGCTGTCGACGGGTTTCTCGCGGCGAGAGGTTGTGAACAAACGCAGGTGTCCCCGAGTGGCAGCAAATGGCTGGAACAGACAACGAGGCTGCGCCGGGGGGAACAAGAGCGGACAATTTCTGACAAAATGACTATTGATCCATGACAGTATTCATATTATTCCATCTCTAAGCTTAATGGTCAGGGGAAGGTTGCATTTGTGATGGTTACAAAAAGACACGACCACCCCCCCCCCCCCAAAGGAAGAGAAAAAAGTCCAAGGATATGACATACGTATAAACGAGGCGTCAAGATGTATTGGTTTGTTCGCAATGATGACCATTTTAACAAATGGCAGGAAATTGTGAAGTTTCTAATCTGCGTCTATCTAATGGACTCTATTCTTAGAATGCTTGGTGTTTCCAGCAATAGCGAGATAAGAGAGTGTGAATGATTAAATATGACAACCTCTTTGAATGTTGGACAGTTGATTGTATACTATTTTATTTTCTACGGTGTGTTTATTTTACTGGTGGATTTTGTTATTGCATTCACTAGTGTTCTTCCTTCGCGATAAAACATTTTGGAAATTTCAGTGTCATTATTATCATCTGTTAATTTGTGTTTTATTTTATCGTTAAACATGTTTAATGTCCTATGGAGGACTTTGCGAGCAACCTCATCCCCCAAGTTGATTTACTAAGCAATTTTACTTTCAGTGATGGTGTTTGTCCACCAAGAATGATGATGACCATTCATTTCATCCAGTTGGGTTGAAAGTTTAGAGCCGCGAGTTCTAAGAAGCCTGACAAGGCCTATTTTGGCTCGAATGTTCTTTGACAACGTGGGCAAAGAATGCTTGACGTTCCAGGAGGAGGATCCCCTGCAGTTCTTTTTTTTTCCCCACAGCTCTTACTGTCCTGTTTGCTTCACAGGTGACTACACCCTTGCACAATGATGTATGCCAAGAATTTCGGTCTTTAGCAGCAGTCTCTAATGTGTCGTGATGAATTTCTAAAGCTTTCAGTGAGATCTTCAGAATGTCTTTAAAACGTTGCCTCTGGCTGCCTTGGGAGAATTTACCACAGCGCATCTCACTGTAAAAAAATTCGTTTAGGGAGCCTGTGATATGGCATGCGAGTCAAGTGACCAGCCCAGCGAATCTGATTCAATATGTCATTGAAGGCCAACCGACCGGTGTAGGGTACTCCGTCACAATTGTTTGGTCACGTTATGAGAAGAAATAAATTAGAGTACTTGGCGACAACTGGTAAGATTGAGGAAGACAGAACAAGGGGAAGGCAGAGAAGCAAATACCTGGATGGCTTGGCCACGTGGTTTGGTCGAGACAGGAACACTGCATCTGTTTGGCCTTTCCTGTGAGTTTTGAATGTCGGCCGGATGTTCTGTTCACTCCCTGCAGCACCATTCTCTCCAAGCCGTGATAATCTGTCTGTTCTTCAGTACTGTACACACTATTCTAAAGGGCCCAATCACATCTGCCTTCTCATGCACTAATGCTCCACCAAGGGATGAAGACGCAGCCAATCTGTCTGCTTGTTCGTTTCCCACCACAACAGCATGTCCTGGGGGGGGGGGAAATCCAACAGATGCTCTCTATTTTTTATTGTTGAATGGAAGCCTGCCATTCTGCGCGAAACGTGCCTGTCTTAACCTTTATCATCATACTTTGTGAGTCCGTTACAATCACGACATGCCTGTCTTCACCTTTCTCGTCGAACTTTGTGAGTCCGTTATAATCCCGATATGTGTGTGCTGTTTCTATTAGCAGAGAAGTATTGCAAAACATGGTGAAGACTGGAGATATTAGATAGAGAAGCGGCTGGGGCAGAAGGAGAGAAATGATGATGGAAGGGTTGAGACTGTGACACGGAGGGATATGATCAAAAGAACTGACCCAGAACACCATATACCGAGAGAGAGAGAGAGAGAGAGAGAGAGAGAGAGAGAGAGAGAGAGAGAGAGAGAGAGAGAGAGAGAGAGAGAGAGAGAATGAGTAGTCTCACGATGACCAGGTGACAACTATATGTTGTCCAACTTTTAACACGGAATGTAAACAAATATAACACCAACCCACTCGAGTTGAGTTGAGATGAACCAAAAACCATCATCACAGGAATGGGGACATTCCCATACGCACTCCATCCTCATCTACAACCATCATAGAGTCCCAATACTGATGGTATCAGTTGCAATCTGATAACGTATTCGTCCAGCCTCTCCTTGGAGTAATGATTGTCGGTTAGATGCCCTGCCGCACAATTCGATCCAGGCAAAGGTGATGCACCTGTTCGTCCACTCTATACACATAATCCCAAAGGGCTCTGACCACATCTGCCTTATCGTGCACCAATACCCACCCAAATTTGCAAATGCAGCCAATTTATCCGCCTCTTCATTTCCCAACACACCAGCATGCCCTGGGGAAATAATCCAACGGACACTCCCTATCTTAGACTATAATTGACGAATGCCACTCTGCACGAAGCATATATGTCTTCACTTGTTCAACACACTCTGTGAGTTCGTTACAATCACGATATGTGTGTTCTGTTTATCCTCCAGCCAGCGGAACGTTTCAGTGACCGCCTCCACCTCCATTCTCAAACTAGATGTTGTGGCATCATATGTCAGGCCTTCATCCACTACTCACTGTTCATTAACCTTCGCTATGAACCCACTGGCACTTCTGTTGCTTCCTATCACAGAGCCATCCGTGTAAATGGCTACATCACCTGGTCACAAATTATCGTGTAACAATTGTTGCACCTCTTATTCAAAGCTGCCTGCTGGCCAGTTCATACACTCCAGATTCAGTGTGATTATGACCCTGCACAGGTCCGACATTTCTTCTGACATTCTGACCCATGCCTCTCTTCTCATAATGTTTTCACGCATACAAACTTCTCTAGCCACCACAGACAGTACATGAATGCCATGACACCGAAACTAACTAGTGCTCTTATTGGAGTCACTAACATGGAGGCCACATAGGGTAACGCAGCGCGCGAGAATTCGGTAGCGGTACTCGCCGCGTTGGTGACGTACGGGATAAGTGAGCCGGCCGCTCAGAAAACAATGGCAAACTACTGAGCGTAATCTTGCCAAGAAATCAACCACAGCGGTAAAATGCTGGTGTTGACAGCGATGTCATGTAAAGGATATGCGAAAAAAAACAAAAAAACATGGAGGTCAGTGTGTTAACAAAAGTAAAGGACAAGTAAAGGACACTATCACACTGTTCATAGCGCATTGGACATACGGTGCTAGACTTTTTATTATAGAGCAAACGGCAGTCGGTTGGTGATGTTCTCAGAATCACAGCTGTGATCTTGTAAAGATATTTCCTCGCATCCATCTTAGGCTGAGTCAATCTGCAAGTTCAAGTCAGTTTTGAAAATTCTAATACGCAAATGGAACCCTTGACAAGCGGGCTGGTAGGTTAGCGTCTGATCACAACCATACCGTACTCCAAGGATTTAGTGTGAACGAGAAGAAAATGATAAAAAGCAAAGATTAAAGATGAGTCTTGATAACCCAGATGTCATACTGAGTTTCTAGTCGTAGAAATCCAGTGGTATTACCAGCAATCGTTTTCTTATTCTCCTTCTTCCCTGTATCTCCTATTGGAGTACACCAAACCAATCCACGTCAAACCGTCCTATCTCTTCCTATCTCCCTCAGCTCCTTTCATGTCTCCCCAATATCAAACCAAATCAAACCACGTCAAGCCGTCCTATCTCATGCAGAACCCTCAATATCCTCCCAATATCAACTCAAACCAAGTCAAGCCGTCACATCTCCCTTAGGTATTCCATGTCCCGCCAATATCAACCCAAACCACGTCAAGCCGTCCTATCTCATGCAACACCCACACTATCCTCCCAATATCAACCCAAACCACGTCAAGGAGTCCTATCTCTTCCTATCTCCCTCAGCTACCTACATGTCCTCCCAATATAAACCCAAACCATATCAAGCCGTCCCCTATCTCTTCCTATCTCCCTCAGCTACCTCCATGTCCTCCCAATATCAACCATCAACGTCAAGCAGTCCTATCTCTTCCTATCTCCCTCAGGTACCTCCATGTCCTCCCAATATCAACCCAAACTATGTCAAGCCGTCCCCTATCTCTTCCTATCTTCTTCAGGTACATCCATGTCCTCCCAATATCAACCCAAACCATGTCAAGCAGTCCTATCTCTTCCTATCTCCCTCAGGTACCTCCATGTCCTCCCAATATCAACCAAAACTATGTCAAGCCGTCTCCTATCTCTTCCTATCTTCTTCAGGTACATCCATGTCCTCCCAATATCAACCCAAACCATGTCAAGCAGTCCTATCTCTTCCTATCTCCATCAGATACCTCCATGTCCTTCAGATATCAACCCAAACCATGTCAAGCCGTCCCCTATCTCTTCCTATCTCCCTCAGGTACCTCCATATCCTCCCAATATCAACCCATACCACGTGAAGCCGTCCTATCTCTTCCTATCTCCCACAGCTACCTCCATGTCCTTCAGATATCAACCCAAACCATGTCAAGCCGTCCCCTATCTCTTCCTATCTCCCTCAGCTACCTCCATGTCCTTCCAATATCAACCCAAACCATGTCAAGCCGTCCCCTATCTCTTCCTATCTCCCTCAGGTACCTCCATATCCTCCCAATATCAACCCATACCACGTGAAGCCGTCCTATCTCTTCCTATCTCCCTCAGCTACCTCCATGTCCTCCCAATATCAACCCAAACCATGTCAAGCCGTCCCCTATCGCTTCCTATCTCCCTCAGGTACCTCCATATCCTCCCAATATCAACCCATACCACGTGAAGCCGTCCTATCTCTTGCAGCATCCTCCATATCCTCCCAATATCAACCCAAACTAAGTCAACCGTCCCCTATCTCTTCCTATCTCCCTCAGCTACCTCCATATCCTCCCAATATCAACCCATACCACGTGAAGCCGTCCTATCTCTTGCAGCATCCTCCATATCCTCCCAATATCAATCCAAACTAAGTCAACCGTCCCCTATCTCTTCCTATCTCCCTCAGCTACCTCCATATCCTCCCAATATCAACCCATACCACGTGAAGCCGTCCTATCTCTTCCTATCTCCCACAGCTACCTCCATGTCCTTCAGATATCAACCCAAACCATGTCAAGTCGTCCCCTATCTCTTCCTATCTCCCTCAGGTACCTCCATATCCTCCCAATATCAACCCATAACACGTGAAGCCGTCCTATCTCTTCCTATCTCCCACAGCTACCTCCATGTCCTTCAGATATCAACCCAAACCATGTCAAGCCGTCCCCTATCTCTTCCTATCTCCCTCAGCTACCTCCATGTCCTTCCAATATCAACCCAAACCATGTCAAGCCGTCCCCTATCTCTTCCTATCTCCCTCAGGTACCTCCATATCCTCCCAATATTAACCCATACCACGTGAAGCCGTCCTATCTCTTCCTATCTCCCTCAGCTACCTCCATGTCCTCCCAATATCAACCCAAACCATGTCAAGCCGTCCCCTATCGCTTCCTATCTCCCTCAGGTACCTCCATATCCTCCCAATATCAACCCATACCACGTGAAGCCGTCCTATCTCTTGCAGCATCCTCCATATCCTCCCAATATCAACCCAAACTAAGTCAACCGTCCCCTATCTCTTCCTATCTCCCTCAGCTACCTCCATGTCCTCCCAATATCAACCCAAACCATGTCAAGCCGTCCTCTATCTCTTCCTATCTCCCTCAGCTACCTCCATGTCCTCCCAATATCAACCCAAACCATGTCAAGCCGCCCCCTATCTCTTCCTATCTCCCTCAGGTACCTTCATATCCTCCCAATATCAACCCATACCACGTGAAGCCGTCCTATCTCTTCCTATCTCCCTCAGCTACCTCCATGTCCTCCCAGTATCAACCCAAACCATGTCAAGCCGTCCCCTATCGCTTCCTATCTCCCTCAGGTACCTCCATATCCTCCCAATATCAACCCATACCACGTGAAGCCGTCCTATCTCTTGCAGCATCCTCCATGTCCTCCCAATATCAACCCAAACTAAGTCAACCGTCCCCTATCTCTTCCTATCTCCCTCAGCTACCTCCATATCCTCCCAATATCAACCCATACCACGTGAAGCCGTCCTATCTCTTCCTATCTCCCTCAGCTACCTCCATGTCCTCCCAATATCAACCCAAACCATGTCAAACCGTCCCCTATCTCTTCCTATCTCCCTCAGCTACCTCCATGTCCTCCCAATATCAACTCAAACCATGTCAAGCCGTCCCCTATCTCTTCCTATCTCCCTCAGGTACCTCCATATCCTCCCAATATCAACCCATACCACGTGAAGCCGTCCTATCTCTTGCAGCTACCTCCATACCCTCCCAATATCAACCCAAACTAAGTCAACCGTCCCCTATCTCTTCCTATCTCCCTCAGGTGCCTCGATATCCTCCTAATATCAACCCAAACCATATCAAGCCGTCCTATCTCTTGCAGCACCCTCAATATCCTCCCAATATCAACCCAAACCACTTCAAGCCGTCATGTCTCCCTCAGGTACCTCCATATCCTTCCAATAACAAACCAAACCAAACCCCGTCAAGCCGTCCTATCTCTTGCAGCACCTTTAGTTAGTTAGTTAGTTAGTTAATTAGTTAGTTAGTCGCAGTTCCAACTTCACAGCAACGGGTCGTCCCCATTATGCTCCGTTCCTGTGCCAGTGAATATCACACAAAACGCTTCCCACTGCCCAATGTGAAAAGTGGAAAAGACAGGAGTCTCGACAAACAACAGCCCGCACAGATACACTGTGAATAATGCCGCCGCCAGAATGTCAACACACCAGTCCCCCACGAAACACCCAGTTCATCTCTGATGGAATCGGTAGTCATTTTCCTATCTGGATGTTTCCTAGATGTTCACCCACACAGTCCACGAAAATACAATTCATCACCGACGGCAGTGGCAGTTAACCAGAAGCCTAGCAGCCACGCATTTCTGCATAAGGCAAAAACCGGTCATCTCTGGGACATAGCCACCTGTCATCGCTCCGAACATGCAGTCACGTTCCCAAAAAAAAAACAAAAAAACTTGGGCAGATTCAAAAGCACTTCACACGAAACTCACAGCTCACAGTGTCGCGCCACGCACTCACTCAGTAGCAGGGTGACGGAACCATCAAGCCTCCTTAGTCGCCTCTTACGACATTCGTGGTAGGCTACAGTGTTGCTATTCTTTGCTTCCCTTATGGGCCCCGGCAACACACGGGAGAAAGAAAAATAGGGAAAGGTAATCCACGCGCAAACATCCGTCCAGTGTATAGAAGTAGTAGCAACTACTAGGAGTGGTAGCATGTGTGTGGGCTAGCTTGAGTTCAAAGTGAGCAAGCAAGAAAAAAAAACATACAAGGGATATATCAAATAGTAAGTTACACCTGATGAGTCAGAGGGGAATGACAGAAACTGGGAACTCAAAATACAGCAAATATGGATCTGGTGGTGGTAGAAAGACTTTGAAAACACCAGAGAAATAAAATGGCAGCACCCTTAATATCCTCCCAATATCAACCCAAAACACGTCAAGCCGTCATATCTCCCTCAGGTACCTCCATGTCCTCCCAATATCAAATCAAACCAAACCACGCCAAGCCTATCTCTTCCTATCTCCCTCAGGTACCTCCATGTCCTCCCAATATCAAATCAAACCAAACCACGCCAAGCCGTCCTATCTCTTGCAGCACCCTTAATATCCTCCCAATATCCACCGAAACCATGTCAAGCCGTCATATCTCACTCAGGTACCTCCATGTCCTCCCAATATCAAACCAAACCAAACCACGTCAAGCCGTCCTATCTCTTGCAGCACCCTTAATATCCTTCCAATATCAAACCAAACCAAACCACGTCAAGCCGTCCTATCTCTTGCAGCACCCTTAATATCCTCCCAATATCCACCCAAACCATGTCAAGCCGTCATATCTCACTCAGGTACCCCCATGTCCTCCCAATATCAAACCAAACCAAACCACGTCAAGCCGTCCTATCTCCTGCAGCGCCCTTAATATCCTCCCAATATCCACTAAAACCACGTCAAGCCGTCCTATCTCTTGCAGCACCCTTAATATCCTCCCAATATCAAACCAAACCAAACCACGTCAAGCCGTCCTATCTCTTGCAGCACCCTTAATATCCTCCCAATATCAAACAAAACCACGTCAAGCCGTCCTATCTCTTGCAGCACCCTTAATATCCTCCCAATATCCATCCAAACCACGTCAAGCCGTCCTATCTCTTGCAGCACCCTTAATATCCTCCCAATATCCACCCAAACCCCGTCAAGCCGTCCTATCTCTTGCAGCTCCCTTAATATCCTCCCAATATCCACTTAAACCACGTCAAGCCGTCCTATCTCTTGCAGCTCCCTTAATATCCTCCCAGTATCCACCCAAACCACGTCAAGCCGTCCAATCTCTTGCAGCACCCTTAATATCCTCCCAATATCCACCCAAACCACGTCAAGCCGTCCTACCTCTTGCAGCTCCCTTAATATCCTCCCAATATCAAACCAAACCAAACCACGTCAAGCCGTCCTATGTCTTGCAGCACCCTTAATATCCTCCCAATATCCACCCAAACCACGTCAAGCCGTCCTATCTCTTGCAGCTCCCTTAATATCCTCCCAATATCAAACCAAACCAAACCACGTCAAGCCGTCCTATCTCTTGCAGCACCCTTAATATCCTCCCAATATCCACCTAAACCACGTCAAGCCGTCATATTTCCCTCAGGTACCCCCATGTCCTCCCAATATCAAACCAAACCAAACCACGTCAAGCCGTCCTATCTCTTGCAGCACCCTTAATATCCTCTCAATATCCACCCAAACCACGTCAAGCCGTTCTATGTCTTGCAGCTCCCTCAACGTCCTCCCAGTATTATTCATCTCTGTGAAGGAAATTAATCCTTAGAATGCTGAAACCGGAAGGGTTCCTTAGAGAACTTGACAGCGAACTGTGCTGGTAGTGTCATGAGCAAGGTCGGCGCCAATTCGACGATGGGACTGGTTGCCTGCGACAGTGAGGGTCTTGTGGTATACAAAAACGTCTCTACTAACATCCGTCTATAGATGCCCTTTAAAAAATTACTAAACCCAAATAATTACTGTTAAGTACCTTACTTGCGGGAAAAGAAAACAGAGAAAAACTAACCCGTAGGGTAACTTAATTTATTTGGCCTTAGTTGGTTCACGTACCTGGAAAGACCGGAACTGATTGTAAAACAAAGGCTCTTTGTAGCCATTTTTGGTCAGTGGAACACAAAAGACAGACGTCGGCTTTTCCCCGTGGTGGGGGGGGGGGGGGGGGGGCAATGTTGCGTTAAAAACCATAATTCTCTGCAGCCATTGGTATGTTAAAACCTACATTATTAAGATGTATTCATGTATTTTTTTTTTTAATAAAGTACATATACCATTGTGTTTAATTAAGAATTAGTTAGAATGGTAAATCAACAATTCTTGTAAACTAGAGTCTGATTTGATTTTTAGTACTGAGCACATGTATGGGCCACGCTGTAATTTTTCCTATGCTTTACAATTTCAAATCCCTATGTTAAAACCTTTTATAGGCATTGTGAACTTATATCTAAATAGCAGTGCTTATAACCTATAAATATTATGTGTACTGTAGAGTATGAAACTCATGTCAGAAACACATTCAGAAACAATTTCTCCATGTGGGAGCAGACTCATACTTCATAGTAGAGAACTCGTTTCTGCCAATTTCATAGTCCTATGAAAAATAACTTCTATGCATGGTGAACTATATCTCACTATCTATGCGTAGAAACCTGCAAATAATCTATGCACCATAGAGTATTGAACTCTAAAGAACATTTTCAAAGGGACTTTTTCTCCATGCGGACGCAAAATATGGATAACGAATATTACCTGATAGACATGGTTTCGGGTTGGAGAAATAGTTTTCCTAATTCCTAATCTGTAACTTGGAACTATAGTGCTAAAATTTAGTACAATCCTTTTGTTAACAGATTAGTAACCACTCAACATGAGTGATGAACATGTAATCATTTCATAAAATAGCGCTAGGGAATTGCCATGTTTGAGAATATAAATTCAAGAACAAAGACAGTAAACGCTTGATAGAAATGAATGTTTGGATAGGATTTGCCTTCAATCCGCATCACCTCATTGTAGTAGGAACAGAAGCGGAGATTGATGTGAATAAATTGCTTGCAATATTCAGAAGACTGGACCATGCGGCATAAGTTATTCTAATAAATACACTCGGAATAATAGCAGTAATTGGCAAATTATATCACAGCGTTCACTAACCCATGCTGCAGAAGCAGTGGGGGATAAAGAATAATCTAGTTTGTGAATTAACAAATAAGAAAATTTAAAACCATTGGCTCCTGCATTAAATTTTATGATGATTATCTTGTACTTAATATCAGAGAAATGTAAGTTTGTTTTCTCTGTTAGGGGAATTTTTCGCTGTCCGGATTGTTACTCTTTACTGTGGAAAATACACATTGTAATGTGACTCCTGTGGAAACATGAGATGATGTAGGAAACCTGTGTATGTCAATACTTAAGAAGACAATGTTGAATAGCCTTGGCCTAATGCTGATTATAGTGCCGGAAGGATGACGCGGCATTAGAAACCACAGAGATTATGTATAGGCTATCCTCTTCAAGTAGAGAGAGAGAGGCAATATCAACATGTTCGGATGGACAGAATGGCTTCGCTCATCAAATAGTCCCCAGTAACAATCTTAACAAAACATAGAGTGAAAAGATACCTCACTCACTATTAGAGTCAGAATGGCTCTACACCAAGCAACGAGGGACAGTGGAACGTGGACTCCCACTCCTTTCCTCTTCTCCTCTTGTTGGTTGTACTTTTGTTTGTAATGATGTCATAACCATGTTAACATAACACAGTAGGTTAATGCTCGTGTTGTATTCTTGTCATCCCTTTTCTATAGAAGAGAAGCAAGTGGTAGTTGGATTTGGTGGGACTATATCACTGACTGGATCCTGGGTCAACAGCCAGATAGTGATAAATGGCAACCTATCCTAACCATAGTCTGGATCTAGAAATACATCAATCTTGACTGCTGCAATCATTAGCTGCCATAGCCAGCGAAAGACACATTCAAATAGAAGATGACAGACACTCAGCGTTTGATATTCTGACTCCTGTCAGAATACTCAGGATGGACTTCCTTATCAGAATGTCGACATGATGCCTAGTACACAGATACAAAAAGGATAACCTGTTTTACTTCTGGGAGGTACCGCCTGATGAGCCATCAATCGTCGAGGTCAACTAAACTATGGGAGTTATACTACGTGTAATAAAACTAACAGCAGTAAGAACCCTCCATCTGTCTGTTGGACTCCCAAGTTCAAAGGATACACCCAAGTATCCTCCTTCGAAAGAAAAGTCACACAGCCGCAAAAGTCAACATAAGGTTTCAGCCACTCAACACCAAGTTCTAGAATATGAACACCACCTCAAACAAATGGGGAAGAGACACTGAAACCACATAAGCCAATACAAACAAGGTACAAACTTAACATCCTCTGAAACATAACTACATCAGATTACCTCAAGAATTCAAAACCTGAACACCATCAAAAAGACCATATGAAAGCAGTTAGCAGAGTAAATGTCTTTACGCCTGCAACCAAAGGAAGCATCTGATTGCTCGCAACCCTGGTTATGTGTTGGAGTAATATTCTTCAGTTCCTTGCCTGCAACATAAATCCTGGAAAGGTCTCCAGATGAAACGAAATGAATGACTCACCATTGTATGTTCTACACTGAAATGGAATTAATCAGAACTCTATGCTGGTTCTATGTCGGCCTAATTGCCCCATCACCAAGTGTGGGATGGCCTATCAACATGAACCGGGTGTGTGACAAAGCCTTTTGAACTAAATTGAGACACGGTTAACATAAACCGAGCTGTTGGACAGTCGTCATCTTTTCATCGATAAGATAATATAGGGAAGAACCTTCTGCACGAGCTTAAGTTGCATCTCCTGAAAGTATGACAGACCTAGGCATCAATTTCAATTGGAACACATAGCCCAATGGCAACAGAGTATTCTTGAATTCAGTCCCATGGAGGGAATATGTGCTTATGTATAATTCTATTCTTGGATTATGGATTATAAACATTCACCAGCCAACTTCAGTGGGCATACTGTATGTATAAAATGACCGTGAGTACATTTATTTCTGCCCGGATAAATAGGGACATTATCTGCTTCGCACTGGAGAAGAATAACCGACAGCAACACCTAAGGAAAAAGACTGTAATTAAATAATTAGTTTAATTATTAGTACCAAATGCTTTTGTATATGTGTTTTTTTTTTCTATGGAGGTAACAGGTCAGCAGCTTTTTTTAAATGAAGGTTATGGTATAGTATTTTGACACCAACTCATTATTTTTAAATATGAGAATTGTAAAGGGAGTCAGAAACAACTGTTTTATATGTTGGGTTTTCTGCACTTAGACCAATGTTGTGCTTTTATCTAGGTAAAATAAGCCAAGTTAGCAGAACCAATTTGTGGTTGTTGTGTTGTTGGTAATAACATTGTTGTTTTCTTGGGGCACATGGGGTAAATGTGTTTTGATAATGCAAATCATTCCCATGCCTGTCATGAAATTCAATAAGACTATTACACTTTTCATGTATGTAACTCCAGATCTTGATTTAATACTTGAACTGTTTGTCCATAATTTGTTGATGTGTACATCAAGTAAATGTGGTGTTCACCAGTGGTTGTTTATATGTTGGGAACAATCAATGTCTTCTAGCACTAGATAAACTTTAGAGGGCGATAAGTGGGAATGGAGAAGTACTCATAAATACAGCTATGAACAGGAGGGACGTATTTTCCTTCATGTATTTAGGGTAGAATTCCATGATCCCCTCAAGTGGCTAAAATAATAGAGAATCAAATTAAATCCCCTAGACAACTTAACAAAATATTCTCTTAAATTAAAATTCACACCCCACAGGCCTATAAAATGTTATATGGCGCTATCACATCACAGACCCATAGCAAGAAAATGCTTAGGACAAGTTAATATTTGTTTTATGTTAAGACCTGCAATACTGCAGACTTTTCCATGAGGGGAAAGTGCAGACTTCACCATGAGGGAAAAAGTGCAGACTTCTCCATGAGGGTAAACATGCAGACTTCTCCATGAGGGGAAATGTGCAGACTTGTCCATGACGGAAAAAAAGTGCAGACTTTCCCATGAGAGGAAAATTGCAGACTTCGCCATGAAGGGAAAAGTACAGATTTCTCCATGAGGGGAAAAGTGCAGACCTCCCCATGAGGGGAAACTAACAGAGGTATTCGAAAAAATAACACAGGTGAGACAGAGGTGCCTTTTCTCATTTCTACAATTCTTACTGACTACAAACTGGGTCATGAAGATAACAGTAAGCACTGCCAGAAATGGAATTCAATGGACAGCTCTGACCAAGTAGTTCGATGATCTGGATTTCGCTGACGACATTGCCTTCCAGTCTGATACAATCAGATGCAGGTTAAACTAGCAGCAAAAGATCGGAGATCACAACAGCTAGGTTTAAAAATTCCTAGAAGAAAGAAACAGGTTATAAGAATAAATCGAGCAATAGATAATCTAACCTCCCTTAGTGAAACCTCACTTCAGCTGACGGAATCATACACCTACTTAGGTTGTGATGTAAACAAAAGTGGTGGAACAGATAACGATACTATCAGATTCAATAAGTTACATAAATAAACACACATAGTATTGTTTGGCGCTCACAGAAGGAGAAGAAGGAAATAGAGACTAGATGACACACTAGACAACATGCAATCTGAAAGCTATAGTTAAGGACCGTGATTCGAACCTGTCACCTCCAAATGACGACAGCGCTTCGCTGCAGGAACAAGTGTACTTCGATACATGACCAAAATTGATTTCCTATCAGATTAAAGAAGTCTAGAGGAGCTTTCAGCACTGGGAAATTTGTGAATGTGAAAAGAAAGTAAACTTAGCACCAAACTCAGAATATTCAATTCGAATGTAAAATCAGTACTATTGTATGGAGGAGTAAATGCCCGGGAAGAGAGGAAGAGGAAGGTCAAAGAGAAGATGGGTGCAGGATGTGGCAGAATGTTAACGCTAGAGTGAGTCGGAAGTGGATGATTAGTATGTCAACGCTAGAGGGGGTCTGAAGTAGATGATTAGTATGTCAACGCTAGAGGGGTCTGAAGTAGATGATTAGTATGTCAACGCTAGAGTGGGTCGGAAGTAGATGATTAGTATGTCAACGCTAGAGTGGGTCGGAAGTAGATGTTTAGTATGTCAATGCTAGAGTGGACCGGAAGTAGACGATTAGTATGTCAAGGCTAGAATGGGTCTGAAGTAGATGATTAGTATATCAACGATAGAGGGGGGTCTGAAGTAGATGATTAGTATGTCTTCCCTAGAATGGGTCGGAAGTAGATGATTAGTTTGTCAACGCTAGAGTGGGTCGGAAGTATATGATTAGTATGTCAACGCTAGAGTGGACCGGAAGTAGATGATTAGTATGTCAAGGCTAGAAGGGTCGGAAGTAGATTATTAGTATGGCAACACTAGAGTTGACCGGAAGTAGATGATTAGTATGTCAACGCTAGAGTCGGTGGGAAGTAGATGATTACTATGTCAACACTAGAATGGGACAGAAGTGAATGATTAGTATGTCAATGTAGAATGGGTAGGAAGTAGATGATTGGGATGGCAACGCTGGGGGTGGGGGGAGGAAGAGAGTTATGGGGATGTCAATGCTGGAATGGGTCGAAGTAGATGTTTATTATGTCAGCGCTGGAATAGGTCAGAAGTAGATGATTACGATGTCAACGCTAGAGTGGGAAGGAAGGGGATGACTAGTGTAACAACGCTAGAATGGGTAGGAAGTAAATGATTAATATGTCAACGCAGTTGTGGGTCGGAAGTAGATGATTAGTATGTCAACATTAGAGTGGGTCTGAAGTAGATGATTAGAATGTCAACAGTAGAGTGAGTTGGAAGTAGATAATTAGTGTGTCAACAATAGAGTCGGTCGGAAGTGAGTGATGACTATGTCAACGCTAGAGTGGGTCGGAAGTAGATGATTAGTATGTCAACGTTAGAGTTGGTCGGATGTAGATGATTCGTATGTCAACATTAGAGTCGGCCAGAATTCGATGATTAGTATGTCAACGCTAGATGGGTCTGAAGTAAATTATTACTATGTCAACACTAGAATGGGTAGGAAGTAGATGATTGGAATGGCAACACTAGGGTGGGTCGGAAGAGAGTTATTGGTATGTCAAGGCTACAATGGGTCGGAAGACGATGATTACTATGTTAACGCTATAGTGCATCGGAAGTAGATGATGCACTATATGTATCACGTAGTATGTCAATGTAGTATGTCAACTCAATAATTGGTCAGAAGTAGATTATTAGTGTGTCAACGCCAGACTAGGTCGGAAACGGATGATAAAAGTAATTTGAGCTCGGAATTATCTGTTCAAATAACAGCCCTGTGGGTAACGGAACCTCTGCAGCGCCATCTTGATGACTTTTTCAGGCCTTCAGGTGAGTAATTCTAATTAACCGGGCTAAAGGTCTACTATAGAAATATATGGTGTTTGTCCATCAAGAATGGTGATGACCATTCATTTCATACAGTGGGGTTGAAAGTATGGAGCCGTGAGTTCTAAGATGGCTGATAAGGTCTATTTTGGCTCGAAATGTTCATTGACAATGTGGGCAAGGAGGAGGATCTGCTGCGGTGGTTTTTATGTCCAGTCTTGTTTTTTTTCCACAGCTCCTGCAGTCCTGTTTGCTTCACAAGTGACTACACCCTTGCGTAATGATGTACGTTATGAATTTCGGTCTTTGGCAGCAGTCTTCCGTGTTTCGTGATTAATTCCGATAGCTTTGAGCGATATCTTCAGAGGGTCTGTAAAGCGTTTCCCCTGGCAGCCTTGGGAGCGTTTACCACAACGAACTCACCGTAAAAAAAAAATCCGTTTAGGGAGCCTGTGATCTGGTATACAAGTCAGATGACCAGCTATTTGGATGCCCTGTACAGGACGTTGTAAGCCACCCCAGCATTTATTTGCTGTTTGTGATTTACTAGATAATTTTACTTTAGGTAGGATGTCATTGCTTTTTGAACGCTTATACCAATAAAATCAACGCAAAGCTGCCTGCTTCCAAATAGACTGCAGATGATTTCTAACTCTCGACCCGGTATTTCGGGGAATTAGGAAACGTCTTCACTAACCCCTAAGCCGCCAACGACCCCCCTCCCATACCCCCCCCCCCCCCCACACATAACACAGAGCGCGCTCGCTCGCGCAGACACACGTCATTATTGTATTCTTTAATTTTTACTCCAAGCACACATGAGGTATTTCTTAACTTATCAACTTATTGGCCATGTCATGTCTCGTGGGCACACACAACCACAAGCTCAGTTAGTTTGTCAGTTGCATATCATTTATAGGACGCCGCAGTCAACTACAGCATTTGGGGGGGGGGGGGCTGTTTTAGATCTCTTATCAAGTTTACCTTCAGTAGTTTGCCATTGTTTTCTGAACGACCGACATCCATACCATTTCATAAAGAAAACCAACGCAAGGCGGTCAGCTGCCAAATCGCCCGCAGTTGTATTTTCAACTGCGTCCATAACTCCCTCGCCACGCAGCCGGCGCAGTATAATACATGAATACACTTTTAGCACGTCAAATAATACAAACAAGGACAACCAAACACCATATCGGCAAGAAATACCCCCCCCCCCCCCTCTCCCAAAAAAAAGGAAAGAAAAAAAGAAAGAAAACCAGTCATCATTCGATCACTCCTGTGTGATTTCAACTGTGATTTATACACCAGCCTAGATTTAAACCCAACTTCGACAGATAGTTACTTAAAGCTTACTCTCAACATTAGATACAACTCGATGTTTGACCCGGAAGTATTAGTTCGGGGTGAGCGGTTTACGCGGGGACACCAGATACTGTCTTTATGATGCCAGGCCAGGCCCACTTAAGTTGGTGACGTGAGGATTGGCGGCTTGTTGGGTCGATGGTGTTGTCAGAAACGGGGTAAAACAGGCTCAAAGAGCGCTGGATCCCGCCCATTCCTGGCTGCAAAAAGGAGTTTAAATACTAAAGTCACAAACAATAATTTGCACGATTTATTGCCTGGCATATTTCGCTGTATTTCATCAGGTGCATATTGCAGAGTTATGTAACAAATCTTCTTCTTTCTTCTTTTCCGCGTTTCCATCCCGTTTCAGGATATTGCGGTCAACATAAGCATCTTTCAGCTGTATGTTGATTCCTAGGCTAGATTACGCTCATCAGCACGCCACGACTTTCTGAGCGACCGGCTCCATACTCTCATAAGTCACTAGCGCGACTCGAACCGCTTCCAATTCTCGTGCGCTCACATTAACCACCAGAGTATTCGGGGTTACGGAGAAAGCTGCTAACCCCTCGACCAGGGAGCCGGCTATGTAACAAATGAAGTGAATAAATGATTATACTTTGGCTTACATGCGTAAAACACGGTACATAATTGTGTTCTAATGAGGAGAAATTGTTATCCCAATCTACAATAATAGTGTTTGCTTTGTGAAGCAGTGGAAACACAGGTGGTTTATAATTCCTTTTCCTTGAAATGTAGTAGATGAGTATTTTATGCTGTTGTTTCGTTCACTGTGAACTGAAGCGTAATCCATCCACGAGGTACAACTTCCAGTGTGCTGGATACACGCATTCGTATGGATTAGCTTCCCCTATTACCAGTGTCCCTCGCCATCAGGCGAACCCACTCCGGCTTCAGAGGTACTCGTAATTTACGTCCCTAAGTCATGGACGAGAAGTTAACATTTTAGTCCAAAGGACCGATTAGTCTGTTACGTTATGTTTATGGTTGTTGTTGTTATTGTTGCTGCTATTGTTGTTGTTGCTGTTGGTGGTGGTGTTATCGTTGTTGGTGTTGGTGTTGTTGTTGTGGTTGTTATTGTTGGTGGTGGTGTTGGTGTTGTTGGTGTTGATGTAGTTGTTGTGGTTGTTGTTGTTGTTGCTGTTGAACATTATAATTTACACATACATCTTGTTAATCATTCCTTCTTCAGGTTAACATTCTTATTTCAGAACAACGAAGTTGATAAGGGACTGCGCTGATAACGCCATGAGCATGGTTGAACGAGGGGTCGTCACCAGGACTCGTCGTCTGCTAAGTAAAGGCAAGATTGGCTTCCTATTAGTAAGTGGATTCAGACTTACAACATATGATGGTGTTATCACATCACAGACCCATACTGTGAAACTGCTTGGAGACAAGAAGAAACCCTGTTCATATCATTATTTTGATTACAGATCAATATTATATTACAGAGTATAACATAAGCCTGAAACTTCTTGATCAAGGAACCTTTCCCGCGCTTTGACGCCTATTGAACTTATGTACTAGTAGTTTATTTATAATTGGGGGTCTCCGTGGCTAAGTGGTCAAGGCGTCTGACTCAGATTCCGAAGGTTGTGGGTTCAATTCCGGGCCGCATCCTTTGGTTCACGAGTGCATTTGTTCGGAGACTCCTGATGGTCGTCGCTGGAGCTACGGAGTTCGTGCTTTGTGCGACGCTGTCCGCTCTACGGAAAGAGACCGAGCCATGTGGGATTAAAACCCGATGCAATAAAGTCAACCCTGTCGACTTTCAAGCGACTGTTTAAAAAAGTTTATTTATAAACACATCCAGGCTCGGTTGGAAAGGCTGTCGATATTACGTCGGTCGAATTTGCTTCCCGGGACATTGTCTAGTACCCTTTATAGACTAGGACATTTCGTAAGCCCCGTTCAATACTTTAAAACACCGCCTCAATGGAGATTCGAACACAACCTCCTGGCTAGCTAAGACTCTATAGACAATCGTGCTAGATAGATGCTACAGGCCTCTGTTAGACGCAGCCTATACTATCTTGTTGATAAAAACATAAGAGGTTGAACGCAGCATCATGTACAGGATATGCCACTAACTTTAACTAACTTTAAAGAAACACCGCTGCATGAGAGATTAGGAATTCGTAAAGCGATTGCATATCGTCACGATCAACGGGCGCACAGTGGTCGCCTACCCGAGGGCAGGGCGGATTGTGGGCCGACACACATAGCGGTGTTCTTGTGGGATACGTGCGAAATACTATTAAACCTTTCGAATTAAAAATATATATGTCTAAACGCTGGACAGGAGAAAGACGTGTGAGAGTCATGACCAATGTGGGCCTGTCCCTTGAGAGTGTCAAGGAGGTAAAGGGGCGAGGGAGGACGACCTACTTTCGTGCTTGCTCCAGTGTGAAGTTAATTCTACAAAGGACGAGCACTGTAGTAAGAACAAAGATAACAACACTCCATTGTTCTGTCCTATGTCATTGAGCAGGTTTAGACGCATTATGAAGCCAGAAATCCATTAACCATGGCGGTAGTCAGCCGTGGATAATATTTCTTAAACCTGCGTGCAGCCAGGCACCACATAAATGATGCTGAAACTAAACCTAATTTCCGCCGGACTTATTTACTAGCATATTGCCTTAAGCAAAGATCTTGAAATGCCATACTCGATTGTTAATGACATATTCACTTTTTGTTTCAATTTTCTTCTGTAATATCCCGGAAATCTATAAAGGCAAAAACGTACCGTCGACACACGATACTCCCACAGCGAAGTCGAATGTTAGCGATCCTGAATACGTCAATATTGAATGAGAATGGTCGAACTTCGCGCCGCCCTGCACCGCATGCTATCTAGCGTAAGTTCAATATTTGATACCCCTTTCCGTTTCTTGTTAGAAACGAATATTTGACCACAAACTTTCAATGGTTTGTGAAAATTCAAAAGGCCACAAGTCGATGTCACGCGTCGGTCTAATTTCAGATATCTGCAGCCACTGAAGCAGACGCGGTCACGTGCTAGCGTTTTTGAGTCTTTGGCTACAGAGTCTGTTGTTTTCGCGCCGGATATGATAAGCCCGAAGAGGACAGGTAGTGGAAACGTTAATGTCATGTCGGCATTCGGTTCCCATATCTAAAACAAACAGTGGTTCTAATAGCCGGCACTTTTATGTTGTGTGGTTTATTGAAAAGAGTTTTTACAAGAAAACGATTTCTTGTTGTCTTTTGGTGCTGGTGTTTTTATTTTTTTTTTTCATAGACAATGCAATCAATGTTTGAGTAATAAGGGGTCAATATTGTAATAAGGCAGGCAGATTCAATGCGAAGAAGAATAAGGGAAGGAGGGAGAATGTAATAAACAAAAAAATAATGGACTGATAGTAATACAGACAAACATACCCATAGGTTTATACACACATAAAAAAGCAGAATGGCACACTGAGAAACAAATAAACAAAACGACAAACAGAGTAAGACTACCATAGCTACTGCCCAGTGCTACATATTTTCTAATTTTAACAGATTCAATGACAAACAAAAAGTAAGTTTGGACCAAACAAAGGTGGATGGCGGAAAATGGGAAGTAGAGGTGTCACAATTATTACTTAAAAGTGGTTAATATGGTAATAGTCATGCTGTATTATACCACAATGACAACATTTTGGCGATATAATAGCTCATGGTAGATACGGGTAATCGCTTCAGACAATTAATCATCCCAAGGCACTCAATCAATTAAATTATGGTCACATTTAGCAGTGAAGTCAGTCCTCTGTGTGTTCAAGTTCGCTTCTTCCTTGATACCTAACTCATCAAGTTGTTTTAGGGAAATATGACTTTATTTTGGTTGTGTCCCTGGGTTGTGTTCATGGTTGTATTCTGAGTTACAGAATGCCCAAGCCTTTGTTTTATTCTGCTTAAAATTATTGCTTCACATGAATCTAGATTATTATACCTTTGTGTGTCCGCACTCAGACCCTCTGTTATCTCTCCCACCCCCATCCCATCCTCACTAAATGAAAATTGAGAAAACGAAAACCTAAACTTCGTAAGTATAAACTGTTATTTCTGTCTTAATTGTTACACTTCCATTTCATTTATATGGAGAACATTTGGATCACCTTTGTTTCCATACGCCCCTCCCCCCATTTTTTTCATTTTGTCACCTGGATGGTTACATGTGAGATTGACCTCCCCACTTCCCAATTCTATTTACCTGACTATTTCCTCTTATTTAACGCGTTGCCATTTGGCGCTCAATCAACTGCACATCCCAGGCATGTTACACAGCTGTAGACATGACAGATTAACATCAGTTGCATAACCTTTTCACATTTCTACGTAGTTGCATCAGTTTCTATTTAGTGGTTGTGTACTGACGACGGCTCTAGCCGAAACGTCCATTTTGTCGATTGTGACTGTGTTCAAGCAAAACTTGGTGGAGTATTGATGCATGCCAAGTGTCACTTGTCGTCCCGGGAGGAACGTAGAATGAACAAGCACACCTTATTACTTCTTCTTCTTTGGGATACTTGACTGACTTCTGTCTACACTCCTCCCTTCTGTCTTCCCTTCCATATATCTTTTCCTTTCTCTCTCTCTCTATTATTCCTTCATCACATACTCCGACAACAGTTTCCGTCAACAATTAATAAAATATTTATTAAATAAAACTATGTCTGGTGTATGGATGGACTGTGCATATGTAGTTGGTATTGTCTGCTAGTGTGAATGCAAGATAGGACTTTTGACTTCGTATGTGCCGTATACTTTCTCGCCTCTTCTGTCGGCTAAAACACAGGACAGCACACATAGAAATGGAGTGATCTCACCCTGGATGATCTCCTCCTGCTTGAGCCTGGACTTAATCCAATTCTTGAAAAAAAAAAAAAACTGTTCAATGTCTTATCACCAGAAAATAATCCGATTTGGTAAGTCACTGAAATCCAGATATGTCCTGTGTTTTGAAGGTAATATAGTCCACCCCTGAATACACACCGCCACTATCCAACATTGTCTAGAGTTACTATAAATGTTCTACACAATGTCTCTTGTTAATAAAGTTTAATGTTTCTGCACAGTGCAATTGCATGCAGTTTTAAGTATCCCTGCTTGCCACAGGTTAACGTCTTTTCCTTTTAAGTGCTTTACTTGTATATTCGTTTGAGCATACAGTGTTCTGTATTTGACGTTACGTTATCACTTCTTCATATTAAAACATGTCTATGTTCTTGTTGGTTCTAAGTAGGTACTTTATTTGCTCAAGTGAAGTAACCTTCTTTCTTCTCTGATTTCAATAGGGGGATTGGAACCTGTGGAGGAGATAGGTAATCCGGTGATATGAGTCTGCTTCATATTATTTTCTTATGTGAGAGTCCTTCTCTAGCCATACTGAGAAGCCTCCGAAAAACATACGGACATACGATTTATGAGTGCACTAAAGTTTACACGATTAGATAAACGAATGCAATGCCACAAGTCAAGAACAAACACCTATATCCCTATGCTATTATTACGCTAAGATTAGTTTACCTTATATCTTCTATTATCATCCCGGAATCGAAATTAATAATTAAGCACATCGGCATTAATATCCCATTGCCTTAAACAATACGGGACTATAATTTCTTTTCCACACCTGGGATTAATAGATATCTCTGTCCAGTTTGAAACACACACTAAAACAGAAAACCCAATTTCTACTATTTATATCGAGTGGCCCATCCTCCGTTATTGTTTGATGTTCATACCTCAACACTCGTCTCTTGACGTATCCTGCACATCAAAAGGCGGTGAAATCACGTAGTGATTAGTTGCTCGTTTCGTTCCGTTCTTACGCTGTTTCCCTGGGTTCCCCTTACGCTAATACTTCAAAGCGTCCGAACCCGTTGATCGCCTTCTCCGTTCATTTTCCCGTTCTCGAAGTCTCCCTGTTGTTCTGTCCGTTAACATCGCTGGTCAATGACTCCTCACAATATCCTATTTTTATACCAGTCGGTCACTGCTCTTTAATTCGTCCTCATCTCAGAATGAAGTACTCGACTGTTAACCCTTCTCCTACATTGTCATTAATCTTACTATTCGAGTTTATCAGGGAATCATTAAACTCACAGTATTCCCGTGACAACAAAGCAGACGTGTTTGCGGCCTTGTGGGAGCATGTGTACACCTCGGAGGCGCAAATGGATCACCATAGTCTGGTAAGAATGAGGCAGCGAGGTGTGACGAGGGGATCTGGCCGATGCTCGACGCTCAGAGGAAAGGCGAGAAGGACATATAATCAGATTGCTACTGGAACTATTAGTGGTGGAACTCTTCGCTGACTGCTGAGGATGGGGACGGAGCACTTATGGGAATGTCCCGAAAGCTGTGATGTCGGTTCCTAAATCAATCAATCAATCAATCAATCAATCAATCAATCAATCAATCAAGCAAAACAAACGAATTCTACTTCTTGTTTTCGCTCATTTACTGATCAGTAAGAAAATGCGTGTCTGTATTTTTGTTGTCTTATTATTATTATCCCCTAATCAACGACGACAAATGATAGGTGGTCAGTGCCTTGTCCTACTAAAATGTCCCATCTTGCAGAGCCAGAAACTGTGGTGGATATAAATGCCACATCTATTGCACTGTCAGTATCACCAGGTCTAGATGCAAGCCCGACCAGCCGACTTATAATTACCAGTCAGAAACTGTGTTAGATATAAATGCCACATCTATAGTACTGTCAGTACCACCAGGTCTAGATGCAAGCCCGATCCGCCGACTGTTAATTACCAGAGTCAGATCAGAGCTAAGCAGTGCCTGGTTTGGTTCAGGACCATAAAACACAGGTCCCCTTTACACGGTTTATGGGCTCTAGGCATATGCAGCAAGACTCAAATTTGTATAGACCACACAGCTTTCATGTGCGATGCGGTCAAAATCACACCGTCGCCTTTGCTTCCAAAAACATGATCTGGTACCCAATATAGGTTAGGTCGACTTGGCAGACCAGGTCAATTGTTAAACAAAGCATAAGAACAGATGGTTTATTTTGAATAAAGAAGACACAAACAATAGATTGCGCGATTTATTGCCTGCCATATTTCGCTGCATCTCGTCAGGTACATACTGAAGAAATCACACAACATAATGTAAAACAACTACCTTAGATAAACCTTTCAAGCTGAAATATACACATGTTCGCACAGTAATGTCAATAGTCTACCACGGTAATTTTAAACTGACTATCACGTCTTTCTGTTTGCACAAAACTGGCCTATGTAGATTAATCATGATGGCTTCTGCAAACTTTAACAAGGGACTATTTTGTGTATTAAACAACACGCGAAAAGCGTTGTCTCCATCAATTACATGACCCGTTTCCAAAACATACCGTTCAATGGATGACGCTGGAAGTTTGTAATTGTGGTGTCCAATGATGCCATCGCTTGTGTGTAGTATCTTGTCAATCCAGATGGTTTATTATTATTATTATTATTATTATTATTATTATTATTATTATTATTATTATTATTATTATTATTATTATTATTATTATTATTATTATTATTATTATATTTATTATTATTATTATTATTATTATTATTATTATTATTATTATTATTATTATTTTTAAGTTGGAAGAGGGGGTGAGAGACGTGCCTGTTTCACCATGATTGCATGTTGATGGACTGGCCTATTTCCTTTCATGGTGAAATGAACTAAACTGCAGTTTACATACTTCAAAGTGTTCACATCCAAAAGGTCCTACTTCATTGCAGAGTGATCTGACGAAAGCGTCGCACAGGACACGAACTCCGTATCTCCAGCGACGGCTGCTAGCAATATCTCTGCTGTAAAGTTGAACAGATACAAAGAGTAAATCAACAAAAACAAACGTGAAACTAATAAGCTATCCATCCATCCATCATGTGCCATGCCGGTAAGCGAGGGCGGTCATGTTCTGCCATCTCAATCGATCACCAGAGTCGTGGATCAGCTCCGTGTTTGTGTCTCGACCATGCCACGTGGCCAAGCCATCCAGGTATTTACTTCTCGGTCTTCCCCTTGGTCTGTACCCTTCGATCTTGCCAGTTGTCACCAAGTTCTCCAAGTCATTTCTTCTCATAGCATGCCCATAAAATATTTACTGTCTACGTCTAATGACTCTAATCAGTTTACGATCTTCATTTGTTTCTTGAAGGACTTGTTCATTGGTTATCTGTCTGCCCATGGTATTCTTTGCATTTAATCAGCTATAAAAGAACACAATCACAAGTGACAGAATGTTATTTTCACCTTTGAAATCTTCAAGGCACACAAAAACAACAAAACGACACCTCGTAGTTTGCTTTAATGTATAGGGTATATTTTTAATGACTGTGGGGTTGTTGAAAATATTGCCGTTCAAAGTTTTGTATTCACCCTCTGCGGAATTCATGCAACATAAAAGGTAAATACAAAACTTGGAACGGCATTATTTTCAAACACCCACAATCATTAACAATACACACTGTTGTTGTATCAGTCTTTTTTACGTCGTGATTGGTAAAACGGGGATATTAAAAATGTATATCTCTGACAAAACGAAGCAAAATGATCAGCAGAAGCTATCCCTGCATGAAAGCGCAGGAATACCCGCTGACTTGTTCCTTTATCTTTGTGGCATTGGCCCTCAACTCACACCTCGCACTTCTTTCCTGAACTATACCATGCAACTGTACCCTTTCCTCTTCACACTGCTCATTTCTGTCTCTACTTCTCTCCTCCGAGTGTTTCTACGTCTTTATCTGTTTCTTTAGCCTTTTGGATTCCAAACAAATAATGATCTCCTCGTATTTAAGGGTTAACCAATTCGTACCCAAACAAAAAACTAGATTTGGATCAAATATTGTGCACAATCAAATGAACAAGTCATGATGTCACAAATCAAAATTAATCGTTATGGTGCTAATCCCGCGAAGTCCCATCAGGCGGTGATAGTGCCGGGCCCCCTGCCTCGAGGGGGTTCACCTATGACTACTGGTGGTCACCTTCCCCTGTGCTGTGGAGTCAAGGCACAGAGGAGTAGATTAAGAGCTACTGACCAAATACCCCGGACACTCAGCATACTACAGTGGAATGCCGAAGGAGTGTACAAGAAGAAAGTCTCCCTAACACAGCGTCTTCATAAAGATAGAATAGATGTGGCATGCATTCAAGAGACACACCTCAACGCCAATCGCAAATTCTCAGCCAGGGGATATCAGGCCACACGTTTCGACCGCGAAGGACACAAAGGAGGAGTTCTAATACTTACACGAAATACAATACCTTGCAGCGAAGTATCTGTGATCTCTGACAACCAAACGGAAATTATAGGTGTTGATATAATGATAAAGGACGTGAAAATAAGAATTTACAATCTGTATTGCCCGGCAGATAAGGATCTTACACTCTCAAACATGAAAATAACTGACACAAATTGCATTATTGTCGGAGACTTTAATAGCCGTTCAGAAAGATGGGGATACCCAGATACTGACAAAAGAGGAGATGAAGTGGAGGACTGGGAAATAGACTCAAATCTCCATCTACTCAACAAAGCGGATGACACACCGAGCTTCTACTCCAGAAGATGGATTACTACTTCTACTCCAGACTTAGCTTTCTGCACAGGAGACATCCTCCACAAAATCGATCGCCATGTGCTTGACCAATTAGCAGGTAGTGACCACAGACCAATAAAGCTTGTAATGAATATGGAGTATGTTCCACAGGAGCAAAAGCCTTTGCCTCGCTGGAATTACAAACGAGCAGATTGGGACAGATTTGCCATACTAACAGACAAATATTGTGAAAACATAAATACACGATATGGCAACATGAAGCAAATGGTGGAAAGTCTAAACAGAGCAATAATACAGGCGGCCACTGAGTCTATTCCAAAAGGAGCGAGGAAAAATTACAAACCATACTGGACTGAAGAACTACAAATTTGAGGACAAAGTTGAAGATGCCAGGAAGACCGCAGAGAGAGAACAAACAACTGAAGCGAACATCTCCCTCAAAGCCATCTCAGCAAAATATAAAAGAACAGTAAATCAAACAACAAGAGATTGTTGGAGGGAAAAAACAGAAAACCTGAATTTTGACAGGGATGGCAACAAATTATGGAAACTAGTGAAAGCCTGAACAGTGAAGGACCTAAAACAAACAAATAACAATTAAACAAGTAAATGCCTTGCTTACAGGAAAAAAGGCTGCAAATGCACCAATGGAACACTATGCCAGTGCAAACCACATTGATATTACAACTGAACAGAAGAAAGCAATCAAAGATAAACAGATACATCATAGTAATACAGAGACAGCAGCAGAATATATGATGGCAAATCTAACAATGGAAGAAATGGAACAGGCAATGAATACCCTAAAAAAGAAGAAATCACCAGGAAAGGATGGAATCACAAATGAAATGCTAATAGGACTAGGCACTAAGGCAAAAAAGAAACTACTAGCAGTCCTAAATTACAGCTGGAAGAGGGGAATAGTCCCACAGGCATGGAAGGATGCTATACTAATACCAGTCCCAAAGAAAGGAAAAGACCTGGAAGAACCAAATGGCTATCGACCTATCAGTATACTTAGCTGTGTAGGAAAATTAATGGAACGCATTATCAATGGCAGGCTAACATGGCATCTGGAAGAAAACCAACTCTTAACACCACACCAAGCAGGATTCAGAAAGTACAGATCAACTGAAGATCAAATAACCTATATAGCTCAGGAAATAGAGGATGCCTTCCAAGAGAAAAAGCACACACTAGCGGTCTGGGTAGATTTAGAAAAAGCATTTGATAAAGTATGGAAGGAAGGACTGAAAGTAAAACTGCAAAACATGCATGTTTGTGGGAAAATGTACAAATGGATCAGCCACTATCTTGAGAACAGAACTGCCAGGACAAAAGTACAAGGACAAACCAGCAAGATGATGCTGTTGGAGCAAGGTGTCCCCCAAGGAGGAGTTCTTTCCCCAACATTATTCCTAGCATATATAAATGACATCACGGAAAATTTTCCAGCCAGAGTACACACATCCTCCTTTGCAGATGACCTAGCCATATGGACATATGAAGAATATATTAGTACAGCTAACAGCAGATTACAGCAAGTCCTATTAGCGCTAGAGGACTGGTCAAAATCATGGCTAGTGAAGATAAGTGAGGAGAAAACAACATGCACAGTGTTCTCCCTCTCAAATAAAACTCAGCAACCTAAGCTGGTATTGAATGGAAAAATATTGCGCCATGAAGAAAATCCAAACTATCTAGGAGTCACCTTTGATCGTCGCCTGACATGGAAAACACAGGTTGAGTCCAAAATCAAGGAATGCGAATCATAACTGGAAGCCTGAAGACAACGCCTATTAATGAACTAGAAAAGATAACTTGTTTACTACCAATGGATGATAGAAGAGATAGCAGAGCCCAGCAACAAGCAGAAAAATTTAGAAGATTGACAGATCACCCTATGTATAAAAGGTTTACTGGTTTTGGAAAGGGAAGACTGAAGCGTAGCAACTTTGTAGAAACTGCAAAACGAAAGTTTAGGGCAGATCCCATACTTAACACATCAACCGTCAAACCCATTTACAATGCACACAAGTTCCCAGCTTGGAGACAGCAGCAACTGCCTGAGATGATAGAAAACATTCCTGGTATTGAGAAAAAGAACACTCAGCATGAAACCGAAAGAAGAGAAATAACCCTAAACTACATAAAAGAACTTTACCCAAGCAGGAATTGGACCCAACTTCAAAGCGGAGGTAGAGGCTCTGAAAACTGCAGCAGAAATGCTCTTGATGGAGGAAAATAAAGAGAAGCAAATAGCTGTCTTCACAGATGCAAAGTCAGCTGTCTCAATACTGACGAGCAATAACAGCACAGAACTAACTGACCTAAGAGCAGCACTCCATGGTCTATGCCAGAAATAAAAAAAAAGTTGTAATACAGTGGATCCCATCACATTGCAGTATACCTGGAAATGAAGAGGCTGACAGACTAGCAAAAGAAGGCGGACGACTACCACAGCCTGACATAGACATAACCTATAATGAGGCAAAGAGGTTGATAAAAAGCACTTATAGAACCAAATGGGAATCGGAGCATCCAGGCCACCAGAAGGATGATGCATATTACAAACTTGACCGAAGAGAACAAGTAGCAATCTTCAGACTCCGCACAGGACATAACAGGCTGAAATACCACTTGTTCAATAAACTAAAGATAGGAGATACCGATGAATATAATTGTCGAACTGGAAAAATGACAGCAAAACATTTGATGCAGGATTGTCAAACATATGCAGAACAGAGAAAGATATTTTGGCCCACACCTGCTCCAATTGAGGACAAGCTCTATGGAGATATCAACAAGCTCAAGTTGACTGCAGCTTACTTTAAGTACATACAGGTTGACATTTAAAGGTGCATGAAGAAGTATTCAGACTGTCACACTTCATACCACAGGTATGTCGGTTACAAAAGCGACCCAGAGGCATTAAATGGAATATTGCTTGGATAGCAAATCCATTATGTGGAACGTCCAAATCGAAAGCTCGCTGTGTGGGCTTCAAAAAAGGTGGAAAAGTGTCCTAGTGGCACAAAATGGAATATTGCTTAGATAGCAAATCCATTACGTGGAAAGTCCGAATCGAAAGCTCACTGTGTGGATGTCATCTGCAGACTGCATTCTTCTGGTTTCCGGAGGAACAGCCTATAGTGAACGGAAGGCCCAATATACGGAAGTGAGGCTAAGCAGCCATGTGCAGGACGTGACGATTCCTTGGGTGAGCCCAGTACCAGAGCGCTGTGTGTTGGCTCTGCAAGCGTGGAAGCCTCCTTGGATGGCGGGGAATGCCCATGGTCTGCCCCTGCCTTCCCTTGAGGGCTGACTATGATGTCTTTGGCTGTTCTATATGGGCCAGCTGGGATGGGGGATAACACCACAACAGTGAGAGTCAAACGTCCTAAGAAACCCCCGGGATGGTTAACCCGGTCAACAAATGCCCGAAGAAGTCGGATGTGTCGGCCTAACGGCGCAAGAACGCAGCTTTGCTGTAAACAGGCACAACGCAATCACATCCGAAAAAAAAACTCTGGATGAACGAAGAAGAAGAAGAAGACATGAACAAGTATTATACTGTACATTTCCGTTCACTGAGCATTAAAATTGCGGAAGATACTGCGAGACGATGACCCTAGTATGGCAATATATCATCCTTAAGTCCAAATGGGATGTCACATTTGGCGATATATTATCCTTCGGCACTGAATCAGTTAAAGACTACGTCATTGTTCTCTGTTGTATTATTATTGTCTTTGGTTGGGGGTAGTAGTCGACATCCGTGGCTTAGAGGTCGTAACGCTGTTTCAAAATTTTGACATACTGGGTTCGAAATCAGATGTAGGCTGGGAGCAGATCGCCGTGCGTTGATTTTTGCAACGGTATGAGGGCCGTTCATATAGCATTTTTTTCGCATATCCTTTACAGGACATCGATGTCAACTACAGCATTTTACCGCTGTCATTGATTTCTTGGCAAGATTACGCTCAGTAGTTTGCCATTGATTTCTGCGCAGCCGGCTCACTTATCCCATAAGTTACCAACGCGGCGACAACCGCTTCCAATTCTCGCGTGCTGTGTTATCCTACGTGGATAAACGGGATTACGGAGAAAGTCGTTTAACCGGTAAACTACTGAAGGTAAAATTGCCCAGAAAATCACAAACAGCAAATACACGCAGGGGTTTATTGCGAAGTAAAGAACATGCAACTAGATTCGGTGGAAAGCTTTTTGTTTCAGTTCTTTAGAAACTCGTGTCAACATATGAATAAAAATTAGTGCAAAATTGCTGTTATAAACAGCGTACTATTCCTTTGACACTTCGTCTTTTCCAGTGTTATGCGGGTGCACTGTAAGTAAATATGTACACTTTAAAAGGGGAATGAATCGTTACGAAATTCCTGCATAGCTTGAGATATTAAACCATGAAGCAAAATAAACACGGTGTTAAAAACATCTCAATCACCGTTTCGATTTTTCGACCGTTGGGCCCAGGTTACAAAGCTCTCTGTGTAAGATTGCCGAGCTGTAAGAGACAAATTAGCGCTGTGGCCCGACAATATGCGTCCAATTAAGGCTTCTATTAATGGTTGCTAATGAGACCTTGATAAACATATCGGTTCTGAGAGACTCGTGATCACGAAGCGATCAACACCCCGAAAGCGTTGTCGAGGTGTAGATTAGCCATGTTGTTTAAACTGTCCGGCGACCAGGCAGACGAGTTCACCCAAACAGAATACCCGGTAAAACGGCGGGAATTGCTAGTTCTTGAAATCGCACCTGATTCCTGAACCTTTTCAATTTTTGCAGAAGTGTCTGGAATAAATTAGTTCGTTGATTCTTCATTTCTGTCAATATCCTTATCATTTTCAAGTCGACAAGGATGCTAGAGTGCATAGGAGCAAAAACTTATAATAATATTTGACCAATTTGGAAAGTCTCCTTTCCTACATTCTGTTAAAAAATTAATTTTTGACCCCCATAATTACATTTCTTTCTTGCTTTGTTGCTTCTCTCTATTCCATGGGCGTCAACAGTGATTTTTCTATAATCATGTTTTAATTATGTTATGTTTTACTGTATTGTTTACGTTAACATTTATTTACCTATTTATCTGTCTATTTGAATGTTTGTCTGATCGTCTGCCTTTCTGTTTGTCCGTCCGCCAGTCCGCCCATCCTTGTGTCTGTCTGTCTAACTGCCTATATGCTTTTTAAGAGTTAAAAATATAAACGTATTTACCGAAAACATATGTAAATCAGCTAAAAGAAGAAGTAAGCTACAATAGAACACAATTATAACTGACAAAATGGACGTTGTGGTAAGAACCTTCGTTAGCATACACCAATGAACATACACTGTTACAGCTACGTACACATATACAACAGTTACTCAGCTGAAGTAGATTCTATCAAACTGCCACCTTTCAAGTTGTGTACCTCTCATTGGAAGAGAGTTCGAATCCTCATTTCTTTGCCTAAAACATGGGTGTATCATTACTTATGTTATATTTTTTCAACACCAGTATCTTTTACATTGCAGCATACGGCTGTAAGACCTGGAAACTTACTAAACAATCTAAACAGCGAATAAATGCCTTTGAATATAAATGTTATAGACGAGTTCTAAGAATATCTTGGGTAAAGAAAAGAACAAATGAGCTGAATATTGAAGAAGGTCGGCTATTAAAGACGATAAAACAAAGAAAATTGAAGTATTTTGGTCACTTGAAACGTCACGAAAGTTTGGAGAGTACAATAATGGAGGGGTATATGCCTTGGAAGAGAGGAAGAGGAAGGCCAAAGAGAAGATTAGTGCAGGATGTGGCGGATGATCTCCAGATGGGTGTATCGGATGAGGGACATCTTGCTTATGATCAAGAGGTTTTCCGGAAGGTTGTTATGGGAGCGAGGTTCTGAAAAGGATATGCTACTGAATGAATGAATGAGTATCTTTTACATAGAACGTATTGCCTATTTTAATTTTTTAAACGAGAGACTATTTTTAGAGCCAATATCTCCAAACATTCATGATGTTATTCCTACATTTGAGCCATTATTTCCAGGCAATAATTACTATAGGTCTACTTTGAGCCAATATTTTCAGACAATCATAACGATGTGCCTAAATTTGAGCTAATATTTCTAAGAAGTCACTGGTTGGTCTGTATTTGAAGAATGTATATGACGCCTACATTTCAAAGCAATCATTACTAGAAACCAGTATCAGAAGCCAATATTTCCAAGTAATCATTATTGAAGACTAGTATTTGAAGCCAATATTTCCAAGTAATCATTATCGGAGACCAGTATTTTGAGCCAACATTTCCAAGCAATCCTGACGGGAGGCGATATTTCCAAGCAATCATAGAGGGACGCACATTTTGGAGCCAATGTGTTCAAGCAATCATGACCGGAGGCCAATGTTTCGGACCAAGCAATAATTAAGGCCGGTCAGTACTTGAAATCTGTATGGAAATATAGAATCACGACGGGAATCAAGCAATCGTGACGGGGAACCAGTATGTAGAACTAATATTGTCAAGCAATAGTCTCTAGAGAACAGTAGTTTGAATCAGTATTGTCAAGCAGTCAGGGTCTCCCTTGTCGGGCAGGTCAAAAAATGATAGTGACCAGACGAAGATATGCACACATCTGATGCCTTGGAGACAGCCAAAGGCTAGGGAAAGCAAACGCTAAAAATACTTATAATAGTCGAATGTACAGAGGCACAGACAAGTACAGGGTGTATTTTTAATATATGTGGGGTGTTTGAAAATATTTCCGTTCCAAGTGTTGTATTTACCTTTTCATGTTGCATGAACTCCACAGAGGGTGAATACAAAACTTGGAACGGCAATATTTTTTTTAAAATCCCACAGTCATTTAAAATACACCCTATATGACGAAATAGTGCAACGCAAATCACTAAATGATTTCAGTTATATATGAAAACTCAAGAAAACGGAAAAATCTCACACAAAACATTGTGAAATCTCACACCGTTTAAGAGTTAAGCAAACAGACAGTACGCACAAACACGGACTTTCTAAGGACCCAGTCGAACGATTGCCAGCATACGTCAAACTGACAAACCCATTCACTCTATCAACACTATTACTCGGCATATTAGCGTTAATTTCTGTACTTTCACAATTTAACATTGATCTCGGAAATTAGTTATGACTCTTTTGTCGTCGAAATTAACGCATTTATTTATTGACACTACAGAAATCGTTAACGTCTTTTGAATAAATTATCACAAGGCGATAACCGGTGTTACTAGAAAAATAAGGTGATTTGTTTTTAACCCGCGGATATAATTTCTGGAGCTCTAACGATAAGCACACTTTGTGTGTTTTAACCGATCGGATCTCTCATAAATGCCCGCTCATTGCCGGAACCTGCTGCAAATCTTCAGAAGCAAATACCGAAGACAAAGAGAGATCAAAGCGGTAGATTGGTGGAAAACAATCTTAAATGAGCGGTTGTGATATTTGCCAGGGTTAATGAGAACTTTAGAACCCTGATAAGTGTGAGGCTACTTGATGTGTTTATTTGTCTGTCTGTTTGTGAGGAAATCAGTGAAGTGTTTGATGTCTTCGCGGGTGTCTTGCAAGAGGGCAGCCGACGACTTATTGAAATGCGCGGAGGCACAGAAGGGAGCTTCTCTTGCTTTTTTCTAATGAAACAAATAGGAGTTTGTATCTATCACAGCATGCCATCCGTGTGCATACTCCCATGTACACATATTTACATATGTGTCACACACACATATGTGTACATAGATTATTGACAAACATATGGAGATAACACCATATACACAATACACTTCACGGAGCAGAAATGGGTCATTTAGTGCATTTATTTTAGACACACCCATTATTTTATACATAATCATGCACACTTGCTCACAAACACACAAACACACACACACACACACATTATAATAAACATAATTACACAAATACACGTTATCACTATCATGTGCCTGTCAAACGGCTATCGCTTATCTCCCTCCCACACACACACACACACACACACACACACACACACACATATATATATATATATATATATATATATATATATATATATATATATATATGCCATTCCTATATGGGTGGGCGTTCATGGTTCGCCATCTCGCGCGATGACTTGTGTTTGAATCAGGACCTTGTTCTTGTCTCGATTACACCATGCTGGCATACTACACAAAGCCACCCAAGTATTCTGTATATATCTATACTGAGGCATACTGATGCCGAGAAGCTGAAAAAATTGTGGGGGTGGATTTTCACTGTGTTTGTCATGAGGCAGAGAGCTTATGGCTGCTGGAATGGAAAGTACACGATTCAACCCAATGGTTTGTGTGCAGACTACATGAAAACAATGAAAATTACAAGTGCAACAAGATTTCCAACAGCTGTGACCCTGAATAATAAATAGAGATAGAAGGGAGAATTCTTCACCAAGTGGATAGTTTTCAATATCTAGGGACATTTATAACATCAGATGGAAGATGCACAACAGAGATCAAGAGCAGAATAGGGCAAGCAAAGGCTCAATCAATCATGTGCCATGCAGGAAGGCGAGGGCGGTCATGTCTCGCCATTTCACTCGATCACCAGAGTCGTGGATCAGCTCAGTGTTCCTGCCTCGTCCATGCCCTGTGGCCAAGCCATCCAGTTATTTTCCTCTCGGTCTTCCTCTTGGTCTGTTCTCTTCGATCTTGCCAGTTGTCACCAAGTTCTCCAATCCATTTCTTCTCATAACATGTCCAAAAAATTTTCACTGTCTGTGTCTAATTTCTCCAATCAATTTACGATTTTCATTTGTCTCCTGAAGTACTTGGTCATTGGTTTTTCTGTCTGTCCATGGTATTCTTTGCATTTTCCTCAGAAACCACATTTCTGCAAGCATCAGATGTTTTTCAGCTTGACTGCTCATTGTCCAAGTTTCACATGCATACAAAAGAACAGGCTCTATGTATCCCCTCAACACTCTTTTTCTCGTTTCAATTGACATCTTTTTAATGTTCAGAATGTTTTTCATCTTGCTAAAGGCTACTTTCGCCATGGCGATTCTTATTCTAATCTCTTCAAGGCATTTCCCATCAGATGTTATGACTATTCCGAGATAATTGTACCGATTCACTTGTTGAAGAATATTCCCATTTACTTGTATATTACATTGTTTAAAGGCTGCATTTCAGAAAATTAGGAATATCTTATGCAATAAGTCACTATCATTGAATGTAAGAAAGAGAGTGCTGAAGAGCTATATAGAACCTGCTTTGCTGTATGGCTGTGAATCTTGGAATATAAATGAACAAATTAGGAAGCGATTGGAAGCAACAGAGATGTGGTTCCTTAGACGAATGTTGCGACTTCCTAGGACTGCCAAAGTAACTAACAACGAGTGCCTTAAAGAGGCTAACGAAACTATAACATTATATACAACAATAAGAAAGAGACAAACAGCTTTTTTGGTCATGTGATGAGAAGAGAGGCGCTGGAGAACATCGTGACAACTGGAAAGATCGAGGGGAAGAGAGGCAGAGGCAGACCACGAGAAATGATGCTGGATGGATTGCGACGATGGCATGGAGGAATATCAACGGCAGAGTTGATCCAGTAAACCAAAGACCGAGATCTACGGAGAGTCATGAACGCCTACGCCGGTCGGCATGGCACTTGATTATGACCCTGAAAATGTGTACTGAGTTGTGGCAGTATACTCGTTATAAAAAGGCCGTTGAGACAAAACACCCAGCACATGTGCTTGCACTGCCACAACTATTTGAAAATGACCGCCAACGAGCCATTGGTATGTTGCAGACTGGAATGAGCTCGCAGGCAATTGCCAGAAGAATGAATTGCCAACGGCGTTATTATACGTTTCAATGAACGTTAAGGAACTATTGGCAGTGCCCGGGATAGACTTCGGAGTGGCCAACCACGAGTTACTACACCTACGCAAGACCGTCATATTGTTCTGAGACACCTAAGGAATCGTTTTCTCCGGGCAAGTCAAACAGCAACAGCAAGAGTGGGTAGATGTGGGAAAATCTCTCAAATGACATTCATACGACGACTCAGAGATACAGGCTTTACTGCAAGACGACCTTATGATGGGCCAAACATGACCCACAGACTTCGTCAGCAGCGCCTGAAATGGGCAGATCAACATGTCAGATGGACTAGACTGCAGTGAAATTCTATTCACAGACGAGAGCAGATTCACCCTATCCTTTGCTGATGGACGTATGCGTGTTCGTCAGCACAAACGATTTTGAGGTGGAAATAGTCACATTTAGGGAGGATTCAGTTTTCACCATCGCTTGCCTCTTCACGTCTTCCGTGGAAATGTTAATGCTGTGATATATCGATATGAAGTTCTCTATGCATTGGTCGCTGCTCCTGCGCTCACAAATTATCAAGACTTGCAGCTTCTCCAGTAGGATAACGCGCTTGCGCACACCGCATGCATAATGCATCAATACCTACAGCAGTAGAACATTGTAACGAGACGCAGAGGTGTTTCCAAGGCACCAGGGCCGGGTTATATACTGGCCAAGACCTATTGACGCGTCCTCGTCGAGCGTCCTGGGCAACAGGTCCCTTCGGGGTCCTGGCTGAAGTCAATAGGATCGCCGATTCCTCCGAAGTCGGAGAGTGTCTGCCTGTACGGCGAGGAACCACCAGTCTGCGCACCAATAAGCCAGACATGGGACAACGGATACTCACGCAAACCTCAGGTCCTGTATGACATCACACTGATGTTGGACAACAGGATGCCTTCATCCGACATACAGGACTTTGCGTTGGAGCTCAAGCCAACGAACACAAGCAAGCAAGCAGAACATTGTAACGATTGATTAGCCTGCCAAATCAAATGAGCATGTCCCCAATAGAACATCTGTGGGACGAACTTGGACGCAGGGTCTACATGCAATGTTCTGCAACAGCTCGAAGCTGCTCTTATGTGTGAATGGGACTTGATTATCCTGGATTTCTCTCAGAGACTTGTGCGTTGCATGTGGAGCCTATGCCAAGCTTGTTTGCAAGCACTCGGTGGACATACCACAGACTGAAAATAGTGTGAATGCATTTTTTTTAAATTAGTTGCGATTTTGATGTTTTAACTGTACAGAATGGAATGCATTTCATAACAATCAAATGAATAAATTAATGACGAGCATGGATTAATGTGAAGATGAATTAATTCATTAATTCAGGAGCATGTCTCTTGCAAAATCTCGCTCCCATAACAACATTCCGGAAAACTTCTCGTTCATAAGCAAGATGTCTCGCGTCCAATACATCCATCTGGAGATCATCCGCCACATCCTGCACCCATCTTCTCTTTGGCATTCCTCCCCCTATCTTCCCTGGCATATACGCTTCTAGGATTGTTCTCTCCAAACTTTCATAACGTTTCAAGTGACCAAAATATTTCAATTTTCTTTGTTTTATTGTCTTTAGTAGCCAACCATCTTCAATATTCAGTTCTCACAGGCGTATGTTGCAATGGGAAATATTCATGCTTGTGATATAATAAAACGTCCTTACCCTTTCCTATTTATTGACTCCCTTAAAAATAAACAATCCCTTACAACTACGGTTTAAGTATCTTACTGAATATAGGATAAAAACTAACCCGTAGGGTAGCTAAATTAATTTGGCCTTATTTTGGCCTACATACCTGGCCAACAGTCGTCGACTGATTGTAAGACAAAGGCCCAGTGTAGCCATTTTTAGTTCAAGCTAAGAAAGTAAACAGACGTGCGTTCCCTTGTTGGATTTCTTTCCCCGTGTGGGGAAAAGGTATTGTTGCCTTTAAAAACATGATTCTCTTAAAGCTATTGGTATGTTATATCTACATTATTAAGATGGATTTATGTATTACATAGACCAGTATGTTTAATTAAGAATTAGTTAAAATTCTCTTAAACCAGGCTGGATGATGTTTACCAAGGAAACACATGTGGGCGCCACGCTGTAATTTTTCCTATGTCTTACAATTTCTAATCCCTATGTTCCTATCCCTATGTTAATATCTTTTATCTTTTATGAACTTATATCTAACTAATAGTGTTTATAACCTATGAATATTATGTGTACTGTAGTACACATAAAGTATCAACTCTCATGTCTGAAACACATTCTAGAGATTTTCTCAATGTAGGAGCAGACCCCTGATTCATACTTCATAGTAAAGAACTAGTGTCTGTCAATTTCATATTCCTATGTTAAAGCTTCTAGGCACTGTGAACAATATCTCACTATTTATGCTTAGAAATCTGCAAATAATCTATGTACTGTAGAGATTGAACTCTAAAGTACAGTTTCAAAGGTGTTTTATCCATGCGGGGACATACAAATGATTACGCGTATTCCTGACTCTTAGTCAGGGGATAAAATACTTCACCACATCATAATCTGTAACTTGGAACTATAGTGTTAAATTTTAGTACCATCCTTTTGTTAACAGATTAGTAACCACTCCATATGAGGGTGAACATATAATCATTTCATAAAATAGTGTTAGGGACATGCCATGTTTGAATATAAATTCATGAACAATTAAAGTAAACGAGTGATGTAAATGCATGTTCGGATAGAATTCAATCCCCATCGCCTCACCGTAGTAGAAACAGAAGCGAAGATTGATGTGAATAAATTGCTTGCAATATTCAGAATACTGGACCGTGCGGCATAAGTTATTCTAATAAATACACTCATAATAATAGCAGTCATTGGCAAAACAAATCACAGCGATTACTATCCTCATGTGCTGTACGCAGTGGGGGAAAACAATGGATGTTTTAGTTTATGAAGAAAATTCAAAAAGCTAGGCTCCCTGCATCATCATTATGATTATTATGTATGATTATCATGTACTTAATATCAAAGAAATGTACATGTATGTTTTTTTCTGGTATGAGAATTTTCTCTGTTCTGATTGTTACATTTTACTGTGGGAATATACCTTTTAATGTTACCCTTGGGGGACATGAGGATGTTGATAGAAGAATCCATGTGTACGTCAGTACTTAAGAAGCCAATGTTGAATAGTCTTGACCTAATGATGATTATAGTGCCGAAAGGAAGACGCGGCATTAGAAACCACAGAGATTCTGTATAGGCTATTCTCTTCAAGTAATGAGAGAGACAATATCAACATATTGGATGGACAGAATGACTTCACTCATCTAATAGTCCCAGTAACAACAGAACATAAAATAAAGTGAGAAAATACCTTACTCACTATTACGAGTCAGAATGGCTCTACTCAGCAATGAGGGACAGTGGAACGTGGTAACCCACTCCTTTCCCCTTCTCTCCTTGTTGTTTTATATTTGTGTTTGTAATTGTGTTGTAAACCTTTTACCATAACACAGTAGGTTAATGCTCGTGTTGTATTCTTGTCATCCCTTTTCTATAGAAGAGAAGCAGGTGGTGGTTGAATGTGGTGGGACTATATCACTAAACCTGGATCCTGGGTCAACAACCAGAAATTGAATGTCCTAACCATAGTCTGCATCTAGAAATACCCATGGATTGCTGCGCTCAATAGCTCCATAGCGAGCAACAGATAAATTCGAAGACAACTGACTGGGTGAGTGATTAAGTCCTATTTTAGTAGGAATATCCAGGATGGACTTCAAGATCTAATAATCTACATAGATGAAGATCATCAGAGTACTGACAACAGTGTATCGTTTGCGTTACTTCTGAGAAGTATCACCTATGGCCTCATCATTCAACCTAGTCAGTGAAACTGGGACAATCCTTCTAGCAAGTTACTAAAACTAACAACAGTGAGTAACCTTCAACTGTTGGTTGAATTACCAAGTTAATATCCACAATGGATAAGTCTTCGAAAGAACATCTCACAGCTGCAACAGTCAAACATAAGGTTCCAGCCATGCAACCCCAAGTTCTAGCTATGAACACAAACTCAAAATGGGAAGAGACACTGAAACAACTTTATAAGCCAATACAAGCAACTTCAGAACCTCTGAACCCTAACAACACCAGATTACCTCAAGGTTCCAAAACCTGAACACATAAAAAAGACCATATGAAAGCAGTTAGCGGAGTAAATGCCTCTACGCCTGCAACCACAGGAATCACCTGATGGCCTGCAACCCTGGATATGTGTTGGAATAATATTCTTCAGTCTCATGCCTCAGCAGAATCCTGGAATTAAGTCCAGATGAACCAAATGAATAACAAGCAGAATTGTATGTCTACACTGAAAGTAAATAATGAATCAGAACTCTATGCTGGTCCCATGTCAGCCTAACTGCCCCATCATCAAGTATGGGATGGCCTATCAACATGAACCGAGTATGTGACAAAACCTCTTGAACTAAATTGGGAAACGGTTAACGTAAACCGAGCTGTTGGACAGTCGTCATCTTTTCATCAATAAGATGATATAGGGAAGAACCTTCTGCAAGAGCTTAAGTTGCATCTCCTGAAAGTATGACAGACCTAGGCACCAATTTCATTTGGAACACAACTCAATGGCAACAGAGTATTCTTGAATTCAGCTCCACGGAGGAGATATGTATATGTGGTGAATTTATTTCCTAATAGGGATTATAAGTCGTTCCGCAACAAACTTCAGTGGACATCAATACATGACTGTGAGTATTTATTGCTGTCCCGGATAATTATGGACATTAACAGCTTTGCACTGGAGAAGAATACCCATCCGCAATGCCTAAACGAACACTATAATTAATTAATTTAATTATTAGTATCAACTGTTTTTATGTGGGTGTGTTTTTTATGCCATGTATAAAGAGTGTTTTATTTGGTAATGGTATACAACTAAAGGGTTATGTTATGATATATGTATAGTATTTTGACACCAACTCATTATTTTTTTAAAATGAGAAAAGGGTAAAAGGTGTCAGAAACCAATGTTGATATGTTGGGTTCTATTTAATCTTTATTTGCCTTAATTATGAGGGTAAATGAAAGTAGACCCAATTTGTGGTTGTTGTGTTGTTTGTAATAACATTGTTGGTTTTTTGGGGTCACTGGGTACTATATTGTAATAATGCAATGAATCCCATGCCTGTCTGAAAATGCATAGTGTTTATTACACCTATATATGTAACTGCAGATCTTGAGTTAATACCTGAACTTTTTGTCCAAAAGTGTTGTGTACATCAAGCAAATGTGGTGTCCAACAAGTGGTTGTTTATATGTTGTGAGCAATCAATATCCTTCTAGCACTATAGTGAATTTAAAGGGTGATGAAGTGGGAAGGGAAACCTACACACAGATGCCATTGTTTCAAGGATTGAACTCTTTTCTACTGGGATTTGTGGTAAATATCCCTGATCACCCCGCATTCTAACCAGTGACCAGAGAATCAATAAAAACCCCTAGACATCTTAATAATATTCTCAGGAATTAAAATCCACATCCCACAATGCTCTTAACAATCTAATTTTTGTAGTTCTATCTGTCCCCCTCCATAATTTATTCAGTTGTTTTAGTTTTTGAAGGGCAATAGATAGTCGCCTTTTAATTTCATTCATCGTGTCACCATTGTTAGAAATTAATAACCCAAGATATTCGAAATTTTCCACCACCTCCAAGTGTTCCTCATTAACATATATGTTTTCTCCATAATAGCTTTATCTGTACGCATTATCTTTGTTTTTGTTATGTTAATATACATGTTGTGATTTTCACTATTTCTTTGGATTGAGGTTATTAGGTTGTTTTTTTTTACTATTATGTGATGTGGATAGTAAAACTGTTTCATCAGCATCTCGAATCTCTGGTATTTAATGACCACCGATATTTAGGGCTTCATATCACTCCCTGTTTATATCATCTCAGACATTCCTCATTGTATTTTCGGCGTAGAGGTTAAACAAATAGGAGGTCAGCACACAGCCCTGACGGACTCCTTGTTTGATGTCAAACCAATCTGATGTCTAGCCATCTATTCTAACAGCTGCTTGTTAGTTAGTTAGTTAGTTAGTTAGTTAGTTAGTTAGTTAGTTAGTTAGTCGACAGATCATCCTTATTGCACATCGAACCATTCAGTCCATAAGTGCTCGGATCCCGTCCTCAGCAAATCCCGCAGCGTGTAACGGGTAACGACACCAGTTCTGTATTGGTTTTCAATCTTCTTTGGCTTGCTACGTAGTGTTCTTGTTTGGTCACACCTCTTTTAATTTGCTGTTCTCGCAGTCTGACCATGGTTGTAGATTCACAGTCATCACTTGGTTCTCGCAAAAGTCTCACTTTTCGTAGAGCATTCAGAATGTCAGCCTGGTCCATGGCGCGTCCGCCCTCCACAGTAGCCTCACCTGCGAGCTTGTCAGCCCGCTCATTTCCTTGTACTCCCGCATGCCCTGGCACGAAGATGAAACTAATCTTTGCCAGCTGAGACCGCTCCAGAGACAGCAACCATTCTCTTCGGATCGACCCCTCCTCTATCCTCTTGATCATGTTCATTGAGTCGCTAAGGAAACAAGCCCTAGTGAATGTCTGTGTCTCGAGCCATGTTATTGCTTTACTTACTGCCATGACTTCCATGGTCAGGCTACTTGTGGTTTCAGTGAAAATACCAGAGTCCTCCTTCACAATTCTCCCTCCGGCCCGAGCTGTAAAGGCCCATGAGCTTCTCACATGTCGGACGACCGACCCATCTGTGTAGATGACAGCATCACCGTCTAGCGACGGTCTAGCTACACCAGAGCTGCTTGTTGGTCTAGATAAAGCATTTTTATGAGTTGTACTACATGTGAGTAGATATTTTTTTTTTTTTGCACAGCCCTTGCAGGACGTTGCAGTCAACAGCAGCATTTTTCAGCTGCTGTTGATGTACTAGGCAAGATTACGCTCAGTAGTTTGCCATTGCCTTCTGAGCGACCGGCTCAATACCCCGTAAGTTACCAACACGGCGAGAACCGCTACCGATTCTCGCACAGGTTACGTTACTCACGAGAATATACGGGATTAAGGAGAAAGTTGTTAACATCTAGGCCAGGGAGACCGGTTGTGAGGAGATATATTAACCAAAATGTTGAATGATGTTTACAGCAGTGTATATTTACCCAGTGATATGCTGAAATCTGTATTTATAGCTATACCAAAAAGACCAGGAGAAAATTGAATGTGAAGATTTTCGTACAATTAACCTTATAAACCATATCACTAAGCTTCTACTCAGAATCATAATGAGAAGAACCAGAAAGAAAATAAAAATGGAAATTGGTATGGATTTGTGGAAGGAAAGGGCACAAACAATGCAATATATGCATTACGGACACTAATAGAAAGGTCAATAGAGAAACAGAAAGACATATATTTGTTCTTCATAGATTATACTAAGGCATTTGATAAAGTAAAACATGATGAACTGATTAAAATATTGGAAGATATCAACATTGATGGGTTTCCATCGACGATGAACTGTATTTTTCGTGGAGGACTTCTATGTTGGCATTCTGGCTGCGGCATTATGCACAGAGTACCTTCACGGGCTGTTGACTTGCCGACACTCATGTCTATTCCATTGTTCACATAGGGCAGTGAGGAGCATTTTATGTGATATTCACTGGCACAGGAACTGAGCAATATGGGGACGACCCGTTGCCGTGAAGTTGGAACCGCGACTAACTAACTAACCAACTAACTAACTAACTAAGTAACTAAATAACTAAAGAATATTTACTGGAACCAAGTAGCAGCAATTAAAATAGGAAATAAAGAGGTTAATTATGAACAGATAAATCTAGGAGTACGACAGGGGTATGTCTTGTCACCAGATCTCTTCTCCCTATATAGCGAAGTAATACTGAGAGAGATCAAAGAGACGCCAGGAATACTAATTAGAGGTTATAATATAAATAATATACGCTATGCAGATGACACAGTATTGATGGCGGATAATTCTTCTTCTTTGCGTTCATCCGGAGTGTTTTTTTTTCAGATGTGATTGCGGTGTGTCTGTTATGCGCCCTTGGGCCGAAACCCGTAGGCCAACACAACCGGCTTTAGCGTGCTTTTTTTGTTGTTGACCAGGTAGCATTCCTGGGAGACTCTAACTTTTTATTCGGTACCGTCCACAACCCAGCTGGTCAAGGTGGAACGGTCGAAGACAACGGTCGTCCATCAAAGGAAGGCAGGGACAGTCGGTGGCATTTTCCGCCATCCAGGGTGGCTTCCATAATTGCAGGGCCGGCACATAGCACCCTGGTGCTGGGCTCACCGAGGGAATCTTCACGTCCTGCTCATGGCTGCTTTAATTCCTCACTTTAATATATTGGGCATTTCTTTCGCCCCGGGCTGTTCCCGCACAAACCAGACTGGTCTGCAGTCAATATCTACTCAGCGAGTTTTTCGGACATGTGCTTGTCGTTGTGTCCGTCAGAACTGTTCCAGACTCGTCGGACATTCGGAAAACTACCTAGTCAGAGCTGTTCCGAACAAGAGCGGCATTCGGAAACTAGGTAGCTGTTCCTAGCACGAGGGAAGACTAGTTAGAGCTTTTCCGGTCACGAAAGGCATTTCTCTCGGACGTAATTGCATAGTGCCATTTTTATTTTGCCGCCCGTAGGCTGGCACTTGCGACTTCAGCGGGCATTTTTAATGAGGTTAGCCTTCCTCGGGTTTCGAGACAAGTTAGACTCTTATTTCGACTTCCACACAGCAAGCTTTTGCTTCGTGCTGCCACGTAATGGATTCGCAAGCCAGGCGTTACATTTCGTGTAAACGAGACAATTTTCCACCTTTGACTACACTCACTCCATGAGTACGGTTACAAACTATCTACGGAACGTGCGACCGAGGTGTTTTTACACCTTTAGTACTCTCTCACGAGGTAGTCTACATGTGCTGCCGGCTCAGCTCCTTACCTCCGTGCGTCTGTGGGCGAGTAACGGCCAGGTCCTCTCATCCAGGGATCCCTCATATCCCCCAGCTAAGAGCCATCGAACGATTATCTGCGCCAAGCATGTAGTGTGCTCAGCACCTCACCTCAATTTTGATGTAGGTTTGTGTCGGCCAGGCTCTCACTTCCGAGGGTTTATGGCTTAGAGACGTTCAGCCATACACCTCGGCTGGGAGCCTTAGAGGTTATGTCCGGACTGAGATTATTGGCATCGTTTGCCTGATTTAGACTGCTATCCTCAGTCTACCTGCAGAGCAGCAGGTTGTGTCTCTCTTAGTCTGGTCCCTATCCCAAGAGCTGTCCAATATGTAGTTAATATCCGTCGGCATAGCGCTTGGGGTCAGTGGGTCACTCAAGCTCCCCCACCACGGCAAGGTGGAGACACATCGGAGGAGGGCGGATAATTCAACAGACCTACAACAATTGTTAGACATTGTAGTAATAGAGAGTGCAAAGAAAGGACTCTCCTTGAAAATCAAGAAAATAGTAACAATGGTGCTATCAAAAAAAATTGTGGCACCAAAATGTGACATAGAAATAGAAGGGAACTTTCTTAACCAAGGGGCATTTATAACATCAGATGGAAGATGTACAACAGAGATTAAGAGCAGAATAAGGTAAGCAAAAGTCGCATTTCAGAAAATGAAGAGTATCTTGTGCAATAAGTCACTGCCCCTGAATGTAAGAAAGAGAGTACTGACATGCTATGTAGAACCAGTTTTGCTGTATGGCAGTGAATCTTGGAATGTAAATTAACAAATTAAAAAGAAATTAGAAGCAACAGAGATGTGGTTCCTGAGACGAATGCTGCAAATTCCTTGGACTGACAGAGTAACTAACGACGACTGCCTGAAACAGGCTAATGAAACTAGAACATTATATACAACAATAAGAAAGAGACAAACAGCTTTCTTCGGTTACGTGATGAGAGGAGTGGCATTGGAGAACATCGTGACAACTGGAAAGATCGAGGGGAAGAGAGGCAGAGGCAGACCAAGAGAAATGATGCTGGATGGATTGAGACGGTGACATGGAGGAATGCCATCAGCAGAGTTGATCCAGAACACCAAAGACCGAGATCTAGTTAGTTAGTTAGTTAGTTAGTCGACAGATCATCCTCATTGCACATCGAACCATTCAGTCCATAAGTGCTCGGATCTCCTCCTCAGCAAATCCCGCAGCGTATGGCGGCTAACGACACCAGTTACCAGTTCTGTGTTGGTTTATCAATCTTCTTTGGCTTCCTACGTAGTGTTCTTGTTTGGTCACACATCTTTTAATTTGCTGTTCTCGCAGTCTGACCTTGGTTGTAGATTCACAGTCATCACTTGGTTCTCGCAAAAGTCTTACTTCTCGTAGAGCATGCAGAATGTCAGCCAGGTCCATGGCGCGTCCGCCCTCCACAGTAGCCTTACCTGCGAGCTTGTCAGCCCGCTCATTTCCTTGTACTCCCGTATACCCTGGCACGAAGATGAAACTAATCTTTGTCAGCCAAGACCGCTCCAGAGACAGCAACCACTCTCTTCAGATCCGCCCCGTCTCTATCCTCTTGAGCATGCTCATTGAGTCGCTAAGGAAACATGCCATAGTGAATGTCTGTGTCTCGAGCCATGCTATTGCTTTACTTATTGTCATGACTTCCATAGTCAGGCTACGTGTGGTCTTGACAAAAGCACCAGAGTCCTCCTTCACAATTATCCGTCCGGCCTGAGCCGTAAAGGCCCATGAGCTTCTCACATGTCGGACGACCGACCCATCTGTGTAGATCACAGCATCACCGTCTAACGAATTCTTGAAAATCAATGCTTGTACTTCCGCCTCCACGTAGCCGGATTTTCTTGTCTGCATTTTCTGTCTAGTTGTATGCAAACAGGAAAATACGTACAGAAATATGTCAGCACTTGTACACACTACTCACAGGTTCTAATTCCTCAAGTCAACACACCTGTTGAAGAATGTCTTCGGCTTGACAAATCCACGACCTTCCTCTTTTTAACCTGCTGCCCTTCACCTTCATAATTTCACTATGCAGTGGATGTTGTGTGTTTGCGTTAACTCTGAGGTAGGCACGTGCTCTGCAAATTTGTATTCTGTCTTCAATGGTTGAAAAATCAAGAAGGTAGCGCATCGCCCTGCATGCTGTATCTCTTGTACATCCAAGTAAGACCGAGATCTGTGGAGAGCCATGAATGCCTACACCGGCTGGCATGGAATTTGATGATGATGACTACATGTGATGGAAAGACCATTTTCCTTATGATTTCCCAACGTTTCTGATGCTGTACACAGCCAAATGCACTTGAATAATCAACAAAATATGAGAATAGGTTTACATTAAATTGTCCACTCTTCTCTATTATTAAACGCATGTTGAGTGTGTGATCTCTTGTTCCTCTTCCTTGTCTAAATCCAGCTTAAATCACGTTAATCTCTTCCTACATTTTCTTACGAGGCCTTCCCATTATGAAATTTAGTAGAATTTTACCTGCATGACTGATCAGGGCAACAGTTCTATAGTTGGTGTGTAATTTCATGTTGTCCTCTTTTGGTATTGGAATGAAGATAGTTCTCTTCCAATCTTTTGGCGATATACCATATTTCCATATCTTTTTACATAATGCTTGATAGATGTGTATGCTTTCTTCTTCTCACGCTTTGATTAGTTCAGCTGGTATCACATCCAGGTGATTTACCATTCTTCAGGTTCTTTATTGCTCATACAATTTCATCTGAGAGCTCAGACTCTGGCTCTGCTGTCATTGGTTCATCTTTCTCATTCATATCCTCACAGTCATTCATACCATACATTCCATTGCCGTATTCCTGTTATCTTTCAAAAATTTTCTAGATTCTATTAGAGTATTTCCCAACTTGTCACAGATATAATGTAATTGAGGTTGAAAATTTCTGGTCATTAATTATTTACATATGAGAAGGGGGAAGGTTAACCAAAGCTATATTTCCCTATGTTTGTTTAACCTGTCACCATACTCACAAATTGGCTCCAAACCCGCCAGTATATCACCACTAGGTGATGCATTTTTTCTCTCTAATAAGCCGCCGCATCAGGTAAAGACCATCGCGAAACAACCAAACAGGAAATTTTTTTTTTTTTTTTTAAACTTTTATTGTGTGTTAAGAAACATTTGCATTTGTATTGTTCGTGTTGTTACAGAGCGTTGCATGTGGAAGTGTAGGTGACATATGCGCAAATTTTTACAACATTTGTTTCAACATTTTTACATATTATATGGGGGGTAACGAAAAACGAGTACAAACAAACACCAAGACGGTAGTATACCATTATTTTCCCTCTGCCCCCCTTTCACCTGTCAGCTCCAACCTCACCAATACCACTTGGTAATGAGGAAAAAGGCAGTAAAAACCTGTTGGAACCAACTGGTGAAGGCGGCAGTAGCATCCAAACCAACAGTGTCCGAAAAAGGGTGGGGGGGGGGGGTGGTTGTCAAGGGGTATACTAGTTTACAATGCAGAAAGGTAGTTGTTGCATTTGTATTGTTTGTGTTGTTACATGCGTACTGTGTGTTCAGTGTTTGTGTGCGTGTTTTTACAGAGCGTTGCATGTGGGCGTGTAGGTGACATATGCGCAAAAATTACAAATATTTTATACATTTAAACATTTCTCCATTGACATTGTTGTAAGGAAATATTTTAAATCAAAAGCGTGATGGTAGCGGGCTGTTATTATTTCCCCTGCCGCCCCGCTCTCCTGTCAGCTCCAAAAACTCCTACCGAGTACCATCACCCTCGGTGATGATAAACATGGCGGTGCAGAACTGAAACAAAACGGTGAGCGCGGCAGCAGTAATAACAATCACAGTATCAAAAGGTGGGAAAGGGGGATGTGATAGTATACGCGTTTACAAAGCCATATATATTAATAGTGATTACAATGATAATAATGCAAAGTAACAACCAAATACGTAAATTAATATAATAGTGACAAGGAATAACTCTGCCAAGGGTGATATAGTGATTGATAGACTCCATGATAATGAATAGTTTTAACATGTGATTCTATGTGCTGAATTGATTATCTTAGGAATGGTGTTTACATGAAATACATCTTATAATAATAATGACAAAGAATAAAAACTACTAAGGGTGATAACAGCAAAGCTAATAAACCCAATGATAAAATTTGTTTTGATAATGATCACATTTTCCAAACATGTGATTCCATTTGCTAAAATGATTTTCTTAGAAATGGTGTTAAAATATGGCTGGTACATACAATAACAACAATTGCACCCTGCACTGTTTAATAATATAGTAGGTGTAAAAAGGAGTTGGTTATCTTTTTTTTTCTCCTTGCTTATTTTTTATTTTTTTATTTTTACATATACTTGCAACATGCATGTTCAATAATAGTAGAATTAAAAGGAGTTGGTTATCTTTTTCTCCTTGCTTATTTTTTCCCTTTTGGTCTTATTTGTAGGGTTCATTCACTTTTTCCCTTTCTCTTTTTTTTTTTTTTTAAACTTATTGTAGAAAGTAAACAAGCATCAGTATTAGCACAAATTTTTACAATCTTTACATCTTTGTTTCCCTTGCCACCCTCTCACCAATTTGGTTCCACTCCACCAATGCCATTACCCCCCTCTCTGAGCAATGATGGTAAAGGCAGGATAAATATTTGAACAAAACCGGTGTGGGTACCAGCAAAGGCAACAACAACCATGAGCGAGGGGAGGGGGGTACATGGGAAAGGGGTTTTTGTTTTATTACTAATGGTGGCAATAATAATAATGACAAGAAGAGACATACTGGGGGTAATGACAGCAATTATAAAAAAAAAAAAACAGCAATGGTGATAATAGTTATGAAAATGATAACATTTTTACAATATGTGATTCCATTTGCTAGGATGATTTTCTTTGGAATGGTGTTAACATAGCCTAGCAGGTACATACACATGCAAGCTGCAGTTTTTAGTAATTTTTGGAGTAAAGGAGTGGGTTTTATTTTCCTCCTTGTTTTTTTTCCTCCTAAATGTAGGGGTTCATTCATATTTTCCTCTTTGCTCTCTCGTTCTTTTTTTTTTTTTAAATAAAAATTAACCAAACATTTGTATTTGCATAAGTTTTTACAGTATTTTTGGTTTGATAACCATATGTGTTTTTGTATTCATTCATTCATTTAACACTCACTCACATGATTCAAAGGGGGTGACTAAGAGAAAGGGAAATCTTTACATTTTTGTTTACTTTGCCACACTCCCACCGATCGCTTCCACCCCAATGCCCCTCTGACCACCCTTAATGATGGTACAGGCAGGACAAATGTTTGAACTGACCAATGGGGGTGGTAGCAGAGGCAACAAAACCATACGCAAAGGGGGCACTAGGGGAGATGAAGTTGTAAATTAATAAAGATGATAATAAGGATGATAAGGTAAATACTGAATACAAAGAAAAGGGGAAGTCTTTACATTATTTTCTCACTTGCTACTCTCTCCTCAACTGGTTTCACCCCACCCAAGCCTCATGTTAGGGGAGATGAAGTTGTAAAATAATAATGATGATATCACTAATACTTATAACATTAATGATACTAAGGATAATAAGGTAAATACTGAATACAAAGAAAAGTGTAATGATGGTACAGGCAGTGACAAATGTTTGAACCAACCAGTTGGGGTAGCAGCAAGGGTAGCAAACCAAAAGCAACAGGGGGCGCAGGGGAGATGAAGTTTGTAAAATAAACAGTGATGATATCCATAATACTTATAAAATCAATGATACTAAGGATGATAAGGTAAGTATTGACTACAAGGATAGGGGAAAGTCTTTACATGTTGTTTCCTCGCTACTCTCTCACCAATTGGTTTCACTGCACCAATGTCCCTATGACCACTGTAATGATCGTACAGGCAGGGCAAATGTTTGAAACAAAATAGTGGGGGTAGTAGCAAAAGCAACAAACCTTAAACAAAAAAAAAGGGGGGGGGGCATGGGGGATGAAGTTGTAAAATAATAATGGTGATATCATTAATTTTAATGTGTTGCGTATCCCTTACGGGACGTTGCAGTCAACACCAGCATTTTCAGCTGCTGTACTAGGCAAGTGTTACGTTCAGTAGTTTGCCATTGCTTTCTGAACGACCGGCCCCTATACCTTTTTCGAAAAAACCAGCATCGCCGTGTTTCGAACTTGGGTATACGGGCTCACAAACCGCGTTCGCAAGCCCTTAGCCACAGAGACGGTTGATATCATTAATACTTATTTAATTAATGATACTAAGGATAAAAAGGGTAGGGTAATGATAGTAAAAAATAATAATGTTAATGATAGTAATAGTAATACTAATAATAATAAAATAAATAATAATAATAATAATAAAAATAATAATAATATTAGTATAATAGATATGTGATTTTATTTACTAAAATGATAATCTTAGTTGTGGTGGTAGTTTAGCACAACAAGTTCATTTAAAGCAAACCATTTCATAAATAGTACATTGGAATGGGAATTCCATTGGTCTTTTGACCATATGTGATCTTTTTAATCATCCACTCACCATTCATTCACTGTTTCTTCTTTCTTTCTCTCACTCATGTATACCAAAATTACCAAAAAATTTCCAAAATTGCCGGAGTTGGTATACCATTTATACCAACTCTGGAAAGAGTTGTGATATTTTGTGCATGTACATAAAAGAAAAATCCCCGAAGGCGAAAGATTTATACGTTGTGAAGAGAAACCAGAGTATGCCTAATTTCTGTTTAGACAGACGTGGCCTAGCAGATAAAGAAATCAATAATTTATTAAACATTATTTATTATACAACAACTTGGTGCCTAAAATTTAAATAATAATCAAAACTGTATATAGCTTTAATGACGGTAACATTCAATTCATACTTTCTAGAATATGAATAAAATTGTTACAGGAATAAATATATACTTCTCTTGCAAAATAGCTGTCAGTACAAATATAGTGAAATCTATAATTGTTCCCCTTGATTGCTAAAGCCGTAAGGTGACTTCAACCTATATGCAATTATTTCCCTTGTTCATTCATTCATTCATTCATTCATTCATTCATTCATTCATTCATTCAGTAGCATGTCCTTTGCAGAACATCGCTTCCATAACAACCTTCCGGATAACCTCTCGATCATAAGCAAGATGTCCCGCGTCCGATACACCCATCTGTAGATCATTCGCTACATCCTGCACCCATCTTCTCTTTGGCCTTCCTCTTCCTCTCTTCCCAGGCATATACCCTTCCATTATTGTTCTCTCCAAACTTTCGTATTTCCCTTGTAGTAAATAAAATAAAATAAGTTGCATATCCTTTACAGGGCCGGTATCTCTGGTCTAGGTGTTACACGACTTTCTCCGTAATCCCATATACTCTCGTAACGTGACATGACGTGCGCGAGAATTGGTAGCGGTTCTCTCCGCGTCGGTAACTTACGGGGTATGTGAGCCGGTCGCTCAGAAAGCAATGGCAAACTACTGATTTCTTGTCAAGAAATCAGCAATCAGCTAAAAGATACTGATGTTGACAGCGATGTCATGTAAAGGATATGCGAAAAAAAAATCCTTTGCAGGGCGTTGCAGTCAACACCAGCATGTTGTGCTGTTGTGATCTCTTGGCAAGTTTACGTTCAGTAGTTTTCCATTGCTTTCTGAATGAACGGTATCCATACCATTTCGTAAAAAAAAAAACGCATGACGGTTTGCTGCCACATCGTCTGCAGCTGTGTTTTGTAACGGAGTGTTTCGGGTTCACCTTGGGTAGTGAGAGTGAACCACACCCGAGGTGTCTCTAGCACTCCCGTGTATTCTAGCCCCAGGGGTTGGACGAGCAGATACACTTTTTTTCTCTGTGGTTGATCTCAGGTTATTTAGTTACGTCTACACACCCCTCCAGATTCTAGACCCCCACTAACTACCTACACCTGTTGAACAATGAACACTTAGGCATCGTCCGAGACCACACTCAATCATTATACAAAGAGCAAGTCAACTTACATAAAGTTTATTCTACCCTTGAGAATATAGAACTGAAATGAACCTCCTGATAGAAGAATCTATTTACACAATTAGAAGATAGAGTAGAGACAGAAGTAGAGATGTAGGTGTCTTCATCGAGGTGAGAAGTAGAGTGGATGCAGATGTCCCGTCCAGTCGGTCCGCCACTCACCCGGCTTCCTTCCAGTGAGATGACTAGAACCTTGGAGACCACTCCGTCTCCCGAACGTGGAACCACAACAATAGAGTCACTGCTGGACCACACTTCACTGGACCAACTGCATCTATAACACTCCCACGGAGTCACTGGTAATACAGTTCTCGAACACAACCGAGTTGGAGACAATCTTCCTGGACTTGGCTCCAAGTATTGGTTACTTCGATGAACTACATAGTCACTGACCAACCGAATGGTCTGTCACTCCTAGCACAGTCCCACGGCAGAACCGATATGGCATTGACCAATTCAATGGTCTCTTACAGTCACACTTTGGAGGATCAGATATGGCTACTGAAAAGTTACTGAGTCCTTCTAGAACACAGTTGATAATCTGGATACGGTAACAGTACATGAATAGAATCAGACATCTATTTTACGGAAACAATTCAGGTTGGACTATAATCCCTAGTCCCTTCCACCGGGTTACACTTGACACACGTCCATACTGGTGTAGTTCTTCTCAAGACCTGCCACTCGAGCTGTCCAAAGAACCATTCAAGTGTCTGAAGATTAGTTACTTCTGCGTTTAGGCAGAACCCCCGTCAAACCAGACGGACCGGTGTTCCCTGTCGAGCATGATTACTCAACATGCTGAAATGTTCCTGGCAAAAACAGAGTATCTTCTATTTTAAACGATCACAAACCATCATTTCCCACACGTGCACCTTCAGGGCAGTTGCATGTCTTGAAGCAAACTTCACGCATGGTGAATCACCTTGGGTACCTGGTGTGATGGAGTCTGGCGTGATAAGTAAAGAACTGAACCCTTCGCTCTGTCACACGAAGTGGTTTTCTGCCAACAACAATTATAGTTGACTGGTTCCTCAACAGGCAAACTCCTGAAAAGGAAGAGCGACCGGTGAGAGTATACTGGCCCAAACATTAGTTCACATGCATCCTACCAAAACTACTCAACTCTCAGTCATGCTAGTTAGTTATTCATATAACCAAAGCATTATCTCTATATGGAGAGTAGTCAAGCATGGGTTCACAAATGTCAGCTGGCCTCACAGAACAGCCCGTCAAACAGAGCAAGAAATCAGAATGACGAGTCTGATCATTGGTCTCACCTATCCCTAATCATCTACCAGTCGTCGCTAACGTCAGTAATGATACAAGGCTGTTATTGTTCTAATTTAATCGAACTAAACAAATAGGTAAAGAGTCCCTAGACTCATTCCTAACATCATCAATGTACATTAAGAAACATAAACTTGATCAATATACCATCCCTCGGGATATAGGAATAGTACATGATCACCTCCAATATGTACACAAGCCTGTTTGCTGGTGGGACCACCTGCCCACGCCACAGCAAACTCTTCTTATCAGACTCTACCTTAGAGTCAAGAAGCCTTCTTGAGAATACATGTTCCCCCCCATGTTCCAAGGGTACTGTTCCAGTTCTGTCCTCCCAAGTGGTTTAGCCTTGGCCTGGACTGAACTTCATCGTTGGTTTGGTCTACCAACACATACTTTCATAACTTGCTTTCACATCCCCCATATTCGATATTTCCCCAGTCTCATACAGCCTCCTGCATCCTTCCATACTTCCAGCACCTTAGCATTCACTCGCACTAGCGCCAGTATGAAAGAAACAGGATAGCTTAGACAAGATTTCAGAACGCATATTTACATCGCGACGGCACGCAGTGTTATCACGCGTCGATCTATTCGGCGTTCGGAATTACCCCAGGAAGTATCACATGCCATGACCTAATATATATACCCAATGTCACATCATATATATATAGATATAGCACCAAAGCCACTTACCTTTCCACAGAAATCCGCTGTTCCACACAATGAATTCACTATTAAGTTACTACACAATAGTTACATCATTCCTGGTGGCACAGAACTAAGTTTTTCCTTTACTTAGTAACTCAGCACAATTTTGTCTGAATCTCCACCTACCAACTTACCTGGTTTTCTAACCGTTCTTCTGGCTTCAGCAACTGACTGACATAATCTAAGTTTCCATCCGGCACAAGTAACTAGGTTTTATTCTAACACAGCAACCTAATAGATGCAACGATTGGCAATATATGGTACATATATTTGGAACCCAAATCGCCCACATCACATTACGGCGTTCCTAACAGCTGATTCGCGAGCACACGGTAAACAAACACACGCTTACTTGTCACCGGCGTTATCGATCGGTTTGCTAATTAGTATGCGAGGACATCCGCATAGGTAATGAGGTTAGAACAATGGCGTGTGGACCACACGTACCAAATTACATGATTTAAACACATATCTACCTGGATGGTGAAACCAGCTCTCCAGTCAGCTTCCGAACTGTTCAAGGGCTTCTCAGCTGCCTTTTCATAACAGTCAGCCGAATCATGGTTGAGGTGAGACGCAACACAAAAATGGCTCACATTCAGGCCAGCGTCTGTTCTCTTCGAACAAAAGTCAGTGAATGACTGGTTTAGCCAATTTCCCGCTTCGTGCCAACTCAATGCGCACTAGAAGCGAGTGCTTCTTGAGAAAAGATACTTTCTCGGGAAAACGTCATTCCCCGCCTAGAGTTTCTAGATCTCTCTGCACGGGAAGTTAGAGCGATACCCAGCATCACGGGTTACTCGAATTCCGGTGTTTCGAGACGATTCTAGATAATAAGTCCTCCATCGGCTTCCCTCAGTCTATTTTTAGCTGGGAAAGTCCCCGATGACGCGCCAAAATAGTGCGGTATCTTGACGACCCAAGACAGATAAACGCGTTTCGTCACATAGGCCCCCACTTTAAGAGGATCGACCCCGTCGTTCCACTTCTACGCAGAAGCTGTCTATGTCGTTCGTTCTTCTTTCTAAGAGACCGGATGGCGGGTGAGGAAGTCTGACCCGTCAATATTGTATAGAATACTTTTACCACATTCGGTGGGGTGACAAGCTATTCAGTATCACGGGTGATCAACGCCTACTCCGCTACTGCGATCGGGCATCTCGCAGTATCTTGCGGACCAGAGCTCCCGTCTCGACCTGATTTAACGATCGTTCCTGCCAGAGTTTACTGGACTTCTGCAACTCCAGCTTCCCCTTTCGAGGACCCAGCTGGACTGCAGTCGGTCGGATTGAGGGACCAAGGGTCTGTGTCCGTTCCGACACAACCCACCTCTTTCGACCACGGTTCTCAGTGTAGTTAGCACTGCGGGTGTTCCTTTGGCCGGTCATGTTCCCCCGAGCACCGGGCTGAACCGAAGAAGGTACCTGCACATACATATAGGACTTCCTATGGTGTGACAGGCTTTCCGCTACCTGACCTGAACCCCGAACCGTTCTTTCAGCGAATCTCTGCGCCCTTGGGCTGGTGGACTTATCATCGGGCTTCCCCTCATAGCGCATGAGGAGACTGGAATGGAAAGTAGTAGACTTTCCCAGGATCACCACTCCATAGTGCTTGTGGAGCCCCACTTTATCCACTAGGAATGGGCCCTGCCACCCGATTTCGAATTCGTTCCCCTCGATTGGGAGGAGTACTAGAACTCGGTCTCCAACCTCTAAGGATATCTTCGTCTTCGTCCGTTTTTCAGGTGTGCATTTACGGCACTCCGGACAAGACCTAATATACCTGCGCACGTCGCCTGTCATTCCCGGCCACCAATAGTACCGGGATAGACCTTTACTGGTTGTCCCTACAGTCAGATGTCCGGTTGGGGACCTGCCATGTACCGTTCGCAGCAGATTAGCTCTGAAGCTCTCAGGAACCATCTTACGTTCCCTCTGCCTTTTCTCTGTCCCAGTCTGAATTAACGGTGACTGGTTATCAGAGTTGAACTTACCCTGAGTTAACGGGTTTTCATTGTTGGGCAACCATTCCGAACAAGGACACACCGTCGCATCCTTGCTCCGAGCATTACTCATTCTATCCGGGTGAGGATTTCGGAGACTTACCTTTTCGAGACCCTCTTCCTCTGTATCTCTGACCTGCCTAGACTTATGGATGCTAGGGTGTTCTGGTTCGCCCAGAAACACGTACTTCCGGCCTAGAATTAGGGGATAGAGAGGATCCGGTACGACTGCCGCCTGAATGCGTCCAGTAACGTACTTGCTCCGAATCTCCACATTGGCAATCGGGCAACGTAACGCCACAGCACTCCTACTGGCTGGCTGTATCTCCGTCATCTCCCCGGTGAGTTGCTCTGGGCCTGTCAGGTGGGATGCAATTACAGCGGAAAATTGCAATCCCGTGTCGTAGAGGCACAACACCTGTCGCCCATTCACTTCTACTTCCTCAACCACTGGAGGTCGTCTAGTTTCTCCATTCCCATCAACCGACTTCACTTTCCCGCAAGATCTATCCCTAACCTCTGCAAGACAAACAAAGTGAAAGTCCTGGGGCTTACTCTTACACTCACTCGTATTGTGAGTGCTGGACTTGCAGAATTTGCACCATCGTTCACTCCACTTCCTCTTTGGAGAACTAGGTGGGCTATTCTTACCTTGGTTGACGTTAGAGATCTTCTCTAAAGAGCCTACCTGTTTCTTTGGTTCATCAGAACCTTGGGTCTTCTTTGACTTCTTCTTTGACTTACCTTGATCCGGATCTTTCGATCTCGGATCTGTTGGACTGGTGTCCCCAGTCTCGCCATAGACTTCAACGTATCTTTCGGCTAACTTGGTGACTATATCCAATCTCTCAGCCCCATTCTCACCTAAGAAGTTTCGCAAGGGTTCAGACATTTGCATTCGCATCTGATCTACAACCATCAACTCACGCAAACTTTCATACTCCTCATTAAATCCGGCCAAGGCCATCCATTTAAGAAGGTATGAGTTCAATCTCACACTGTATGCTGAAAACAGTTCACCAGGTTCTCGCTTCGCCGTTCGAAACTTCCTTCGGTATGAGTGCGCTGTGATCTCGAATCTCTTCAAGAGAGCCGCTTTCAATGCCGGGTAATCATTCTGTAAACCCGGTGGTAAGCGTGCATACACCTCATAACCTTCGGCACGGAGTCCCTGGGAGAGTTTCAAACACCACTTCTGTTTGTCCAGCCCCATTGCAATAGACATGGCTTCATACTTCTCTAAGTATTGGTCTATCCGTTCCTTCTCGGGTTCGAACGGCTGTAAAGGCCATTTCATAGCCTGGTAGTCACGTCTACTGGTTGACTCTGAGCCAGGAGGTACACCTCCTCCCATAGCTCCATCAGTTACACCTGTAGCAGGCACTTGTGCCTCAAGTAGCTTCATTCGATACTCATGGTCACGTTTTTCTTTCTCGGCTTCCAACTCAAGCCGTTTCATTTCAGTATCAGCCGCTATCCTCTTTTCCTCAAGAGCCACTTTACTGGCTTCCAGTTCTCTTTCTGCTCTCCTCCTCTCTCTTTCCTCTTGGCGAAAATTTCTTTCCACCTCTTGGACATAGGATTTCAAAGCATCTCCTTCAAGACCAGACTTACGTCCAGTTTCCTGAACTTTGTCCAAGTCTATCTCTTGGGTAGACATGTTGACTATGATAGGTGGGTACTCAAGTATGTGTGGGTGAAGCAATACAATGAATCAATAATCAATAGTACTAACTAATCACCACAACACAAATGTCCGTCAGACAGTTAGGAGATAGGTAGAAATAGTAGAATCTTCTGTAGACTGAAGTAGAGGATAAAGACAAAGTCCCTATCCCTATGTGAGAGGTCTACAACACACAAAGATCTTGGAATAATCCCGGACGGGCCCCCACTCTGTAACGGAGTGTTTCGGGTTCACCTTGGGTAGTGAGAGTGAACCACACCCGAGGTGTCTCTAGCACTCCCGTGTATTCTAGCCCCAGGGGTTGGACGAGCAGATACACTTTTTTTCTCTGTGGTTGATCTCAGGTTATTTAGTTACGTCTACACACCCCTCCAGATTCTAGACCCCCACTAACTACCTACACCTGTTGAACAATGAACACTTAGGCATCGTCCGAGACCACACTCAATCATTATACAAAGAGCAAGTCAACTTACATAAAGTTTATTCTACCCTTGAGAATATAGAACTGAAATGAACCTCCTGATAGAAGAATCTATTTACACAATTAGAAGATAGAGTAGAGACAGAAGTAGAGATGTAGGTGTCTTCATCGAGGTGAGAAGTAGAGTGGATGCAGATGTCCCGTCCAGTCGGTCCGCCACTCACCCGGCTTCCTTCCAGTGAGATGACTAGAACCTTGGAGACCACTCCGTCTCCCGAACGTGGAACCACAACAATAGAGTCACTGCTGGACCACACTTCACTGGACCAACTGCATCTATAACACTCCCACGGAGTCACTGGTAATACAGTTCTCGAACACAACCGAGTTGGAGACAATCTTCCTGGACTTGGCTCCAAGTATTGGTTACTTCGATGAACTACATAGTCACTGACCAACCGAATGGTCTGTCACTCCTAGCACAGTCCCACGGCAGAACCGATATGGCATTGACCAATTCAATGGTCTCTTACAGTCACACTTTGGAGGATCAGATATGGCTACTGAAAAGTTACTGAGTCCTTCTAGAACACAGTTGATAATCTGGATACGGTAACAGTACATGAATAGAATCAGACATCTATTTTACGGAAACAATTCAGGTTGGACTATAATCCCTAGTCCCTTCCACCGGGTTACACTTGACACACGTCCATACTGGTGTAGTTCTTCTCAAGACCTGCCACTCGAGCTGTCCAAAGAACCATTCAAGTGTCTGAAGATTAGTTACTTCTGCGTTTAGGCAGAACCCCCGTCAAACCAGACGGACCGGTGTTCCCTGTCGAGCATGATTACTCAACATGCTGAAATGTTCCTGGCAAAAACAGAGTATCTTCTATTTTAAACGATCACAAACCATCATTTCCCACACGTGCACCTTCAGGGCAGTTGCATGTCTTGAAGCAAACTTCACGCATGGTGAATCACCTTGGGTACCTGGTGTGATGGAGTCTGGCGTGATAAGTAAAGAACTGAACCCTTCGCTCTGTCACACGAAGTGGTTTTCTGCCAACAACAATTATAGTTGACTGGTTCCTCAACAGGCAAACTCCTGAAAAGGAAGAGCGACCGGTGAGAGTATACTGGCCCAAACATTAGTTCACATGCATCCTACCAAAACTACTCAACTCTCAGTCATGCTAGTTAGTTATTCATATAACCAAAGCATTATCTCTATATGGAGAGTAGTCAAGCATGGGTTCACAAATGTCAGCTGGCCTCACAGAACAGCCCGTCAAACAGAGCAAGAAATCAGAATGACGAGTCTGATCATTGGTCTCACCTATCCCTAATCATCTACCAGTCGTCGCTAACGTCAGTAATGATACAAGGCTGTTATTGTTCTAATTTAATCGAACTAAACAAATAGGTAAAGAGTCCCTAGACTCATTCCTAACATCATCAATGTACATTAAGAAACATAAACTTGATCAATATACCATCCCTCGGGATATAGGAATAGTACATGATCACCTCCAATATGTACACAAGCCTGTTTGCTGGTGGGACCACCTGCCCACGCCACAGCAAACTCTTCTTATCAGACTCTACCTTAGAGTCAAGAAGCCTTCTTGAGAATACATGTTCCCCCCCATGTTCCAAGGGTACTGTTCCAGTTCTGTCCTCCCAAGTGGTTTAGCCTTGGCCTGGACTGAACTTCATCGTTGGTTTGGTCTACCAACACATACTTTCATAACTTGCTTTCACATCCCCCATATTCGATATTTCCCCAGTCTCATACAGCCTCCTGCATCCTTCCATACTTCCAGCACCTTAGCATTCACTCGCACTAGCGCCAGTATGAAAGAAACAGGATAGCTTAGACAAGATTTCAGAACGCATATTTACATCGCGACGGCACGCAGTGTTATCACGCGTCGATCTATTCGGCGTTCGGAATTACCCCAGGAAGTATCACATGCCATGACCTAATATATATACCCAATGTCACATCATATATATATAGATATAGCACCAAAGCCACTTACCTTTCCACAGAAATCCGCTGTTCCACACAATGAATTCACTATTAAGTTACTACACAATAGTTACATCATTCCTGGTGGCACAGAACTAAGTTTTTCCTTTACTTAGTAACTCAGCACAATTTTGTCTGAATCTCCACCTACCAACTTACCTGGTTTTCTAACCGTTCTTCTGGCTTCAGCAACTGACTGACATAATCTAAGTTTCCATCCGGCACAAGTAACTAGGTTTTATTCTAACACAGCAACCTAATAGATGCAACGATTGGCAATATATGGTACATATATTTGGAACCCAAATCGCCCACATCACATTACGGCGTTCCTAACAGCTGATTCGCGAGCACACGGTAAACAAACACACGCTTACTTGTCACCGGCGTTATCGATCGGGTTGGCTAATTAGTATGCGAGGACATCCGCATAGGTAATGAGGTTAGAACAATGGCGTGTGGACCACACGTACCAAATTACATGATTTAAACACATATCTACCTGGATGGTGAAACCAGCTCTCCAGTCAGCTTCCGAACTGTTCAAGGGCTTCTCAGCTGCCTTTTCATAACAGTCAGCCGAATCATGGTTGAGGTGAGACGCAACACAAAAATGGCTCACATTCAGGCCAGCGTCTGTTCTCTTCGAACAAAAGTCAGTGAATGACTGGTTTAGCCAATTTCCCGCTTCGTGCCAACTCAATGCGCACTAGAAGCGAGTGCTTCTTGAGAAAAGATACTTTCTCGGGAAAACGTCATTCCCCGCCTAGAGTTTCTAGATCTCTCTGCACGGGAAGTTAGAGCGATACCCAGCATCACGGGTTACTCGAATTCCGGTGTTTCGAGACGATTCTAGATAATAAGTCCTCCATCGGCTTCCCTCAGTCTATTTTTAGCTGGGAAAGTCCCCGATGACGCGCCAAAATAGTGCGGTATCTTGACGACCCAAGACAGATAAACGCGTTTCGTCACAGGTATGCGGAATTACGAATTGCGTCTGTAACTCCTTCGCCTAGAAGCGAGAAAAACAAAATTATTCGCACTAACAAACCTGTACACGACATCTTTTTAAGGTTGGACTTTAGATTGTCCTCTGATGTCCACATTTTCTCCTCTGTCAGCTTCCTTGGAACCTCTGTATTTTATTTATTTATTTATTTATTTATTTTTGTTGCATGATTATGACATGGCCATGTGTGATATATTACATTTTCACCAGCGTAACATGAGGGAAATAATTCCTGGCGACGAAAAAAGATTGACACCGCCTCGTTCTCCACGGAAATAATCCGACTTTTTCATCGACCCATTATGACGTCACCACCGGAACAACGAAAAGATAATAAAAAGCCCATGCGGGAAAGAAACTGTCTGTTTTTGTGAACCAACCCACACACACACGAGGCAGGAGAGATTCAATGAGCAAAGGGAGTGATAGTCTCTTCAAAATCAACTTAGCAAAGATAATTTAGTATAAGTTAGATAGATGAAGACAACAATAAGAAAGAGACAAACAGCTTTTTTGGTCATGTGATGAGAAGAGAGGCGCTGGAGAACATCGTGACAACTGAAAAGATCGAGGTGAAGAGAGGCAGAGGCAGACCACGAGAAATGATGCTGGATGGATTGCGACGATGGCATGGAGGAATATCAACGGCAGAGTTGATCCAGTAAACCAAAGACCGAGATCTGCGGAGAGTCATGAACGCCTACGCCGGTCGGCATGGCACTTGATTATGACCCTGAAAATGTGTACTGCGTTGTGGCAGTATACTCGGCATAAAAAGGCCGTTGAGACAAAACACCCAGCACATGTGCATGCACTGCCACAACTATTTGAAAATGACCGCCAACGAGCCATTGGTATGTTGCAGACTGGAATGAGCTCGCAGGCAATTGCCAGAAGAATGAATTACCAACGGCGTTATTATACGTCTCAATGAACGTTAAGGAACTATTGGCAGTGCCCGGGATAGACTTCGGAGTGGCCAACCACGAGTTACTACACCTACGCAAGACCGTCATATTGTTCTGAGACACCTAAGGAATCGTTTTCTCCGGGCAAGTCAAACAGCAACAGCAAGAGTGGGTAGATGTGGGCAAATCTCTCAAATGACATTCATACGACGACTCAGAGATACAGGCCTTACTGCAAGACGACCTTATGATGGGCCAAACATGACCCACAGACATCGTCAGCAGCGCCTGAAATGGGCAGATCAACATGTCAGATGGACTAGACTGCAGTGAAATTCTATTCACAGACGAGAGCAGATTCACCCTATCCTTTGCTGATGGACGTATGCGGATTTGGCGATGGTGTGGAGAGCGCTTTGCAGATTGCTGTGTTCGTCAGCACAACCGATTTTGAGGTGGCAATAGTCACATTTAGGGAGGATTCAGTTTTCACCATCGCTTGCCTCTTCACGTCTTCCGTGGAAATGTTAATGCTGTGATATATCGATATGAAGTTCTCTATGCATTGGTCGCTGCTCCTGCGCTCACAAATTATCAAGACTTGCAGCTTCTCCAGTAGGATAACGCGCTTGCGCACACCGCATGCATTATGCATCAATACCTACAGCAGCAGAACATTGTGACGATTGATTAGCCTGCCAAATCAAATGAGCATATCCCCAATAGAACATCTATGGGACGAACTTGGACGCAGGGTCTACATGCAATGTTCTGCAGCTAATCCGCAACAGCTCGAAGCTGCTCTTATGTGTGAATGGGACTTGATTATCCGGGATTTCTCTCAGAGACTTGTGCGTTGCATGTGGAGCCTCTGCCAAGCTTGTTTGCAAGCACTCGGTGGACATACCAGAGACTGAAAATAGTGTGAATGCATTTTTTTAATTAGTTGCAATTTTGATGTTCTAACTGTACAGAATGGAATGCATTTCATAACAATCAAATGAATAAATTAATGACGAGCATGGATTAATGTGAAGATGAATTAATTCATTAATTCAGGAGCATGTCTCTTGCAAAACCTTGCGTCCCATACACCCATCTGGAGATCATCCGCCACATCCTGCACCCATCTTCTCTTTGGCATTCCTCCCCCTATCTTCCCTGGCATATACGCTTCTAGGATTGTTCTCTCCAAACTTTCATAACGTTTCAAGTGACCAAAATATTTTAATTTTCTTTGTTTTATTGTCTTTAGTAGCCAACCATCTTCAATATTCAGTTCTCACAGGTGTATGTTGCAATGGGAAATATGCATGCTCTTAACAATCTAATGTTTGTAGTTCTATCTGTCTCCCTCCATAATTTATTTAGTTGTTTTAGTTTTTGAAGGGCAATAGATAGTCGCCTTTTAATTTCTTTCATCGTGTCACCGTTGTTAGAAATTAATAACCCAAGATATTCGAAATTTTCCACCACCTCCAAGTGTTCCTCATTAACATATATGTTTTCTCCATAATAGCTTTATCTGTATGCATTATCTTTGTTTTTGTTATGTTAATATACATGTTGTGATTTTCACTATTCTTTTGGATTGAGGTTATTAGGTTGTTTTTTTTAAAAACTATTCTGTGATGTGGATAGTAAAACTGTTTCATCAGCATCTCGAATCTCTGGTATTTAATGACCACCGATATTTAGGGCATCATATTGCTCCCTGGTTATATCATCTCAGACATTTCTCATTATATTTTCGGCGTACAGGTTAAACAAATAGAGTGACAGCACACATACCTGAAGGACTCCTTGCTTGATGTCAAACCAATCTGATGTCTCGCCATCTATTCTAACAGCTGCTTGTTGGTCTAGATAAATCATTTTTATGAGTTGTAGGCTACATGTGAGTAGATATTTTTTTTTTTGCACAGCCCTTGCAGGACGTTGCAGTCAACATCAGCATTTTTCAGCTGCTGTTGATGTACTAGGCAAGATTACGCTCAGTAGTTTGCCATTGCCTTCTGAGCGACCGGCTCAATACCCCGTAAGTTACCAACACGGCGAGAACCGCTACCGATTCTCGCACAGGTTACGTTACTCACGAGAACATACGGGATTAAGGAGAAAGTTGTTAATTCCTAGGCCAGGGAGACCGGTTGTGAGTAGATATATTAACCAAAATGTTGAATGATGTTTACAGCAGTGTATATTTACCCAGTGATATGCTGAAATCTGTAGTTATAGCTATACCAAAAAGACCAGGAGCAATTGAATGTGAAGATTTTCGTACAATTAACCTTATAAACCATATCACTAAGCTTCTCAGAATCATTATGAGAAGAACCAGAAAGAAAATAAAAATGGAAACTAGTGAAGAACAGTATGGATTTGTGGAAGAAAAGGGCACAAACAATGCAATATATACATTACGGACACTAATAGCACGGTCAATAGAGAAACAGAAAGACATATATTTGTGCTTCATAGATTACACTAAGGCATTTTATAAAGTAAAACATGATGAACTGATTAAAATATTGGAAGATATCAACATTGATGGGTGTCCATCGACGATGAACTGTATTTTTCGTGGAGGACTTCTATGTTGGCATTCTGGCGGCGGCATTATGCACAGAGTACCTGTGCGGGCTGTTGACGTGGCAACACTCCTGTCTATTCCATTGTTCACATAGGGCAGTGAGGAGCATTTTATGTAATATTCACTGGCACAGGAACTGAGCAATATGGGGACGACCCGTTGCCGTGAAGTTGGAACCGCGACTAACTAACTAACTAACTAACTAACTAACTAACTAACTAACTAACTAACTAACTAACTAACTAACTAAAGAATATTTACTGGAACCAAGTAGCAGCAAATAAAATAGGAAATAAAGAGGTTAATTATGAACAGATAAATCTAGGAGTACGACAGGGGCGTGTCTTGTCACCAGATCTCTTCTCCCTATATAGCGAAGTAATACTGAGAGAGATCAAAGAGACTCCAGGAATACTAATTAGAGGTTATAATATAAATAATATACGTTATGCAGATGACACAATATTGATGGCGGATAATTCTTCTTCTTCTTCTTTGCGTTCATCCGGAGTGTTTTTTCAGATGTGATTGCGGTGTCTCAGTTGTGCGCCCTTGGGCCGAAACCCGTAGGCCAACACAACCGGCTTTAGCGTGCTTTTTTTTTTTTTTTTTGACCAGGTAGCATTCCTGGGAGATTCTAACTTTTTATTCGGTACCGTCCACAACCCAGCTGGTCAAGTTGGAAAGGAAGGCAGGGACAGTCCTTGGCATTTTCCGCCATCCAGGGTGGCTTCCATAATTGCAGGGCCGGCACATAGCACCCTGGTACTGGGCTCACCGAGGGAATCGTCACGTCCTGCTCATGGCTGCTTTAATTCCTCACTTCAATATATTGGGCATTTCGTTCGCCCCGGGCCGTTCCCGCACAAACCATACTGGTCTGCAGTCAATATCCACTCAGGGAGTTTTTCGGACATGTGCTTGTCGTTGCGTCCGTCAGAACTGTTCCGGTCACGTCGGACATTCGGAAAACTACCTAGTCAGAGCTGTTCTAAACAAGAGCGGCATTCGGAAACTATAGTCTGTCCGGAAATTAATGCCGTCATTCACGATCAATTATTTTGAAAACTGTCTGTTCCATCGTTATGAAATTTTCCCAGCCGTCTTATATTTACCCCCACCCAAGGAATATGTCTTTGAAAGGTCCAAAAACAACTTAAATCATTGAACGCGGCGACATTCCTTTGATCTTTTGCTGAACAACTAGTGATTTCTCGCTAACGAAGTTATTTTTACGGTAATGTGAGACATGTCAATTCTGTTGACACACAAAGGCGTATCCGGATTCGTATGAGAGTGGGTGCAATGAAAGAATTAGCTTAAAATCGACAGGGTCGGCTGCATTGCACCGGGTGTTTATCCCATATGGCTCAGTTTCTTTCCGCAGCGCGGAAAGCGTCGCACAAAGCACGAACTCCGTAGCTCCAGCGACGACCCTCGGGAGTCTCCGAAAAAATGCACTCGTGAAATGAAGGACGCGGCCCGGAATCGAACATACAACCTTCGGAGTCCGAGTCAGACGGCTTGACCACTTCACCACGGAGAATCCCGAGAGGGGTGCAATGTGTAATATTAGTAAAGACAGAGAATTTACAGAGGCTCGGGGTAAATAATTTGTAAATTAACAGGAAAGTAGAAGGAATATATTTCTTACCTTATTTTTCATTGCCTTCTTGTTTCTTCAGCTGATGCTGATGCTGTAATGTTTAGGGCCTGCAATTCGTCTGAATAGTTGGAGCAAAATATCCCAGTAAGTGTGTACGTAGATTAAGGTCTGCGATCTGCTCATACCTTAATCTGTGTCGGACGATTCCAGTAGGTTGATGATTGCTTTCGGTTGCATAAAATTCAATCCATCCTTTCTCCAATAGTCCTCTTCCTCTTTCAACACATGGTCCTGATGTTTTATCCAGTAACTTTTATCAATATTTAATAGCGCGGATAGACAGACAGACAGACAGACAGAAAGGTAGGTAGGTAGGTAGGTAGGTAGGCGGAAAGGTAGGTGGCTGGGTGGATGGCTGGCTGGCTGGCTGGCTGACTGGGTGGGTGGGTGGGTGAGTCGGTCGGATTGGTGGGTCGGTGGGTCGGTGGGTCGGTCGGTCGGTGGGTCGGTCGGTCGGCCGGCAGGCAGGCAGGCAGGTAGGCAGGTAGATTAGATAGATAGATAGATAGATAGATAGATGTTTATATATATATATATAGATGGATAGATGGATAGATAGATAGATAGATAGATAGATAGATAGATAGATAGATAGATAGATAGATATCGGTAGGTCGGTCGGTCGGCCGGCCGGCAGGCAGGCAGGCAGGTAGATAGATTAGATAGATAGATAGATAGATAAATAGATAGATAGATAGATAGATAGATAGATAGATAGATAGATAGATAGATAGCAAGATAGCAAGATAGCTAGATAGATAGATAGATAGATAGATAGATAGATAGATAGATAGATAGATAGATAGATAGATAGATAGATAGATAGATAGATAGATAGATAGATATCGGTAGGTCGGTCGGTCGGTCGGTCGGCCGGCAGGCAGGCATGTAGATAGATTAGATAGATAGATAGATAGATAGATAGATAGATAGATAGATAGAAAGATAGATAGATAGATAGATAGATATATAGATAGATAGATAGATAGATAGATAGATAGATAGATAGATAGATAGATTAGATAGATATCGGTCGGTCGGTCGGTCGGTCGGTCGGCCGGCAGGCAGGCATGTAGATAGATTAGATAGATAGATAGATAGATAGATAGATAGATAGATAGATAGATAGATAGATAGATAGATAGATAGATAGATAGATGGATGGATGGGTGGATGGATGGATGGATGGATGGATGGATGGATGGATGGATGGATGGATGGATGGATGGATAGATAGATAGATAGATAGATAGATAGATAGATAGATAGATAGATAGATAGATAGAAGAAGAAGAAGAAGAAGGTAAGGTGGAGACACATCGGAGGAAGGCGGATAATTCAACAGACCTACAACAATTGTTGGACATTGTAGTAACAGAGAGTGCAAAGAAAGGACTCTCCTTAAAAATCAAGAAAACAGTAACAATGGTGATATCAAAGAAAATTGTGGCACCAAAATGTGACATAGAAATAGAAGGGAACATTCTTAACCAAGGGGCATTTATAACATCAGATGGAAGATGTACAACAGAGATTAAGAGCAGAATAAGGTAAGCAAAAGCCGCATTTCAGAAAATGAAGAGTATCTTGTGCAATAAGTCACTGCCCCTGAATGTAAGAAAGGGAGTACTGAAATGCTATGTAGAACCAGTTTTGCTGTATGGCAGTGAATCTTGGAATGTAAATGAACAAATTAAGAAGAAATTAGAAGCAACAGAGATGTGGTTCCTGAGACGAATGTTGCGAATTCCTTGGACTGACAGAGTAACTAACGACGACTGCCTGAAACAAGCTAATGAAACTAGAACATTATATACAACAAAAAGAAAGAGACAAACAGCTTTCTTCAGTTACGTGATGAGAGGAGTGGCATTGGAGAACATCGTGATAACTGGAAAGATCGAGGGGAAGAGAGGCAGAGGCAGACCAAGAGAAATGATGCTGGATGGATTGAGACGGTGACATGGAGGAATGCCATCAGCAGAGTTGATCCAGAACACCAAAGACCGAGATCTAGATAGTTAGTTAGTTAGTCGACAGATCATCCTCATTGCACATCGAACCATTCAGTCCATAAGTGCTCGGATCTCCTCCTCAGAAAATCCCGCAGCGTATGGCGGCTAACGACACCAGTTACCAGTTCTGTGTTGGTTTATCAATCTTCTTTGGCTTCCTACGTAGTGTTCTTGTTTAGTCACACCTCTTTTAATTTGCTGTTCTCGCAGTCTGACCATGGTTGTAGATTCACAGTCATCACTTGGTTCTCGCAAAAGTCTTACTTCTCGTAGAGCATGCAGAATGTCAGCCTGGTCCATGGCGCGTCCGCCCTCCACAGTAGCCTTAACTGCGAGCTTGTCAGCCCGCTCATTTCCTTGTACTCCCGCATGCCCTGGCACGAAGATGAAACTAATCTTTGTAGTCGAGACCGCTCCAGAGACAGCAACCACTCTCTTCAGATCCGCCCCGTACCTATCCTCTTGAGCATGCTCATTGAGTCGCTAAGGAAACATGCCCTAGTGAATGTCTGTGTTACGAGCCCTGCTATTGCTTTACTTATTGTCATGACTTCCATAGTCAGGCTACGTGTGGTCTTGACAAAAGCACCAGAGTCCTCCTTCACAATTATCCGTCCAGCCTGAGCTGTAAAGGCCCATGAGCTTCTCACATGTCGGACGACCGACCTATCTGTGTAGATTACCGCATCACCGTCTAACGAATTCTTGAAAATCAACGCTTGTACTTCCGCCTCTACAGCAGCCGGATTTTCTTGTCTGCATTTTCTGTCTAGTTGTATGCAAACAGAAAAAGACGTACAGAAATATGTTAGCACTTGTACACACTACTCACCAGGTTCTAATTCCTCAAGTGAACACACCTGTTGAAGAATGTCTTCGGCTTGACAAATCCACGACCTTCCTCTTTTTAACCTGCTGCCCTTCACCTTCATAATTTCACTATGCAGTGGATGTTGTGTGTTTGCGTTAACTCTGACGTGGGCACGTGCTCAGCAAATTTGTATTCTGTCTTCAATGGTTGAAAAATGAAGAAGATAGAGCATCGCCCTGCATGCTGTATCGCTTATACATCCAAGTAAGACCGAGATCTGCGGAGAGCCATGAATGTCTACACCGGCTGGCATGGAATTTGATGATGATGACTACATTGGATGGAAAGACCATTTTCCTCATGATTTCCCAAAGTTTCTGATGCTGTACACAGCCAAATGCACTTGAATAATCAACAAAATATGAGAATAGGTTTACATTAAATTCTCCACTCTTCTCTAGTATTAAACGCATGTTGAGTGTGTGATCTCTTGTTCCTCTTCCTTGTCTAAATCCAGCTTAAACCACGTTAATCTCTTCCTTCATTTTCTTACGAGGTCTTCCCATTATGAAGTTTAGTAGAATTTTACCTGCATGACTGATCAGGGCAACAGTTCTATAGTTGGTGTGTAATTTCATGTTGTCCTCTTTTGGTATTGGAATGAAGATAGTTCTCTTCCAATCTTTTGGCCATATACCATATTTTCATATCTTTTTACATAATGCGTGATAGATGTGTATGCTTTCTTCTTCTCACGCTTTGATTAGTTCAGGTTCTTTATTGCTCATACAATTTCATCTGAGAGCTCAGGCTCTGGCTCTTCTGTCATTGGTTCATCTTTCTCATTCATATCCTCACAGTCATTCATATCATGCGTTCCATTGCAGTATTCCTGTTATCTTTCAAGAATTTTCTAGATTCTATTAGAGTATTTCCCAACTTGTCACAGATATAATGTAATTGAGGTTGAAAATTTCTGGTCATTAATTATTTACATATGAGAAGGGGGAAGGTTAACCAAAGCTATATTTCCCTATGTTTGTTTAACCTGTCACCATACTCACAAATTGGCTCCAAACCCGCCAGTATATCACCACTAGGTGATGCATTTTTTTTCTCTAATTAGCCGCCGCATCAGGTAAAGCCCATCCCATAACCAACTGGTAATATCGGAATTTTAATTTTTTTTTTTTTAAACTTTTATTGAGTGTGAAAGAAAACTTTGCATTTGTATTGTTCGTGTTGTTACAGAGCGTTGCATGTGGAAGTGTAGGTGACATATGCGCAAATTTTTACAACATTTGTTTCAACCTTTTTACATTTGAAATGGGGGGTAGCGAAAAATGAGTACAAACGACAACAAGACGGTAGTATACCATTATTTTCCCTCTGCCACCCTTTCACCTGTCAGCTCCAACCCCACCAATACCATCATCACCACTTGGTAATGAGGAAAATGGCAGTAAAACTTGTTAGAACCGACCGGTAAAGGCAGCAGCAGCATCAAAAACAAAAGTATCGAAAAGATGGGGGGGGGGGGTTGTCAAGGAGTATCCTAGTTTACAATGCAGGAGGGGTAGTTGTTGCATTTGTATTGTTTGTGTTGTTACATGCGTACTGTGTGTTCAGTATTTGTGTGCGTGTTTTTACAGAGCGTTGCATGTGGGCGTGTAGGTGACATATGCGCAAAAATTACAAATATTTTATACATTTAAACATTTCTCCATTGACATTGTTGTAAGGAAATATTTTAAATCAAAAGCGTTATGGTAGCGGGCTGTTATTATTTCCCCTGCCGCCCCGCTCTCCTGTCAGCTCCAAAAACTCCTACCAAGTACCATCACCCTCGGTGATGATAAACATGGCGGTGTAGAACTGAAACAAAACGGTGAGGGTGGCAGCAGAGACAACAATCCCAGTATCAAAAGGGTGGGAAAGGGGGATGTGATAGTATACGCGTTTACAAAGCCATATATATTAATAGTGATTACAATGATAATAATGCAAAGTAACAACCAAATACATAAATAAATATCATAGTGACAAGGAATAACTATAACAGTGCTGAGACTAGTGATAGACTCAATGATAATAAATAATAGTTTTAACATGTGATTTCATGTGCTAAACTGATTACCTTAGGAATGGTGTTTACATGAAATACATCTTATAATAATAAAGACAAGGAATAAAAAACTACTAAGGGTGATGACAGCAATGCTAATATTTATAAACACAATGGTAGGATTTGTTTTGATAATGATCACATTTTCCAAACATGTGATTCCATTGGCTAAATGATTTTCTTAGAAATGGTGTTAAAACATGGCAGGTACATACAATAACAATTGCATCCTGCACTGTTAAATAATATAGTAGGTGTAAAAAGGAGTTGGTTATCTTTTTTCTTCTTGCTTATTTTTTTTTTTTTTTTTACATATGCATGCAATGTTCAATAATAGTAGAAGTAAAAGGAGTTGGTTTTCTTTTTCTCCTTGCTTATTTTTTGGTCATATTTGTAAATGTTCATTCATTTTTTCCCTTCCTCTTTTTTTTTTTTTTTCTTTTTGTAAAAAGTAAAACAAGCATCAGTATTAGTACAAACTTTTTTACAATCTTTACATTTTTGTTTCCCTTGCCATCTCTTCACCAATTTGTTTCATTCCACCAATGCCTTCATCAACCTTATCCGGGCAATGATAGTAAAGGCAGGATAATTATTTGAACCAAACAGGTGTGGGTATCAGCAAAGGCAAACACAAACCATGAGTAAGGGGAGGGGGGCACATGGGAAAGGGTTTTTTGTTTATTACTAATGATGACAATAATAATAATGGCAAGAAGAGGCATACTGAGGGTAATAACAGCAATTATAAAAAACAGCAAGGGTACTAATAGTTATGAAAATGATAACATTTTTACAATATGTGATTCCATTTGCTAGGATGATTTTCTTTGGAATGGTGTTAACATAGCCTAGCAGGTACATACACTTGCAAACTGCAGTTTTTAGTAATACTTGGAGTAAAGGAGTGGGTTATATTTTCCTACTTGTTTTTTTCCTAAATGTAGGGGTTCATTCATATTTTCCTCTGTGTTCTCTCTTTCTTTTGTTTTTTAAATAAAAAATTTAACCAAGCATTTGTATTGACACAAGTGTTTACAGTATCATTGGTTTGGTAACCATTTGTGATTTTGTATTTATTCATTCAACACTCACTCACATGATTCAAAGGGGGTGACAAAGAGAGGAAGGGACATGACCACTCTTTATGATGGTACAGGCTGGACAAATGTTTGGAAACAAAATAGTGGGGGTAGTAGCAAAAGCAACAAACCTTAAGCAAATGTGGGGGGGGGGGAACATGGGAGATAAAGTTGTAAATTTATAATGATGATATCCTTAATACTTTTCAAATTAATGATACTAAAGATAATAAGGGTAAGTAATGATAGTAATAATAATAATGATCATAATAATAGTAGACATTCCCGTAATAATAAAAATAAATAAATAAACAACAAACATATATTAATAATAATAGTAATAATAATAATAATAAATAGTATAACAGATATGTGATTTTATTTACTAAAGTGATAATCTTAGTAGTGGTGGTGGTATAGCACAACAAGTGCATTTAAAGCAAACCATTCCATAAATAGTAATTTGGAATGGGAGGAGTTGATTTTCTTTTCTCCTTTTTTCTTTCCCCCTTATCTATAAGGGTTGAAACCATCATTTTGAAGCAAATAAAACAAGCATTCATACTTCCACTATTCTTTACATAAGGGATTTTCCATTGGTCTTTTGACCATATGTGATCTTTTTTAATCATTCACTCACCATTCACTCACAGTTTCTACTTTCTTTCTCGCCCTCATGTATACCAAATTTGTAATAAAATAAGGAAGAGTACGTATGATTTACTCTGGAAATAGTTGTGATATCTTGTGTGTGTACATAAAGGAAATTAAATGTGTGTTATATGTGTGGTGTTTGTATCTGGCAACATTTCTGCAGGTCCATATAAGTTGTCTGTAGTAAGAAAGTGCTACAAGTAGTTTTGTATGTATGTCCTTAGCTGTCTGTGGTATAGTATTGAGAAAAATTGCTTTATATATGTCGGTTTGTTTGCCTGTGTGTGTTTGTATGAGGTGTTTGAGTGTTGCGCGTGTGGCAGTAATTGTTGGACATGTATAATAAATGTGTTCCTCTGTCTCTTGAGTGTTGTTTCTACATAAATGACATTGTTTGGATATGTATGCTTCTACCTGTGTTGTGGGGGTCATACTGTATAACAGTCTATATGTGATCTCCCTAGCTTTTGGTGTTATGTGTTTGTTGTGTAGGTTTGAAAAGGTGCATGTGAAGTCAGTCATGAAGTATTTGTGTCCTCTTTTAATCCTAAGTCTTAGTGATGGTGCTTGCTCTCTAACTAAATGTTTGTATATTGTGTGTGTTGTTTGTTGTATTACCTGTTCATGTCCTTTTATTGCCTGTATGCATGTCTGATAGAATGTTGGCAGTCTTCCCTGGTAGTGTGCAGTTGCATTGTTAAGAGGTGTGAGATGTTTGATGTTGTGGCCTATGTAGTATAGTGCTAGCCTGTTCTGTTCTGGGTGTCTGATGATTTTACCTATGTGACTGATTCTAAGTGACAGTATTTTTGTCTGGATGTCCTGTAGTCCAATCCCGCCTTGTTTCCTGTCTTGTATGAGAGTTTTGTGCTTGATGCTGTGTATTGTGTTGGTGAGGATGAAGCGTCTGATTTGTATGTTTATGTTTGTGACGGTCTGTTTGGGAGGGTCTAGTACTGTCGCTAAGTATAATATTTTGGGTATTATGTATGTGTTGACTATTGTGCTTCTACCAAATATTGTGGATGTTTTGTACCTGTACCTATGTAACATGTCTATGATCTGTTCAGTCAGTGAGTGCCATGTCTGTTTGTGTGTTTTTGTGGGATCACATGGAAATGTGATCCCATACAGCTTCATGGTGTCTGTGTGTCTCAGGTCTGGAGGGAAATCAGACTTTTGTTTCCACTTTCCTAGGCCCATTATCTGTGACTTCTGTATATTTACTTTGGCTCCACTGCCTTTTCCAAAATGGGTAAAGGTGTGGAGTATATTCCTTATTGATGTGTTGCTGGTGGGAAAGAAGGCAGTGTCATCTGCATAGGCGATGAGCTTCTGCTCTCCTATCCCATGCAGGAAGGTTCCTTTAATACTAGTGTCTTGCCTTATCTTCTCTAATAGAGGTTCTAGGGTGAGCACATACAGGAGTGGTGATAAGGGACATCCCTGTCTTACAGATCCCATGCAGGTAATGCCCATGGTAATACCGGAATTTTTTTTTTTTTAAAACTTTTATTGAGTGTTAAGAAACATTTGCATTTGTATTGTTCGTGTTGTTACAGAGCGTTGCATGTGGAAGTGTAGGTGACATATGCGCAAATTTTTACAACATTTATTTCAACATTTTTACATTTGAAATGAAGGGTAACGGTAAACGAGTACAAACAACAACAAGACGGTAGTATACCATTATTTTCTTTCTTCCACCCGTTCACCTGTCAGCTCCAACCCCACCAATACCATCATCACCACTTGGTAATGAGGAAAAGGGCAGTAAAACTTGTTAAAACCGACCGGTGAAGGCAGCAGCAGCATCAAAACGAACAGTATCGAAAAGGTGGGGGGGGGAGGGGGGGGGGGGGTTGTCAAGGAGTTTCCTAGTTTACAATGCAGGAGGGGTAGTTGTTGCATTTGTATTGTATGTGTTGTTACATGCGTACTGTGTGTTCAGTATTTGTGTGCGTGTTTTTACAGAGCGTTGCATGTGGGCGTGTAGGTGACATATGCGCAAAAAATTACAAATATTTTATACATTTAAACATTTCTCCATTGACATTGTTGTAAGGAAATATTTTAAATCAAAAGCGTGATGGTAGCGGGCTGTTATTAATTCCCCTGCCGCCCCGCTCTCCTGTCAGCGCCAAAAACCAGTCCGGTAATACCGGAAGGCGAAAGATTTATACGTTGTGAAGAGAAAGCAGAGTATGCTTAACTTCTGTTTAGACAGACGTGGCCTAGCAGATAAAGAAATCAATAATTATTAAACATTATTTATTATACAACAACTTGGTGCCTAAAATTTTAAATAATATTCAAAACTGTATATAGCTTTAATGACGGTAACATTCAATTCATACTTTCTAGAATATGAATAAAATTGTTACAGGAATAAATATACACTTCTCTTGCAAAATAGCTGTCAGTACAAATATAGTGAAATCTATAATTGTTCCCCTTGATTGCTAAAGCCGTAAGGTGACTTCAACCTATAAGCAGTTATTTCCCTTGTTCATTCATTCATTCATTCATTCATTCATTCATTCATTCATTCATTCAGTAGCATGTCCTTTGCAGAACCTCGCTTCCCTAACAACTTTCCGGAAAACCTCTCGATCATAAGCAAGATGTCCCGCGTACGATACACCCATCTGGAGATCATCCGCCACATCCTGCACCCATCTTCTCTTTGGCCTTCCTCTTCCTCTCTTCCCAGGCATATACCCTTCCATTATTGTTCTCTCCAAACTTTCGTATTTCCTTTAGTGTAAATAAAATAAAATTAGTTGCATATCCTTTACAGGGCCGGTATCCCTGGTCTAGGTGTTACACGACTTTCTCCGTAATCCCATATACTCTCGTAACGTGACATGACGTGCGCGAGAATTGGTAGCGGTTCTCTCCGCGTCGGTAACTTACGGGGTATGTGAGCCGGTCGCTCAGAAAGCAATGGCAAACTACTGAGCGTAATCTTGCCAAGAAATCAGCAATCAGCTAAAAGATACTGATGTTGACAGCGATGTCATGTAAAGGATTTGCGAAAAAAAAATCCTTTGCAGGGCGTTGCAGTCAACACCAGCATGTTTTGCTGTTGTGATCTCTTGGCAAGTTTACGTTCAGTAGTTTTCCATTGCTTTCTGAATGACCGGTATCCATACCATTTCGTTAAAAAAAAAAACCAAAAAAAAAAACGCAAGACGGTTTGCTGCCAAATCGTCTGCAGCTGTGTTTCGAACGAGGGTATGCGGAATTACGAATTGCGTCTGTAACTCCTTCGCCTCGAAGCGAGAAAAATAAAATTATTCGCACTAACAAACCTGTACACGACATCTTTTTAAGGTTGGACTTTAGATTGTCCTCTGATTTCCACATTTTCTCCTCTGTCAGCTTCCTTGGAACCTCTGTATTTTATTTATTTATTTATTTATTTATTTATTTATTTATTTATTTATTTATTTATTTATTTATTTATGTTTGTTGCATAATTATGACATAGCCATGTACCAATCGAGCCGAAGTGCAGTAAGAACACAAGAAGGTATATCAGATGTGTTCACAGTCAATACAGGAGTCAGGCAGGGATGTGTGCTCTCTTCTCTGCTATTTAATATCTACATGGACAGAATATCCAAAGAAGCAAGTCTTGACAGAACAGACTCAGACAATTTAGAACTTTTTACTCCAAATGAAACAACTGATTCACATGAAATAAATTAACTTCTATTTGCAGATGATCAGTGCCTGTTTTACAGCGATGAGGGCAGATTACAAAATCATATTAATAATCTGAGTTCAACATGCAGCAGATACAATATGAGAACAAATACAGCCAAATCCGAAGTAATGCAAGTTGGCAGATCGCCGGGCCCACTAAGTATACAGATAAATAGCACAACTCTGAAACAAGTTAAAGAATTCAAATATCATATTTATTGAAAGACAGAAGATCAAGTGGTTTGGCCATGTGGTTAGAATGCAACACCATCAACTACCATCACTGGCCTTATATCAAAGATTATCTGCGACGAGACCAAGAGGACGTCCAAGAAGAAAATGGATTGACGATATCAAAGACATTGTACAATCACACGGAATGACACTATCCAGTGCCGCCCACCGGGCGCTGGAACGCAAATTATTCCTCCCCACGATGCTTGACGGCAGAAGTGGAAGATGATGACGATGATGATGATAATGATTATGACATCATTTTATAAATCCACATCTCCAGGGCTTCTAGTTCTAGACTTTCCAGTTGCCTGTTCAGTGTCCAGGTTTTATGTGCGATCCATACAGTTGTGTTGAATATACAGGGTGTATTTTTAATGACTGTGCAGTGTTTGACAATATTACCGGTCCAAGTTTTGTATTTACCTATTATGTTGCATGAACTTTACAGGGGGTGAATACAAAACTTGAACCGGTAATATTTTCAAACACGGCACAATCATTAAAAATACACCCTATGTATTAGGAGCGTTCATTTGAAATCTGTTCGTGCCGCACAGCGCGTAACTGCGTATGTTGAACATGATCATGGCATAGTCATGTGATAATTACTGACCAGTGAATAAAAGAGCACGAGCTTATCGTCCCATGATGCATAGGTTCTGTTTCTGACAGTTGAGAAAATGGCCGGGTTGATCCAAAATCCGCCCAAAGAAGCTCAAAGAACGGTGATTCAGTTTCTTTCATTTGAAGGATGTCGAACAGTGGACATTCATCGAAGAATGCAGGCAGCGTACGGTAAATAATGTATGTCGAAGACAACAGTGACAGACTGGGCACGAATGTTTCGGAAAGGACGTCAGCTCACAACAGATCTTCGACTGCCGGGTCAAGCACATATTGATGCAACAGAAAAAAAACTATCGCTAAAATTGATGCAGCAGTATAGATGAACCGTTGTCGAAGCATACGTTCGCTAGCGAAAGAATTTGATGTGTCAATTGGGACAATTCAAAATGTCGTTCGTAAGAAACTGCAATATCGGAAGGTGTGTTCATAGTGGGTACCACGGATGTTGACCGACCACCAAAAAGAGGAACGCATAGGATGGTGTTTGAACCACTTGCTGCGTTACAGAGTGGAGGGTGATGCGCTTATCTTCCGCATAGTGGCAGGCGATGAATCATGGTGTCACCACTTCGAACCAAGCAGCAAAAGAGAGAGCATGCAATGGAAGCATGCTGGATCACCAAAAGCCAAAAAATTCAAGTTACAGGTTTCCGCTGGTAAGGTTATGCTGAGCGCATTCTTATTTAACCATGAAAGGCTATTATTGGCCGATTTTAAAGAACTTGGTGTCAACATCACATGTACCCACTACTTAGAAACACTAGACAAGCTGATCACGGACGGGAGTGAGTTCCCTTGAGCAAGATGGCGGGACATTTCTTCGTCCCGTAAAATGGAACGTGTTTTTTCCGAAATGTGTATGGATTAAGTGTTTTTTCGTGGTGAAATGGAGTTCGGACCGTGCAACGGAGTTCGTGCACGCGCGTCCAGTCTTCTTTCGGCGTATCATCGGCGCCCGGTGGCGACAGTTAAGCCTAACATGACGGCCAGACGACCAGCTAGGACACAACGTGGTAAGAGGGCGGGCGCGCGCAGAAGGCGCTTAAAATGTGACAGATTGGGTATCGGAAATGTTCGAGTACTGTACTGGAACTGTGCATCATTTAGTCAACGCCGACCCATTCTTGAAAAACTACTCTACGGAAACGATATTGTAGTCTTGCAAGAAACACACCTCACCGACGGAACAGTCAATGTGGCGGGATTTCAGGGTTTCCTTAACAGGCGGCACCTCGGACAGGCCATTCTGGTCCGCGACAACATACTAGTGTCTGAGATCGATATGTCCGCCTGGAACAGCGATGCCCTGCAAGTGCAGGCATTAAGAATAATGACACCAGTGCAGCTTGTAATCGTTAACGTCTATGCGCGAAATGGGAAGGTCGACGTGCGACAATGGCAGAGTTTGTTCGATATGGATGAAAGGCATATCATCTACTGCGGGGACTTCAATGCCAGAGGCAGTCAATGGGGGAATTGCATCACCAATAGACAGGGAGAAGATTTGGAGGACGCCCTGGCATCTGCTGCCCTAATCTGTCTGAATGATGGGAAGGTCACTAGAATGGCCACTCGACCAGGCGACTCTGACAGCATCATTGACTTGGCTCTGGTGTCGCCCACCATCGCACCAAGGTGCCGGTGGGGCACACTGGGATACCACGATAGTGACCACTACCCTTGTGTCATCCTGATCAAGAAAGACGGGGCCATGAGTCAAAGAAACAAGACCAATGCCTTCCCGTACGACACCACTGGTCAAGACGCCATAAGCAAGATCAGAAGAAGGAAACTAACTTCCTCCCGTAGGAGACAAGAAAGATGGCTGCAGCCACCATGGTGGAATGGAGAGGTCGAGAAGGCATGGCTGGGAAAGAGGCAGGCTGTCAAAGACTGGCAAAAGGCCAGAAAGGCTAACATGCCACAGGTTGAATTGGCGAACCTGAAGACTGAGGTCGTTAGGACGACGACTTTATTCAAATCCTGCGCCAAACAGGCCAAGGCCGACAAATGGGACGAGTTCTGCAGGAAGGTGTGCTCCGAGCAATCTCTTACGACATTCTGGCGCCTCCACAAGAGCATGAACGGTGCTGCACAACGTAGGGGTATTCCAGACTTTCAAGGCACAGACCTCGCATGGAAAAAGTCGGATGCGGATAAAGGTAAGGCCCTTCTTGCACGCTACATAGAACAGACTGACCAGAAAGACGAGCCCGCCAGACAGAGGACCACAACAACACTCTCTCAGTTGTGCGAGGGGGTCGGGACAGACGAAGAATGGACGATCACAGTTGACATATTGCGTGCGATGCTCAAGAAATCACCTAACACCGCCCCAGGCCCAGACGGCATCCGATATGGTGACCTAATGGTGATATCAGATGATGACATGGAAGAACTGGCCAGAGAATTCAACACCAGTATCCAGAGGGGTCAGGTCAAAGAAGAATGGCTACACAGCTACCTGCTGCCGCTGCCAAAACCGAACAAAGACCACTCCAAGATAAGCGGCTACAGAATCATTACGATGCAGAATACTGTTGGCAAGCTACTGGAGAAAATTGTAGCACACAGACTTGCTTGGGACTTGGAACAGCTCGGCTGCTTCCCGCCCACACTTGGAGGATACAGACGCAACAAAGAGTCATGGCTGAATGCGGCGGTCTTTGCTCAAGATGTTTACGAAGGATTTCAGGTCAGAGAAGAGACATGTGCTGCCGCCATAGACTTAGAGGACGCATATAACAGAGTATCTTTCGAGCACTTGATGCAAACCCTCCTCAGACTGAAAGTGCACCCTCACCTTGTACGATGGATAGCTGCAGTTCTACTCCAAAGGAAGGTGGTGCTAAGATGCGGGAGTTGGTCTTCTGAGCCGATAACGATATGTCCAGGATTGCCGCAGGGTTCACCACTGTC
>OY992886.1:19529705-19544705 GCA_963921405.1 Cepaea hortensis
GTGCTAATGAATAGCGTTTCCCAAGGACATTCCGATCGCCAGTTATGTTTTCATCAATTATTCAGCTGTCTTTCTTTTACATTGTTTTTCGTCATATTTACCCTCGCTTTCTGAATACGCATGGGCATGTAATCGAATATTACCTTTCTCTTTTTATAAATATAATGAAGGATATTTGAAGAAGTAATAAACACTTAAATGTCAAGTGCCATGGGATGATTAATCGTTTTATGCAATTTCATGTATCTGCCATGGGCTTATACATCGCTTAAATATTGTCATTGCGTTATTATACAATATGTATATACAATGTTAATAACTGTTAAGCCCTAACTGTAGCACACACCTACTTTCCATTTTACGTCTTGCATTTTTGATTGGTCCAAACCTACTTTGTATTTGGAACATAATCTGTTAATGTCATTGTTTTTGTATTTTCCTTGTTCTCCCCATGTCTTTTCACGGTTATTTTGTTGGTAAGCATGCAACCGAGTAGGAATAGGGACAGTAAAGCCAACGAATATTCATTTCTTTTTAGTAGAACTTGCTCATTGTGTTTTCCTGTCTGTACATGGTATTCTTTGCATTTTTCTCAGAAACCTCATTTCACTGTTATTAAATTCTTCTTCTTCTTTCGTTCGCTTGAAATATGTCTATAACTGCAGTGCTGTCTCTTGTATGAATTGAACTGTCTTTTTCAGTTCACACAGCGGTCCATATATCTTCCACTGTCGTCTCTCTAGGCCAGAAGGTTTGCCTAGATATGTTATATTTTGGGCAGTCTTGGAGTATGTGCTCTGCTGTCTGCGACGCCAATCCACATGTACACATGGCTGTTTCACCAATCTTGAATTTTGTATACATGTGGTTGCGTAATCTATTGTGTCCTGTTCTGAGGCGCAGAATAATGACTTGTTCTGGTCTATCCATAATGTGGTAGTCATCTTGAGCAGGTTTTGGTGGCTTTCTGACTGATTTGATCATTCTTTTCTTTTGGTGGTATGTTACAGGCACATCAGGCTGTTCTTCTTTGGCTCCTTCCTTAGCCAATTGATCAGCTCTGTCGTTCCCGGGTAGTCCACAGTGGGATGGTATCCACTGTATGGTGACCTTATGCTGACTGCTAAGTTCAGAAAGTAGTGTCCTTAGTACTGGCAATTTCCCAGACAGGAGCGCCTCGAGTACTGATTTTGCATCTGTCAATAGCACCACAGGTTGTGTACCATTGCTGGTATTTAGTAATTTCTCTGTTGCTATCTTGATTGCCTCAATTTCAGCATCGTAGTTATGGCAGTACTTTCCTGTCGGTATTCTAGCTGTGTCCCTGGTATTATTTGGGTATTCTATGTACACTCCCGCTCCTCCATTTCGAACAGCATTTTGTGCTGACCCATCTGTGTAGACTCGGATCCAGAGGTCCTGTGGGTATTCTTCATCAAGGAAGCTGAGAGTGGCTGTTCTGCGCTGCACACTGTTCTGATCTTCCTTGTCAAATATTCCTCTCACTTTTGTCTGGATTTGTAATGATAGTCTATGCTCATCTTTCCATGGAGTTCGCTCTGGAATAGTTGTTAGGGGGATACCAACTGTGGGCAGATCGGTGGTTTCTCTGCAGAGTCGTTTGGCCTGGTGGATAAAACTACTTCTTTTCAACCGCCCCATAGCTAGGTTTTCAAATCTGTTCTTCATAGGGTGGCCTGGCAAGCTGAGGAACTTTTCTGCTTGTATTAGCGTTTTCGTATCTCTGCGCTCACTCGGTGCTTGTGTCCTCCCCATCTTCTCCATTTCCACTATAGGGGTTGATCTCATCCCTCCTGTGGTGACTCTAAGTGCTTGATTTTGCACTTTGTCCAGCTCTTGTAGTGTGGTTTTTGCTGCCGAACACCATGCAGTTGACCCGTATTCCAGGTGTGGTCGTATGCTCTGTTGATAAACTTTGCTAAGTATTTTCCCACTGGCTCCCCATGTGGTTCCACTTAGCTTTCTCAGGATGGCTATTTTCCTTCTGGCTTTTGCTACTGCTTTGTTGATGTGCTTTCTCCATGTCAGCCTGCCATCAAATGTTACTCCAAGGTATGTTGGTTCTTTATCTTCTCGTAGGGGTGTTCCATTTATCTGGATGGTCCCTGCCTTTTGTTTTGGAGAGAGGGTAAATAGGGTGGTGCTGCATTTGTCAGTGTTGGAGAACTTGGTGACAACTGGTAAGATCGAGGGGAACAGACCAAGGGGAAGACCTAGAAACAAGTATCTGGATGGCTTGGCCTTGTGGCATGGTCGAGACAAAAACACGGAACTAATCCACGACTCTGTTGATCGAGTGAGATGGCAGAACATGACCGCCCACGCTTACCGGCATGGCACATGATGGATGGATGGATGCTGATACACCATCTATTTGCCCATGCAACAAATGTATCTACAGCTCTTTGTAGTAATCTGGTGGCCACTGATGCATGTTCATTTGTGCTCCATAGAACCAGGTCATCGGCATACATTGCGGCTTTAATTCCATGCGGTAGATTAGCAACGAGATCATTGATGAAGATTAGAAAGAGTGTGGGGGACAATACTCCGCCCTGGGGAACTCCGTGACGCAGTAGTACTTTCTTGCTCTTTAGTCCGTCTATCTGTACTCGGGCTCTTCTGTTGTGCAAGTATGCTTTCACCCATTTGTACATTCTTCCATTGACTTTGCAGTTTCTCAGTTTGTTCATCAGACCTTCTTTCCAGACTTTGTCAAAGGCTTTCTTCAAATCTATCCATGCCGCAAGCACCAGCTTCTTCTCTTGGAATGCATCCTCAATTTCTTGAGAGAGGTAGGTTGTCTGATCTTCCGTAGAGTAGCACTGCCTAAAGCCAGCCTGCTGTGGCACAAGGATGTTTTTACTTTCAATGTACCACTGCAGTCTGTGATTGATGATGCGCTCCAGTGTTTTGCAGAGACAGCTGGTGAGGCTAATTGGTCTGTAGCTGGAGGCAATGGAACTATCTTTCCCTGATTTTAGGATGGGTATCATGATTGCTTCTCTCCAGGCTTGTGGAACACTGCCTAAGGTCCAACTGTTATTGAAGATCTGCAACAGCTTTGCTTTGGCCTCTGTTCCTAGGTTCCTGATCATTTCATTGGAGATACCATCAGCTCCTGGTGACTTTCTCATTTTCAGTTTTGATATGGCTAGCTCCAGTTCGCTGATTGTGATGGGTGCCTCCAGAACCTCATGTACTATTTCCTTCTGTCCTGTATGTTGCCGTTTCTCTTGAATCTCTTGTTGTTTCTCTGGACTGATTTTGATATTGTTATCTTGTGCGAATGAGTCCGCAAAATGGTCAGCTGCTTGCTTTCTTGTTAAGATGTTTCCATCTTTATGTAGTGCAATTTTTGAGTTTCTCCCTGTGCCCTCATCGTTAAGTTGTTTTATTAGCTTCCACAATTTCCTTGTGTCTCTTTCAAAGTTCAGAGACTCTGTTTTTTCCTGCCAGCTTTTCCGTCTAGCCTGCAGCTTGGCCCTTTGAAATTTGGCTTTTGCATGCTGGAATTTATTGTGGTGCTCTTGGCTGGGTGTGGCCTCTGCTTGCTTTCTACATACTTCCACATCATTATGCAACTGTTCCAGTTCACTACTCCAGTAGGGTTTATATTGTTTACGGGCTCCTCTTGGTACTGTTTCTCGCGCTGCCTGTAGTATGCATTTCCCAAACTCTTCTACTACTTTATTTATGTCTTTCTCAGTGTTCAGGTTTCTAACCAGTATGCTGGTGCGATGCTTGTACACTGCCCAGTCTGCTTTCTTGTAGTTCCATCTCGAGAGGGTGCTGCTTTCACTTACAAGCTCATTTTCTACAGTTAGAAAGACTGGTCGATGGTCACTGCCACCTAGTTGTTTCCCAACAATTCGTGTAATGTTCCACTCCAGGTCTGGTGAATGAAAAGCCAGGTCAGGTGTAGTTGTAGAGTGCCATGATCTCGAGTAGAAAGTATGTGGGTCGGACGGCTTGTTAACCAAGATGAATCTATTCTCATCCTGCCAGTCTTCCAGTCTCTCTCCTCTCTGGTCCATGTGATCATAGCCCCAACTCTGCGAGTGGCTGTTGAAATCGCCGCACACAATCATTTTTTTCTGTTAATGGTAGTGTGTCCAGTGCCTGTGGACGGTCACTTGGACAGTAGTAATTGATCAGATGTAGGTCTGTATAGCCTGTTTTAAGTTTAAGTGTCTGATACTCAGCCCCTTCCATATAGACTTCGATTTGGGAAGCAGTGATGTTATTTTTTACAAGGGTAAGTATCCCACCTTTTCGCCTGTCCTTTCGGTCAGATCGGTAACACTGGTAGCCTCTGATTTTGAAGGCTATATTTTCGTTGAGGTGAGTTTCTTGCAAGCAACATATGCTTACTTTTTCTTTGTCCAGGATGTTTTCTAATTCTACTTTTTTGTTGCTGACTCCCTCCGCATTCCAGTGCATTATTTTAAGTCTTAGTTTAGTATGGCCAGCTGTTCTATTCTCATGTCCCCTGGCTCCACAGGACATCTGAGAAGGACCTCCAGTAGTTGGGGTTGGACCCTTTCGAGACATAGGGCCCGGCACTGCACCTGCCTGGGGGTCCAAAGCAGGGCGAGCACCATAACGTTTAGCAGCAGTCGACATATTCCATTTTGCGTAATTGCGTGGCATCCTGATTTCTGTGGTGCGCCTCCTAGCTGGTTGCCTCCGTCTTCAGCACCTTTCCTTTGCTAGAGCAGACTGTGGTCTCACTCGAGTTTAGATGTGTACACACGCACACACATGTCTGCACATGCATGTATGTGTATACACATCTAGAGCACACTGGTTATTTTCCGGCGCCAGATACTCGCCGTCGCCCCTTCTCCTGTTAGTTAAAACAGTTCCGCCACGTGAAGGCCAGGAGTTGGACTTTTGCTGCAGAGGTTATGTATTCACGAGCCATTGGGGTATTTAAGCAATGTTGGGCGCTCACCCCAACACTGCGCCCCGGCTACATACAGCAATTTGGAACCTGTTATTAAATGATTTTCACCATCTGTTCATTGTCCACTTTTCACATTCATACAAAAGTACGAATTCCATGTAGCACTTCAGCATTGTCTTTCTAATTGAAGTTGACATCATTTTATTGGTCATTATGTTTTCCATCTTTTAGAACGCTACCTTTGCCATAGCGATTCCTTTTCTTATCTCTTCAAGACACCTCCCATCTGATGTTATGACTGTTCCGAAATAGTTGTATTTATTCACTTGTTTAAGAATACCTCCATGTATCCATATATTACATTCCGGTATTTCTCTTCTTAGAGACGACTGTAATCGCTGTCTTCTTAAAATATAATCCCAACCCAAGTTGTTCACTGTGTACAACAACCGCATCTACTAAATTATACAGATTATGTTCGTTGTGTGCAATCAATACTTATCACATCCGAACACATCATTCCCCAACACATCATACCCCAACACATTACACCCCAACACATCATACCCCAACACATCATACAAAGCACATCACACCCCAACACATCACACATCATACCCCAAACATTACACCCAACACATCATATCCCAACACATCAGAGCCCAGCACATCAGAACCCAACACATCATACCCCAACACATCGCACACCAACACATCGCACCCAAACATATCACACCCCAACAAATCATACCCCAACACAACACATCTCAACATATCACATCCCAAAACATCATTCCCCAACATATCACACCCCAGCATATCACACCCCAACACATCATACCCCAACACATCACAACTCAACACATCACGCCCCAACACATCATATCCCAACACATCATACCCTAACACATCATACTCCAACACATCATACCCCAACACATCATACCCCAATACATGCCACCTCAACACATCACACCCAAAACATCATACCCCAGAAAATCATACCGAACACATCACACCCCAACACATTGCACCCCAACACATCACACCCCAACACATCATCCCCCAACACATCATACCACAACACATCACAGCCCAACGCATCACAGCCCAACACATAATACCCCAACACATAATACCCCAACACGCCATACCCCAACACATCACACCCCAACACATCACAGCTCAACACATCAAACCCCAACGCATCCTACCCCAACACATCCTACCCCAACACATCATACCACAACACATCATACTACAACACATCATACCACAACCCATCATACCACAACACATCGTACCCCAATACATAATACCCTAACACATCTCACCCCAGCACATCACACCCCAACACATCATACCCCAACACAGCACACCCAAACACATCAAACTCCCACACGCCACATCCCAACGGCAGTATCTGTTCCATGACTACATAACCTTTGACTTCATTTTATTAATCGAAAATGTGAACAGTTATGTGCTAAATTATGTTTATGTAATCACTAACTCACTCTCTCCCTCTCTCTCTCTATGTGTTTGTATGGGTGTAAACAGCCAACTGTAATTACTACTACTACTACTACTACTACTACTTCTACTACTACTACTACTACTACTACTACTACTACTACTACTACTACTACTACTACTACTACTACTACTACTACTACTACTACTACTACTACTACTACTGCTGCTGCTGCTGCTGTTGCTGCTGCTTTTTTTTCGCATCTCCTGTTACAGGACATCGCTGTCAACATCAGCATCTTTCAGCTGATTGTTGGTTTCTTGGCAAGATTACGCTCAGTAGTTTGCCATTGCTTTCTGAGCAACCGGCTCACATACCACTAAGTTACCGACGCGGAGAGAACAGCTACCAATTCTCGCGCACGTCACGTCACGTTATGAGAGTATACGGGATTACGGAGAAAGTGTGTAACTCCCTAGACCAGAGAGACAGGCGCTGCTGCTTCTACTACGACAATATACAGCAAGTATTAAATACTACTATAATTACTATCACCACCAGCACTACTACTACTACTACTACTACTACTACTACTACTACTACTACTACTACTACTACTACTACTACTACAACTACTACCACCACCACCACCTCCACTACTACTACTACTACTACTACTACTACTACTACTACTACTACTACTACTACTACTACTACTACTACTACTATATACTATATAACAGCAAGGAAAAAAATGCCCAGACACCGGAAGCTCATTAATTTGCCACAATAATTGTCTTCGCACGATTTAGTGCATCTAAGTGACCAAAGCATAGAAGACAATCTTATTCATATAACACAAGGGGGTTAAGTTAGCGAGACCGTGATCAACTTATTAATAATAATAATTATGTAATAATCATCGTCATTTTCGCACGGCTGTAGCTTTACTTATCGTTGTCTGGATAAACAAATATGGCTGCCAAATGATTACATTTCTAAATAACTTATTAATTCACTATGAATTGTTTGTTCCCACTATATTTCGTTATTTAAATATAATAACGCCTATACTGTAAGCTCAGTTATATTTAATATTGTAAAATCTAAGACTAACATTGATTACATTTTGAAACTACATTTAAAAGAAAAGGAGACATTTTAAGTTTATTAAAATTTTATAAATTGAAATTGAAAATTGCTTTTTAATTATGCATTAGGATTAGTTGGATATATTTTCGCAAACCCCATTCAACGATACATCATTCTAATCTGTGATATTAATGTTTGTGTCTTAATTATATCATAATAATTTAATATGAAAAAAAAGAGGAAACTACTCAGTACTCTTTGAGCACTTTTATCGGCGGCAATTTGAACTGCCTGGTTTAAAAAGTTAAAGTTGACTTTAACTACTACACAGTGGTATAGTGGTTGATAATCCGGTATTAGTTTATTTTATTTATACACATGGGATTTTAAAATGTATTTTCTAAAGAAATTACATGTATCCTTTTTTTCTCTAAATATTTCTGACCATGGTAACTGTTACTTAGTCTTCAGCCCACACTTTTTAAAATTTACTTTATTTAGCTATTAGTAACGTCAAGTACACTCTCTACCCCTTGCTAGCCCCATCCCATGTTTATATAGTCCAATTGGTACTCGGGGTGGGGAGGGGGGTGGATATTATCAATAGCAAACTGACCAGATTTACTTCCCAAGGTATTTGGGGCCTATTTTAGTCAACCTTCTTCCTCTTCTTCTTTCTTTCACTTAAAATGTGTCTATGACTGGAATATTAATATTGTCTCTTGTATAAATTTAGCTGTCTTTCTTAGTTCTCTCTGTGGTCCATAGAGTTTACCTTCCACTGTATTTTTTGTTTTTTTCTCTAGACCAGAAGGTTTGTTTAGATATGTTGTGTTTTGGGCAGTCTTGGAGTATGTGATTTGCTGTCTGCGGTGCAAATCCACATGTGCACATGGCTGATTAATCAATTTTGAATTTTGTTTACAAGTGGTTGCGTAATCTATTGTATCCTGTTCTGAGGTGCAGAATAATGATTTGTCTCTGTCCATAATGTGGTAGTCATCTTGAGCAGGTTTTGGTGGCTTTCTGACTGATTTCTTCTTCTTCTGCATTCATCCAGAGTTTTTTTTTTCTGGACGTGATTGCGTTGTGCCTGTTTACAGCAGAGCTGCGTTCTTGGGCCATTAGGCAGACACATCTGACTTCTGTGAGCATTTGTTGACCGGGTTAACCTTCCCAGAGTTCTGACTGACTTGATCATTCTTGTCTTTTGGTGGTATGTAACGGCAACGTCAGGTTGTTCTTCTATTGCTCCTTCCTTAGCTAGTCAATCAGATCTCTTGTTTTCAGGTAAGGAGCTTAGTCAACCTGGGAACCCAATTCATTAAAAAAATGTGTTAGTTTGTCATTATCAGTTATTGTTATCTTCCAGTGGAGCTTGAACCCGAGTGGTTAGCATGTCGGGCTCTCGTTTGGGAGTCCCAGGTTAAAATCAGAGGTAAGGTGTTGGATTTTTTTCTGTCGGGAAAAAAAAACAACTTAACCTGCACAGTTTGTGGCAACTGCACTAACCAGGCAGCCTTAATTCCTAAGGCTCAAGATCCCCTGTCCTACACCACAAGGTACTATAGGCAGTTGTTTTCCAGTTATGTCGTTAGGCTTCATGGTGAGCGATTATTGAAATTCCAGCGCCTGTGACTAATACCTTACTTCCAATTTCTTCTACGATTCATGAGCGGTGTTTTTCTAGGATCAAGTAAATTCAGTGCCTGTTTGCTAGACCTGTCATTGGTTCATTACCTACTTAACCAAATAACAGCTAGTCACAAATCCTACAAACACTCAGCTAGTCACAGATCCTACAAACACTCTCAGCTAGTCACAGATCCTACAAACACTCTCAGCTAGTCACATATCCTACAAACACTCTCATGCCAATCCATTGGTAAAATGTACAACTAGTCAACCACAGCTGTGAAGTATTTATGCAGCTAACATTTTTATAAACACCTTCTTCATTTATAATATAAATAAATGTTCCTCTTCTTCTTCAACATTCCGAGCCATTGAGGTTCTTTGCTGCAGATACAAGCCGTCTCCATTCATCTCTCTGGTGGACCTTCTCTTGCCAGTCGTTGATTCTAAGTGCTTGTAGGTCTGTAAGTATATTATCTCTCCACCGTCTTCTTGGTCTACCTCGGGGTCTACGGTAATTTATTTCTTGAGTGTAAGGGAGTTTTGTTTCCCTATTATCTTCCATTCTTTCTATATGCTCCAGCCATTGCAGTCTATTAGCCTTCATGATTCCAGTGATTAGCGGGGACTTAGATCATAAATGTCTTTGTTGCTTCTTCTTTTCCACTCTCCACTGTGTGTATCCCTAATGGGCCCAAAGATGCGTCTTAAGACTTTGTTCTCAAAGATTTGTAACAAGGCTTCATCTCCTTTAGTTGTACTCCAGGTTTCAGAGCACAATTGGTCTGATCAGTGTTACGAGATAGCGCCTATGACTTTAGCAGACGTTGTAGTGCATAGTATATCTTATTTCCAGAGTTGATTCTAGCCTGTATTTCTTCCCTTATTATGTTGGAGCAGTTGAAGATTATACCCAGGTATTTGTATGTTTCCGTTCTTTTAATGGTCATATTATCTATTTGTATGTGGCCAGAGTTTTTAGCCGTTCCTTCTCTTGAAATTACTATATATTCTGTCTTATCTTGGATGATAACCAGCCCCATTTGTTGAGCTTTGTCCTTTAAGTGAGTCAATATTACTGCTGCCTTTTGTTCATTTTCCCCCATAATATCTATATCATCTGCGTAACCAAGCAGTCTGGATGGTCCTCCAATAGCACATTCCTCCTTTACCTTCCTTACAACTTTCTCTAGAGCCAGATTGAAAAGGAGCGGTGATAGTGCATCACCCTGTTTCAAGCCAGATGTTATTTGGAAAGGGTCTGATTTCCTGCCTTTATATGTTACTATATTAAAAGTATCTTCCATGCATAGTCTGGTCATGTTGATTAACTTCCTTGGTATTCCAACTTCCTGCATAGCATTCCATAGACTATTCCTATGGACACTATCATAAGCCTTTTTAAAATCCACAAAAATGTTATGGAGATCTCTTTTATATTCCCAATTTTTCTCGGCTATGTTTGCTTAGGAAAATAAGTTTTTTAATAATTGTAACTTAAACCGTGGTTGGTTTGATTTTGGTAACATCAACCTTCGAGTATTAATTGGTCTATATAAATATGGGGCTAGCATGATGTGGAAAGTGTCCTTTACTTACCAATAAAGTAAACTGAAAAAAATTGGACTAAAGACAACATTTGATAATTCTACAATAAGAAAACTATGAAATAAATGAGTAAACATGTGCTAGCATGCACTGATCTAGAAATTAACAACCACTATGACCTTTCAAATACAATTACGAGGTTAGAAATATAACTGACTAGTAATTTGAGCAGTGTCTGGCCCAGTGTACAACATCGAGTGCCTGTTTGGGAGATCAGGGTTTAAATTCTCAGTAAGATGATGGATTTGTTAATGTCAGGAGCAAACAAAAAACTCTTACCTGCACAGTTTGTGGCGATTGTTAAAAGCAGACGGCCTAAATTCCTCAGGCTCAAGACCCCTCCCCGCACCCCACCCCACCCCCAACAACAGCAGTATGTAGAAAAGACACTAAAACAGGGTTCGTTAAGCACATTTACTAATAATGAACGATGAAATCAGTCCACATATCTGTATTCTCCCCATACCTCACTATCAGTACTTGCCCATAACTTTCCTGTCCATGTTGATTGGTGCAACCATTGTATCCTGGATATTTCAACTCTTCATTGACTACTGAAGAAGGGGATAGAGCACACATGGGAACATTCCCAGTGCAATGATGTTCATTCTTGAACTCAAGCTGATATTCTCTCCCCACCTGTAAGTCATTTAAAAAACAGCATATTCCCTTGTTCAGCCAGACTACATCAGTAACATTTCTCTGTGTTGCCCTCTATTTCATTTTTCTCTTGTGTTTCCAGTTTTTGCAATCGATTTCCTTTTCTCTATGGTTCTCACGTCTGTTCCGATAAAGGAGGACAGACTCTGACTGGACTTGAGGCTACGTGTGCCCAAGAAAGTAGTGGAGAAAACTGAACCAGCCATATATCCTGTATGAAGACTACAGGGAAATAGCACTTCCATTATGAAAACTGGTTTTAAAAGTTTTTAAGGCGGGTGGGGTTGTGGAGTTTAAAGAGTCTCTGAGAAAATTGGACCAACGAACCGAATGACGGAGTCAAGAAAAAAACCACATCCCTCGCAGCGAGAGACAGATGGCTTGACCACATCGCCATAGACTACAGGCCAAACATCTGTTTGTTTGTAGGAAGTTTGATTACAAGAAGTAATATTCCTTTATTTAGTCAATGTAATACACTTCTCAGGGTAAACATATGTTTGTTTGTAGGAAGTTTGATTACAAGAAGTAATACTCCTTTATTTAGTCAATGTAATACACATCTCAGGGTAAACATCTGTTTGTTTGTAGGAAGTTTGATTACAAGAAGTAATACTCCTTTATTTAGTCAATGTAATACACATCTCAGGGTAAACATATGTTTGGAAGAAATAATAACTTACTTAGTAACTATACTACACTATGGCACTGTGGCTAAGGGGTTATCCCGCATACCATGTTCAAAACACAGCTGCAGGAGATTTGGAAGCAGACTGCCTTGTGTTGATTTTCATACAATAGTATGAGTTCCTGAGTTCAGAAAGCCATGGCAAACTACTGAACACAAACTTACCAAGAGATCACAAACAGTCAAAAATGTTGGGGTTAACTGCAGCGTCCTGTAAAGGATATGCATCTAACTAACTCTTCATATATGCATTCTTTGGAAGATAATGTGGTGATTTCCCATTACCTTCCACATCTTACGATATAAACATTCCAGCTTTTCACATTTTATAATGAGAAAGGGTGACTTCTGATGTTTTCTTCTAGTGTCTGTGTATTTCACTGTCCACCATGCAATATTTCAGTACGCTTATTGTGTTTATCACTACAGAATAAGCTGACAAGACACCATGGCAGGGAAGAAAGGCAGGAAAGGGAAGGGTGGCAAGAAAGGGAAGAAAGGCAGGAGAGGAAAGAAAGGGAAAAGAGGAGCTATCAAAGAGCCCCAGATGACATCACAAGAAGCCATTTTAGCCTATCAGTGAGTCACATAAAAACTCTTGTGCAAGTTTTAAACTGTGTTTGTAATCAGCCAGCTGCGTGGTGGCGACGATGTTGCAAATATGATTGTGAATCACAGCTACAGAAAATTAAGATGTAGTTTTGTTAAATGTTAGATGTAGTTTTGTGATATATGAGTTGGTTTTGTTATATGTGAGATGTAGTTTTGTGATATATGAGGTGGTTTTGTTATATGTGAGATGTAGTTTTGTGATATATGAGGTGGTTTTGTTATATGTGAGATGTAGTTTTGTGATATATGAGGTGGTTTTGTTATATGTGAGATGTAGTTTTGTGATATATGAGGTGGTTTTGTTATATGTGAGATGTAGTTTTGTGATATATGAGGTGGTTTTGTTATATGTGAGATGTAGTTTTGTGATATATGAGGTGGTTTTGTTATATGTGAGATGTAGTTTTGTGATATATGAGGTGGTTTTGTTATATGTGAGATGTAGTTTTGTGATATATGAGGTGGTTTTGTTATATGTGAGATTTAGTTTTGTGAGATGTGGTTTTATTATAAGTAAGATGTGGTTTTCTTACATGTGAGATGTAGTTTTGTTATATGTAAGGTGGGTTTGTTATATGTGAGAGGTAGGTTTGTGATATGTAGGTTTGTGATATGTGTGGTGATTTTGTTATATGTGAGAGGTAGGTTTGTGATATGTGAGGTGGTTTTGTTATATGTGAGATGTAGGTTTGTGATATGTGTGGTGATTTTGTTATATGCGAGAGGTAGGTTTGTGATATGTAAGGTGGTTTTGTTATATGTGAGATATAGGTTTGTGATATGTGAGGTGGTTTTGTTACATGTGAGATGTAGTTTTGTTACATGTAAGATGTGGTTTTGTTATATGTAAGATGTGGTATTGTTATATGTCAGATGTAGTTTTTTTTAATGTGTGAAATGTAGTTTTATATATCTGAGATGTAGTTTTAGTTTAGTTTAGTTTAGTTTAGTTATATATGAGATGCAATTTTCTTATCTATTAGATGTAGCTTTGTTATATCTGAGATTTAGTTTTGTTATACATTAGATGTAATTTTGTTATATAGAAGATGTAGTTTTGTTATATATGATATGTTATTTTCTTATATATGAGATGCAGTTTTGTTATATCTGAGATATTAAAAGTTAGTTGCATATTCTTTACTGGGCGTCACAGTCAACTCCAGCATTTTTCTGCTGTCTGTGATCTCTTGGCAAGTTCAGTAGTTTACCATTGCTTTCTGAACGACCGGCACCCATACCATTTCATAAAAAACCAATGCAAGGCAGTCTGCTGCTAAATCACCAGCAGATATATTTCGAACATGGTATGCAGGATTACGAACTTTGTCCGTAACACCTTCACCGTGGAGCCAGCTGAGATGTAGTTTTGTTATATTTGAGATGTAGTTTTGTTACATGTACATACATATGTGATACACATACTCAAACACATTGTCATAACCCTTGTCTTAAAGGATAAATGTGATTGAACAGAAACTCGAAGATCTTTCATATGAGACTCGAGGATGGGAAGAGAAAATCCGAAGAAATCAACTGAGGGTAAGAAACAGCATGACTGCAAATACATATTGTCAGTGTCTTTGTGTTTGATTATATATATCTTCTTGTACTTCTTCTTATAGTCCATGCCGTGTAGCTTTGGTGATCATGTCTGTGCACTACCTTCTGTCTCGTACACTGCCAATCTTCTTATAGTCCTTGCCATGTGGCATTGGTGATCATGTCTATCCATAGCCTTCTGTTTCTTATTCTGCCAGTCATTTATGATAACGGTGATCCTCTGTGTCATAGTGTCAAACTGTCTAGCATCTTCTCTCTTGGCCTCCCCCTGCCTCCCCTCCCCTCCTTTTTTCATTGTGATGTTGTACTACTGCTTTCCTCTTCTCATGACATGTCCACAGAATGTGGACTTTCTTCTTCTAATTCAAGTACTAGTTCTCTTTGAGTTCACTTCTTTCAAGATATCTCTGCAGTTTCCACATAATTCCTCACTTATCTACTAACTTTCTTTGATTTGCTTGCTTCTATTCATTAGGAGTGGTTTAATTCAATATTTTTCTTAATATACACACCAACCAGGATTCGTTAGCGAGGTGCTGTCATCATTTGGAAGTGACAGTTTCGAATCCCGGTCGGTAACTATAGCTTACAATTTTTATGTTATCTAGTGCATCCTCTAGTCTCAATGTCTTTCGTCTACTTCTGTGAGCACCATACATTACATGTGTGTTTATTTATAAACTGCCCTAGAGACTTCAAAATGTTCCTTAATTGATATTTCTGAATAACAAAATATAG
>OY992886.1:19547205-19651929 GCA_963921405.1 Cepaea hortensis
CGGCAGCGGCAGTGATAGTAGTAGCAGTAATAGTAGTAGTAGTAGCAGCAACAGCAGCAGTGATAGTAGTAGCAGTAATAGTAGTAGTAGTAGCAGCAACAGCAGCAGTGATAGGAGTGGTAGTAGTAGTTGTAGTGGTGGAGGCGGCGGCGGCGAGGCGGCGGTGGCAGCAGCGGTAGCAGAGGACTGTTGTACTTGCCTTAAGGCACATTGGGCGTGTGGTGCTAGCTCCATACTTGTATAGACCAATCATCACTCTGTGGGTCATGTGATCAGAGTCAGGCTGGCCGCTTCACTTCCCTAGACATTTCTTTATGTACCCATGTTAGGCTGGGGAGACTTGGGAGCCCGGATCAATTATAAACAAAATTATAATCCTCCCAGATGCGGAAGAAACCCATAACCACCAGGCCAGGAGACCAGCTTCTAGCCACTACGCTACCATCTGGTTCTGTACTTGCCTTTAATTATGCATGCAAGGATGCATCTATGTATGTTTATGTGAGGATGTTTTTATCTGTAACATACATGTCACCTTATGGAAAGTAAAAGCTGCAGAAGCTATTGGATCAGCAAAGCAACACTCTAACTGTCCGCCTGTTGGAGTTTCCATCCTAGATCAGTTGCTAACCAAGGTTTAGGCCTGGTCTGCCCTGCCATGACATTTATTCTTTAGGTTGCATTTCCTCGCACTAGGGTAAGCCGTTGGCACAATGTTGTGTGTCTGGTTTGGCAAGCATTGCCTATCATTCGATGCTGATAGAAAGCAGGTTGCACCATCTACTATCATACAGTATCAGTCTTATTTGACTGAGACCTGATGTTATATTGATTATATGAAGTGAATACATGAATAATAATTTAGCTGAAACTCCCCCGATGTGTCTCCACCTTGCCGCGGTGGGGGAGCTTGTGTGTCCCTCTGACCCCATGTGCTTGCCGATGGATAAAAACTACATATCAGACAGCTTATGGGATAGGGGCCAGACTAAGAGAGACACAACCTGCTGCTCTGCGGGTTAGACTGAGGTGAGGATAGCAGTCAAAAATTCAAATCAGGTGCACGAAGGCAGAAGTTCTTGGTCCAGACAAAACACTTAAGGCTCCCTGTCGAGGGCTGTGGCTGGACGCCTCTAAGCCATAAACCCTTGGATCTGAGAGCCGGGCAGATAGCCACCTTTCGAAAAATAGAGGCGTGATACTGAGCAAGCTACATGCTCAGGTCTGATACAAGTTCGAAGGCTCTCACCTGGGGGATATGAGAGATCCCCAGGTGAGAGGGCCAGGCCGTTTCTCGTTCACTGTTGCACGAAGGTAAGGTGCTGAGCCAGCAGCACAAGTAGCCTACCTCGTGAGCGAGTACAAAAAGTCAGAAAAGTGCCCCAGTCGAAGGAAATGGTTGCGGGAACTGTCTGTATCTAACTCATAGAGAGTGTAGACAAAAGTGGAAGAACGTCTCAATGATGCGAAATGGAACGCACGCCGAGCGAACCTATTGCGTGGTCCGAAGTCAAAAGCAAAAGCTTACCGAGTGGATGTCGCTCGCAGTCTGACCGCTCCTGGTGTGTGCTTGAGCGATCAGTGGCAAGCGAGTTTCCCAACACATGGAAGTGAGGAACTAAAGCAGTCATGAGCAGGACGTGGCAACTTCTCGGGAGCCCAGTCTCAGAGCAATATGTGCTGGCTCTGCAATTATGGAAGCCTCCTTGGATAGCGAGGGAATGCCCATGGTCTGCCCCTGCCTTCCCTTGAGGGCTGACCGCGATGTCGTTGATCGTACTATCTTGACCAGCTGAGATGTTGGCAACATCACAACAGTCTAACGTGCCTCGAAACCAGAGGAAGGCTAACCTCATTAAAAAATGCCCGCCGGAAGCTGGAAGTGTCGTCCTACGGGTGGCAAACTAAAAATTGACACTACGCAATTACGTCCGAGTGAAATGTCTCGTCCGAATGTCTCTTGTGCTAGGAACAGCTCTGACTACCTAGTTTCCAAATTCCGCTCTTGTTCGGAACAGCTCTGACTAGGTAGTTTTCCGAATGTCTGTACAGCTCTGACGGGCGCAACGACAAGCACATGTCCGAAAACTCGCTGAGTGGATGCCGTCTGCAAACTTGTCTGGTTTGTGCGGGAATGGCCCGGGGGAAACGAAATGACCAATATATTGAAGTGAGGATTTAAAGCAGCCATGAGTAGGACTGACGATTCCCTCGGTGAGCCCAGAACCAGGGCGCTATGTGTCGGCCCTGCAACTATGGAAGCAACCTTGGATGGCGGAAAATGCTATGGACTGTCCCTGTCTTCCTTTGAGGGATGACCGTTGTCTTCGACCGTTCAACCTTGGCCAGCTGAGTTGTAGATGGCACCACAAAAGTGAGTCTCCCAGGAATGCTACCTGGTCAAAAAAGCACGCTGTAGCCGGATGTGTTGGCCTACGGGTTTCGGCCCAAGGGTGCATAACAGACACACCGCAATCACATCTGAAAAAACACTCCGGTTGAACGAAAAGAAGAAGAGATTTAGCTGAAACACTTAAAACGCAAAGACACAATTATGTTTGGAATGTGGAGCATTTGTTAGCTGCACAGTAATTTCATATTTAACACAAACTCCTTATCTAATGATAATGATGAAAGTGATAGTGGTGTATATGTTAGATGGTGACAGCAATGATAATGATTTGATTGGTAATGATGATAACAGTGGTGGCAATAATGATAGTGATCATAATGATGATGGTGGCGGTTGTGATTTTGATGACAATGATAATAATATTGTTGGTAGTAATGTTGGTGATAATGATGATGATGGTAATAAAGATGACAATAATGATAATTGATTATGTGGTTGTTTCGGGATTTGAAATTTAAATATTGAGCACAACCCACTACTGGCAACGCCGATTGCATTCTGATATGAACCTAAGGCCTATCCACGTCAATATGGAAGCACTATACTCGAGTTTCGCCCTCATTTGAGTTCATCAGTAGTGCATATCCCTGACCGGATCCGGAAACAGTCCCGGATCACGCGTGTGAAGCGGGTGTGTAACCACGCGGCACACACTGGACACACCAAATTATCACAACAGAATACCACAACGCTACCCATCATAGGCTATGCTCAAGATTGCCCAATCGCCGCGACCGACGTCCGTCAATCGATGGGACCCGATCAGAATGCAATCGGCGTTGCCAGTAGTGGGTTGTGCTCAATATTTAAATAATGATAATGACATTGGTGATATTGAAGATGATGGTGGTGGCAGTGGTGATGATGGTGATAAAGATGAAAGACAATGATGTAGCGGTGATAATGAAAAAACCGCTGATAATGAAAAAACCGCTGATAATGTTGAAAATAGGGGTGCTAGTGTTGATGATTATGCCAATGATGATAATGATGATGATAGATGATGATGACTATAATGATAGTGATAATGGCAGTGGTAATAGATAATGACTGTTATGGTAACTGTGATGCCTTGATGAAATGATGACGAAAGTGATGGCAGTGGTGGTGACACTATCATGCTAGGCCCATATTTGTATAGACCAGTCAATCCTCAGTGGGCGATGTGGTCACTATCATGCTAGGCCCATATTTTCATAGACCAATCAATCCTCAGTGGGTGATGTGGTCATTATCATGCTAGGCCCATATTTTCATAGACCAATCAATCCTCAGTGGGTGATGTGGTCACTATCATGCTAGGCCCATATTTTCATAGACCAGTCAATCCTCAGTGGGTTATGTGGTCACTATCATGCGAGTCCTATATTTGTATAGACCAATCAATACTCAGTGGGTGATGTGGTCACTATCATGTGAGCCCCATATTTGTAAAGACCAGTCAATCCTCAGTGGGTGATGTGGTCACTATCATGCTAGGCCCATATTTGTATAGACCAGTCAATCCTCAGTGGGTGATGTGGTCACTATCATGCTAGGCCCATATTTTCATAGACCAGTCAATCCTCAGTGGGTGATGTTGTCACTATCATGCTAGGCCCATATTTGTATAGACCAGTCAATCCTCAGTGGGTGATGTGGTCACTATCATGCGAGTCCTATATTTGTATAGACCAATCAATCCTCAGTGGGTGATGTGGTCACTATCATGCTAGGCCCATATTTTCATAGACCAGTCAATCCTCAGTGGGTGATGTGGTCACTATCATGCGAGTCCTATATTTGTATAGACCAATCAATCCTCAGTGGGTGATGTGGTCACTATCATGTGAGCCCCATATTTGTATAGACCAATCAATCCTCAGTGGGTGATGTTGTCACTATCATGCTAGGCCCATATTTGTATTGACCAATCAATCCTCAGTGGGTGATGTGGTCACTATCATGTGAGCCCCATATTTTCATAGACCAGTCAATCTTCAGTGGGTGATGTGGTCGCTATCACACAGTCTCCTTCACTTCCTATAAGATTTTCTGGTACTAATTTTAGTGAGGGTTGATGTGGAGTTGAGGTCAGTTTAAAAAAATCCCCGTCTCAAAGGGGAGTCGAACATATGACCACCAAGCCACCATGCTACAGTGACCCCTTGGCTCTTATGATCATCATTTTGCATCATCATCATCCAGTACCTTGCTGGCTGGCATGGGGGATCATGCCCCTCCACATATTGCGATCTCCCTTAGCATGGATAAATATGTGTGTTGACTCCCTTATGTGCCATGACACAAAACTGTCAGGAGTTTTCTCACGCTGTCTTCCTCTATCTCTCTTTCCACAAATCTTTCTGGTTCTCACATGTTCCAGTTTTTTGTCTTCTCATAATGTGGCCAAAAAATTATGACTGCTTCTTTCTGATGTTTGCGACTTAGCTTCCCTCAAAATGTCCAGATTGCTCATGTTGTCTGTCCAATTAATTTTCAGCATTCTTCTATAAAACCACATCTCCAAGACTTCCAGGGATGTTTTTGCCTGCTTATGCTTTCACTCTTATGATACTGCCACCCCCGGGCAACAGCTGTGAGAGGCTGGCTAAACCAGGCGCGGGTAGCCGATTTGGTGTCAAACCAAGTGGTAAACTAGGGTATGCCTACCCAGCATGTGAAGACAGGATCTGGCAGACTGCACGGAAGAAATATCTTCAATGGGCAAGATGGCGTTTACCTGCAAAGCATTGTGGAACGTAATGAGCACAGCAAGGCACGTAGAGCGTCCTGGTCATCCACTGCACCTGTATTCGTCTCCAGTCGTCTTGACTTATCTTGCCACTGGATTCAGATGGACTCAGGCAAGAGAGTGAGGTCGACGAATTGCGCAACTCTTCCTCACTTTAATCCAATTCATCGCGGAAGTCATTCTTCATCCAGCAACAACAAACAACAACAACAATGATACTGTGTCACAAATTGTCTTGGTTCTTTAATTAAATAACAGATTTAAAGAAACAGATAACAAAGACAGAAGAAGACATTCAAACAACTGCAGAAGAAGTCAGCTACTGGAGAACCTTCCGGGACAATGGACAACACCAGCTGCAGACACAGATCAAGCTCTTGGAGCAAGAACTGATGGACATTGAAATCAGCTTCGAGGATATGGCAGGTCAGTCTTGTATTTCACTTCTTCTTTGGCAACCAACCTTAGCTATGCATGTAATCTGACTGATGCTACGATCACTGTTTAAGAGAAGGACCTTACCATCTGAATTCTGGAATTTCATGATTTTCACCAATTATGGATTGATGTTGAGCTTGACTCTAGTCCGACTTTGTGAAGACACATGAAGGGTGTAGCATAGGTGGGAGTGCATGTGCAATTTAAATACCACTACTTTTATCGTTTCTTTACTTATTCAGTCGTGGAGATTTGTCCGCAACAGACGAGCAATATCTCCGGCGGTCCTATTCTCGCTGGTCGCGAGATCCGCACAGTGGTAGACAGGCAGGGAGATTTGCTCGCAGCAGACGAGCAATATTTCCGGCGGGCCTACTCTCGTCAGTCGCAGGAGCCGCACGAGTCAGGCGGGGAGTCTGACGGTAGTACATGCTTACAAGGTCCAGGCACTTGTGTTTGATAGGTGTACATGCCTTGTGGTCTGAAGAAGAAGACTGAAGAAAATTATCCAAGCAGCAATTGGACCCATGCATATACAGATGGATCAGCCAAAAATTCAATAGAAAATGGAGGAGGAGGAATTCTCCTAAATTTAAAAAATGGAGTGAAAAAAACACAGTCAGTGGCAACTGGAAAATTTTCAAGTAACTTCAAAGCAGAGGTAGAGGCTTTGAAAACTGCAGCAGAGATGCTCTTGATGGAGGAAAATAAAGAGAAGCAAATAGCTATCTTCACAGATGCAAAGTCAGCTGTCTCAATACTGAAGAGCAAAAACAGCACAGAGCTAGCTGACCTAAGAGCATCACTCCATGGTCTATGCCAGAAATCCAAAAAAAGTTGTAATACAGTAGATCCCATCACATTGCAGTATACCTGGAAATGAAGAGGCTGACAGACTAGCAAAAGAGGGCGGACGACTACCACAGCCTGACATAGACATAACCTATAATGAGGCAAAGAGGTTTATAAAAAGCACTTATAGAACCAAATGGGAATCAGAGCATCCAGGCCACCAGAAGAATGATGCATATTACAAACTCGACCGAAGAGAACAAGTAGTAATCTTCAGACTCTGCACAGGACATAACAGGCTGAAATACCACTTGTTCAATAAACTAAAGATAGGAGATACTGATGAATGTAATTGTGGAACTGGTAAAATGACAGCTAAACATTTGCTGCAGAAGTGCCCAATATATGTAGAACAGAGAAAGATATTTTGGCACACACCTGCTTCATTTGAGGACAAGCTCTATGGAGATATCAACAAGCTCAAGTTGACTACAGCTTACTTTAACTACATTCAGGTTGACATCTAAAGGTGCATGAAGATGTATTTAGACTGCCACACTTCATACCACAGGTATGTCGGTTACAAAAGCGTCCCAGAGGCATGAAATGTAATATTGCTTGGATAGCAATCCATTACGTGGAAAGCCCGAATCAAAAGCTCACTGTGTGGGCTTTATAAAAGGTGGAACAAGTGTCCTAGTGGCATGAAATGTAATATTGCTTGGATAGCAAATCCATTATGTGGAAAGTCAGAGTCGAGGGCTCACTGTGTGGATGTCATCTGCAGACTGCATTCTTCTGGTTTCCGGAGGAGCAGTCTATGGTGAATGGAAGGCCCAATATACGGAAGTGAGGCTAAGCGGCCATGTGTAGGACGTGACGATTCCTTGGGTGAGCCCAGTACCAGAGCACTGTGTGTCGGCTCTGCAAGTATGGAAGCCTCCTTGGATGGCGGGGAATGCCCATGGTCTGCCCCTGCCTTCCTTTGAGGGCTGACCAGGATGTCTTTGGCTGTTCTATGTGGGCCAGCTGGGATGGGGATAACACCACAGCAGTGAGAGTCAAACGTCCTAAGAAACCCCCGGGAAGGTTAACCCGGTCAACAAATGCCCGCAGAAGTCGGATGTGTCGGCCTAACGGCGCAAGAACGCAGCTCTGCTGTAAACAGGCACAACGCAATTACGTCCGGAAAAAAAAGTCTGGATGAACGCAGAAGAAGAAGAAGAAGATATACAACAATAAGAAAGAGACAAACAAATTTCTTTGGTCATGTGATGAGAAGAGAGGCATTGGAGAACATCGTGACCACTGGAAAGATTGAGGGGAAGAGAGGCAGAGGCAGACCAAGAGAAATGATGCTGGATGGATTTAGACGGTAGCATGGAGGAATATCAACAGCAGAATTGATCCAGAACACCGAAGACGAGATATGTGGACAGGCATGAATGCCTACGCCAGCTGGCATGGCACTTGATGATGATGATGATTGGTATCTAATGCTAACACACCTGTCCCCTCATCTCTTGGGTAGTGAGAACAGAAACCTTGCCTTCTCGGATAAGGGCGAAAAACTGGAAGTCCCATGTGCAGGTTGTCCACTGTAAAGTTCCTTTGCCAGTTGGAAATTGCAAAATGTAGGCCATAAGGGCACTACCCTGGCAAAATTATTAGGCAAGAAAACCTTCCAACGGGTGGATAGAGTCCATTACCTTGGATGGAATCTGTCTAGAGGAAGAAGACATTTATAAATGCATGCCCAAATCAGGGGCATTGACCTTTAAAGTGCAGAACTAGGTGTGATGCTGTCGAGGAACACAGAAGGAGGAGGAGGCATCCATTGTGGCAGCCTGGTAATAAACAGATGAAGGAGGAGGAGACATCCATTGTGGCAGCCTGGTAATAAACAGATGAAGAAGGAGGAGACATCCATTGTGGCAGCCTGGTAATAAACAGATGAAGAAGGAGGAGGCATCCATTGTGGCAGCCTGGTAATAAACAGATGAAGGAGGAGGAGGCATCCATTGTGGCAGCCTGGTAATAAACAGATGAAGAAGGAGGAGGCATCCATTGTGGCAGCCTGGTAATAAACAGATGAAGAAGGAGGAGACATCCATTGTGGCAGCCTGGTAATAAACAGATGAAGGAGGAGGAGGCATCCATTGTGGCAGCCTGGTAATAAACAGATGAAGGAGGAGGAGACATCCATTGTGGCAGCCTGGTAATAAACAGATGAAGGAGGAGGAGGCATCCATTGTGGCAGCCTGGTAATAAACAGATGAAGAAGGAGGAGACATCCATTGTGGCAGCCTGGTAATAAACAGATGAAGGAGGAGGAGACATCCATTGTGGCAGCCTGGTAATAAACAGATGAAGAAGGAGGAGACATCCATTGTGGCAGCCTGGTAATAAACAGATGAAGGAGGAGGAGACATCCATTGTGGCAGCCTGGTAATAAACAGATGAAGGAGGAGGAGGCATCCATTGTGGCAGCCTGGTAATAAACAGATGAAGGAGGAGGAGGCATCCATTGTGGCAGCCTGGTAATAAACAGATGAAGAAGGAGGAGACATCCATTGTGGCAGCCTGGTAATAAACAGATGAAGGAGGAGGAGACATCCATTGTGGCAGCCTGGTAATAAACAGATGAAGAAGGAAGAGGCATCCATTGTGGCAGCCTGGTAATAAACAGATGAAGAAGGAGGAGACATCCATTGTGGCAGCCTGGTAATAAACAGATGAAGGAGGAGGAGGCATCCATTGTGGCAGCCTGGTAATAAACAGATGAAGGAGGAGGAGGCATCCATTGTGGCAGCCTGGTAATAAACAGATGAAGGAGGAGGAGGCATCCATTGTGGCAGCCTGGTAATAAACAGATGAGGGAGGAGGAGGCATCCATTGTGGCAGCCTGGTAATAAACAGATGAAGAAGGAAGAGGCATCCATTGTGGCAGCCTGGTAATAAACAGATGAAGAAGGAGGAGACATCCATTGTGGCAGCCTGGTAATAAACAGATGAAGGAGGAGGAGACATCCATTGTGGCAGCCTGGTAATAAACAGATGAAGGAGGAGGAGGCATCCATTGTGGCAGCCTGGTAATAAACAGATGAAGGAGGAGGAGACATCCATTGTGGCAGCCTGGTAATAAACAGATGAAGGAGGAGGAGGCATCCATTGTGGCAGCCTGGTAATAAACAGATGAAGGAGGAGGAGGCATCCATTGTGGCAGCCTGGTAATAAACAGATGAGGGAGGAGGAGGCATCCATTGTGGCAGCCTGGTAATAAACAGATGAAGAAGGAAGAGGCATCCATTGTGGCAGCCTGGTAATAAACAGATGAAGGAGGAGGAGGCATCCATTGTGGCAGCCTGGTAATAAACAGATGAAGGAGGAGGAGACATCCATTGTGGCAGCCTGGTAATAAACAGATGAAGGAGGAGGAGGCATCCATTGTGGCAGCCTGGTAATAAACAGATGAAGAAGGAGGAGACATCCATTGTGTCAGCCTGGTAATAAACAGATGAAGGAGGAGGAGGCATCCATTGTGGCAGCCTGGTAATAAACAGATGAAGGAGGAGGAGGCATCCATTGTGACAGCCTGGTAATAAACAGATGAGGGAGGAGGAGGCATCCATTGTGGCAGCCTGGTAATAAACAGATGAAGAAGGAGGAGACATTCATTGTGGCAGCCTGGTAATAAACAGATGAAGGAGGAGGAGGCATCCATTGTGGCAGCCTGGTAATAAACAGATGAAGGAGGAGGAGGCATCCATTGTGGCAGCCTGGTAATAAACAGATGAAGGAGGAGGAGGCATCCATTGTGGCAGCCTGGTAATAAACAGATGAAAAAGGAGGAGACATCCATTGTGGCAGCCTGGTAATAAACAGATGAAGGAGGAGGAGGCATCCATTGTGGCAGCCTGGTAATAAACAGATGAAGGAGGAGGAGGCATCTATTGTGGCACCCTGGTAATAAACAGATGAAGGAGGAGGAGGCATCTATTGTGACAGCCTGGTAATAAACAGATGAGGGAGGAAGAGGCATCCATTGTGGCAGCCTGGTAATAAACAGATGAGGGAGGAAGAGGCATCCATTGTGGCAGCCTGGTAATAAACAGATGAAGAAGGAGGAGACATCTATTGTGGCAGCCTGGTAATAAACAGATGAAGGAGGAGGAGGCATCTATTGTGACAGCCTGGTAATAAACAGATGAGGGAGGAAGAGACATCCATTGTGGCAGCCTGGTAATAAACAGATGAAGGAGGAAGAGACATCCATTGTGGCAGCCTCGTAATAAACAGATGAAGTTAAGGGATAGTTGAAGAAAGCAATGCAGTGAAGTGTTTTTTGTTGTCTTCACCACAGTGTTAAATGGGTTAATAAAGAACAAATCACAGTATTTTCTGACCTAAATGGGTGTAAAAGCACTAAGTCTGATCCCACATGGCTCAATCTCTTTCCTTCGTGGTCTCCGAAAACAATTGTGCTTGTGAACTGAATGATGGAGTCTAACAATAAACTTATGAACTTTGGAGCATGAGATAGGTGGCTTGGTCATGTCATTATGAAGCCCACCCACTTTCGACGCTTAGAGGAAAGGCAAGACGCACATATAATCAGATTGCTACTGGTACTATTGATGTTGGAACTCTTCGCTCGCTTCTGAGGATGGGGATGGAGCGCTTATGGGAATGCCCCGAATGCTGTGATGTTGGTTCCTAAATCAATCAATCAATAAATCAATCAATCAATCAATCAGATCAAAAGGACAGTTATAACAAGTTTGAATGTCGTGGCTTTGTTTATTTTAACAGGCCATGAGTGTTGTCATTCAATGTGGCACTTTTATTATGGTTTGTTGTTTGTTTGTTGACAGCTCATTCGACAAGGGATAATGAGAAAGCAATTTGTGCCATGCAGAAGGATACAGAGGAGGTATTGTCACAGCAGAAGGATAAAGCTTCAGAGGTGACCAAAACAGAAGAAAGTGGAAGAGAGAGAGAGAAAGAGAGAGTGAGCAAAGGATAGTGAGAGAGAGGGTGGAAGACAGAGAGAGGAAATCAGATAGGAAGAGAGAGAGAGAGAGAGAGAGAGAGAGAGAGAGAGAGAGAGAGAGGAACAATCAAATGAATGAACTTTATTTTCAAAGGAGAAAAAAGAGATGGAGAGAAAGGAAAAGAGAGAAATGAGTGAAGACTTTTAATATTTTATAATTCATCACTGATATGGAAGGCAGCCATGATAGCACAGCGGCCGGCATGCTTGCCTGCCAACCCTATAGTCATGAGTTCAAATCTGCAGTGAGTGAGATGCATTGTAAACATTAACCTGTACTGCCAGGTTGACTCAGCCTAAAATGGGTACCAGGAAATATTTAGGGAAGTGAAAGCGGCCGGTGTGGAATTGACCACATCAAACATTGAGTGCCAGTGGGTCTAGCACCATATATCTGGTGCTCCATAAGGCATATAACAGGGTTCTTTACTTTTACTTCATAATTGGTCAGTTCTTTACTTTACTTTTAATTTAGAATTGGTCAGTGTATTCTTTACTTTACCTTTACTGTAGAATTGGTCAGTGTATTCTTTACTTTACTTTTACTGTAGAATTGGTCAGTGTATTCTTTACTTTTACTTTAGAATTGGTCAGTGTATTCTTTACTTTACTTTTACTGTAGAATTGGTCAGTGTATTCTTTACTTTACTTTTACTTTAGAATTGGTCAGTGTATTCTTTACTTTACTTTTACTGTAGAATTGGTCAGTGTATTCCTTACTTTACTTTTACTGTAGAATTGGTCAGTGTATTCTTTACTTTTACTTTAGAATTGGTCAGTGTATTCTTTACTTTTACTGTAGAATTGGTCAGTGTATTCTTTACTTTACTTTTACTGTAGAATTGGTCAGTGTATTCTTTACTTTTACTGTAGAATTGGTCAGTGTATTCTTTACTTTACTTTTACTGTAGAATTGGTCAGTGTATTCTTTACTTTACTTTTACTGTAGAATTGGTCACTGTATTCTTTACTTTACTTTTACTTTAGAATTGGTCAGTGTATTCTTTACTTTACTTTTACTTTAGAATTGGTCAGTGTATTCTTTACTTTACTTTTACTGTAGAATTGGTCAGTGTATTCTTTACTTTACTTTTACTGTAGAATTGGTCAGTGTATTCTTTACTTTTACTTTAGAATTGGTCAGTGTATTCTTTACTTTTACTGTAGAATTGGTCAGTGTATTCTTTACTTTACTTTTACTGTAGAATTGGTCAGTGTATTCTTTACTTTTACTTTAGAATTGGTCAGTGTATTCTTTACTTTACTTTTACTGTAGAATTGGTCACTGTATTCTTTACTTTACTTTTACTTTAGAATTGGTCAGTGTATTCTTTACTTTACTTTTACTTTAGAATTGGTCAGTGTATTCTTTACTTTACTTTTACTGTAGAATTGGTCAGTGTATTCTTTACTTTTACTTTAGACTTGGTCAGTGTATTTTTTACTTTTACTGTAGAATTGGTCAGTGTATTCTTTACTTTACTTTTACTGTAGAATTAGTCAGTGTATTCTTTACTTTACTTTTACTGTAGAATTGGTCAGTGTATTCTTTACTTTTACTGTAGAATTGGTCAGTGTATTCTTTACTTTACTTTTACTGTAGAATTGACCAGTGTATCCTTTACTTTTACTTTAGAATTGGTCAGTGTATTCTTTACTTTACTTTTACTTTAGAATTGGTCAGTGTATTTTTTACTTTAGAATTGGTCAGTTTATTATTTACTTTACTTTTACTTCAGAATTGGTCAGTGTATTCTTTACTTTACTTTTACTGTAGAATTGGTCAGTGTATTTTTTACTTTACTTTTACTTTAGAATTGGTCAGTGTATTCTTTACTTTACTTTTACTTTAGAATTGGTCAGTGTATTCTTTACTTTACTTTTACTTTAGAATTGGTCATTGTATTCTTTACTTTACTTTTACTGTAGAATTGGTCAGTGTATTCTTTACTTTACTTTTGCTGTAGAATTGGTCAGTGTATTCTTTACTTTACTTTTGCTGTAGAATTGGCCAGTGTATTCTTTACTTTTACTGTAGAATTGGTCAGTGTATTCTTTACTTCACTTCTACTTTAGAATTGGTCAGTGTATTCTTTACTTCACTTCTACTTTAGAATTGGTCAGTGTATTCTTTACTTCACTTCTACTTTAGAATTGGTCAGTGTAGCTTTTAAGAACTTTTTTTCTCACTGCTTTCCCACCGCTGCTTTTGATTGAGCTTTTATGTATTTATCTCTTTAATACATCTTCCTTCTGCTGTTATTAAAGTACCCAAATACTTATATAAACTATACCATGTGAAATAGTCAAAGTATACCACAACACATGACTTTGATGGAGGTGGAGAGATCATCACCACCATCATCATCATTGTCTTTCCTGCCAACCTGCATAGGTCCCCAGGCATCCTCACAAGTCCTAGATGTCCTGGATCAAATTCTGTTGATGATATTCACTCCATGCAGCCTTACCAGTTGTCATCAAGTTCTCCAGTTTATTTATTCTCAAAGACCTCTCTGCCATACACCGCAAAGTACTATATTGGCAGTAAATGACAGTTAACATGGCCAATAAAATCTTAACTGGCCAAAATGATCTTGACTGGCCAAAAAAATCTTGACAGGCTACATCTAATTTCTCTTATCAGTTTGCGGTGTTTGAGTTGTCCTTGGTATGTGTAACGTTTCCATTGCTCTAAATTCTTCCAAATGTGTTCATTCAATTTTCACTTTGAGATGGAGGAGAGGTAAATATGAATATCATAATGGATTGAAAAAACATGAATAAACACGCAACTGATCCATTATCTAAAACAATTTATTATAATTTTAACGCAGAAGGTTTTAAAAGAAATCAGTTCATATAATATATGTCGCTGTATTCCTCAGAAAGCCATAGCTCAGATGGATAAGAAAGACAGGCAGGAAATGCTGGACAATAATTGGCTGAACAAAGAAGTAAAACCTCATAATTAACATAATTTTTGCTACCTTCTACTTCATCACATTCTTATTCTTATCCTTCTTTTGCTTCTTCTTGTATAATAAACATTCTCCTAACTGTGGTACATTACATCTACCGTAGCTAATTACAATTGCCATGTCAAAAATTAGTTTTAGTGAGTCATGTATTATTGATTATTGCACATTTTTCATGCATTTATAAAGCATGTATTGTTTCTGTTGTTGTTACTGTTATCTAAGATTAGCTTCATAAGTGATGTATGAATGAAATAATGTATGAGCGCAGAGAGATAAGAAGGGCAGAATGTCAGACAGGCCTGTGTGCCCAATTCTTAACCCTTTGAAAATAAAGTTTGTTCATTCATTCGTTCTTTTTTTTTTTTTGCTCTTTATCCGCCATTAGGACTGAAACCCTCAACTAGCTCTCTCCAAGCACTTCTATCTTTTACTATATCATGCAGCTTTGTTTATGGCCACCTCATTTTATTCCTTTCAGTCTCTTCTCTTTGTTTTCATAACACTTCTTCTGATCCTTCTTGTGCTTATTAATCCTAATGTTCTTGTAAATCTGGCATTTTGGTTGCTTGTCCTTTTTCCTAACCTGACTGCTATTTTTAGATGTGCATCAGTGTGTATGTGAGTATGTGCATGTGTGCCTGTGGTAGAGTAGACGAGAAATTACAAAGAAATAAAGAAAAGGAAAAGAAAGAAATAAAAAGAGAAAGAAAGAAATAAAGAAAGAAAGAAAGAAAAGAAAGTTAAACAACAATACTCATAATAAGATCAGCATATACTGTCATGAATGTGTAAGCATGGTCACAGGATTAAAATATTAACACATTATTAACATGGCTGCATTCTCCAGGTTGCCATCCATCGTGTGGAGACTGAGAAAGTCCGTGCCGTTGTGGAGATGTTGGAGCGAGATAATCTCGAGCTGATGAGTGAACTGTTTGATTGTTCTGTGGAAGATCTGAAAGTTTCCAGGTACCATCTGAGTTTGTGATTTAATGATGCATATTTTCAGAGCCAAAGCATGGGGGAACAGTCTTTGTCAAAATTAAGTCCTGGTTCGATTCAGGATTATTTTCTGACCCTTATGACTCCAAGGTCCATCCAGATGTGTCAAAAAAAAAATAAAGGTTACATTGTGACCTGTATAACTATAAGGTCCTTCTAGCCTTGTAAGACTGGTTCCATAGTTTAAATTCTGTTCTTTGTGATTCTATGATCCTTCCAACTTTGTAACATTGCTTCCAAAGATTCTGTTCTGTTCTGTCTGACTGCAAGATCCTTCTAGCATTGTAACATTGCTTCCAAAGATTCTGTTCTGTTCTGTCTGACTGCAAGATCCTTCTAGCATTGTAACATTGCTTCCAAAGATTCTGTTCTGTTCTGTCTGACTGCAAGATCCTTCTGGCATTGTAACATTGCTTCCAAGGATTATGTTCAGACATGCATGATTGTAAGAAACTTCCAGCCATGTAACATTGCTTCCAAAGATTGTGCTCAGACATGTATGACTCTAAGGTTCTTCCAGCCTTGTATCATTAGTTCCAAAGATTATGCTCTGTTCTGTATGAGTCTATGATTCTTCTAGCCATGTAACATTTATTCTGGAGTTTACGAACAGTTTAATTCTACGAGGCACGTTCAGAAAGTAATGCACCACATCGTTTTTCTCAGAAGCTGTTTATTCAAAGAGCATGAAATTGACCAAATAAACCATCAAACCCAATCAATTTTTACGACTTTCTGTCAGCACAAAACAAGTGCATGTATTGCTTGCCCATACTAGATTTTGCCTTGATCATTGCATGAATCACTCCTTCATCATCATCAAACCTTGTCCCACAGAGTGCATCTTTAAGTAGACCAAGTAGATGAAAATCAGAGGTTGCCAAATTGGGACTATAGGGTGTATGGGATAGTACAGTCCAACCCAGTTGGGTGAATGCTTCCCATGTTGCCAGACTTGTGTTAAGGCGCGCATTGTTGTGAAGGAGAAGCAGGTCTGCTGGATTCTTGTGCGGCCGAACTCTGCGAAAACCTTGATTGAGTATTTTCAATGTTTTAACGATAGCTTGCGAATTGATTGTCTCTCCTCTTGGCATAACATCCCCAAGAAGCACACCTTCAGTGTCCCAAAAGACAGGGATCATGACCGTTCCAGCTGAAGCAGTTGCCTTGAATTTCTTTCTTCGTGGTAATTGTGGGGCGATGCCACTCCATTGACTATCTTTTTTTGTCTCAGGTTCAAAATGATTTGCCCATGTTTCATCACCTGTAATGATCTTAGCCAAAAAGTTTTCTCCATCAGCATTGAAACACTCCAACAATTCAGAAGAAATTGCTTTCCTTTGCAACTGGTGGTCATTTGTGAGACTTCAAGGAACCTATCTTGTGCAAACCTTAGAAAATTTGAGAGTTTTTATAACTGTATTTGCACTACCATTGCTGACTGATAGCTGTAAGGCCAATTGTTGAGTAGTGATTTGCTTATCAGTAAGAATAATGCCATTAGCGCATTTCAACATTTCTGTGTTGGTGGCTGTGGCTGGGCATCCACAGCATTGCCGATCAAGCAGTTCTGTAACTCCACTTCCTGATTCTGTGATTCTCTGAACCCAGCGACTGACTGTACTCCTGTTGACTGCATAACTTCCATACACATCACATAGAAGCTTGTGAATGTTCACATCAGTTTCCTTCTCTGCAACGAGAAATTCTGTCACAATTTGCTACACATGACGCAAGTTGCTAACATGTTCCATTTCAACGGTTAGGGCAGCCATATTATATAGCCAGTTGGGTTGCAATTTGGTACACAATATCGGCACATGCCATAATTGAAGTGTGCACAATTTCATGCTTCTATCTTCATTATTAGCATAGAAAAACAACGTGGTGCATAACTTTCTGAACACCCCTTGTAGATCCTTCTAGGCTTGTAACATTGCTTCCAGGAATTATATTGTTCTGTACACTCTAAGATTCTTGCAGCTTTTTAACATTACTTCCAAAGGTTATGTTCTGTTCTTTATGACTCAAAGATCCTTCCAGCCTTGTAGCATTGATTCCAGAGGTTACGTTATGACCTTTACGTCTCTAAAGTTCTTCCAGCCTTCCAACATTGGTTCCAGACATTATAAGTTTATGAGTAGCATGAGCATTTTAGGAAAAGCCTTGAGACAGTAGAAGTGTGAGCTTGGTAGTGCAGTGGCCATCATGCTTGCCTGCTGGCCTGGTGGTCATGTCTTCGAATTCCCATTAAGACAAGGATATCTAAAAATTACCCTGGGCTCCTAGGTTGATCCAGCTGAAAATAGGGTACCAGGAAATATCCCACAAAATAAAGACAGCCAGTGTTAACCCTACCAGACCTGAGGCCCTGAACCTAACTGCCCCTATTTACCTGGGCTCCTGAGCATTAAATAGAAAAAACCAACATGATATAGAAAAATGTTAGTTACATGCAAACAAGTGGTTAGAATAAGATATAACTTGGAGACATTGTAGAAAATAGGTCTACCTTTCATCTTGCGTCAATATTCCACCTTTGTGTGCCAATCCAGTCTGAATAAATCACAGTATCGATCCGATCACCTGTTGGACTGTGAAAAGCCTAGACCTACTTCGCTTTCTTGTTGAAGTGCTTGGTTCATCAACCGCTTGTTTCATTGTGAATTTTCAGAATTTTTTCGCGTTAAACCACACAAAGTCAATTCAAACCTATAGAGGCAGACATTTGCAGTAGCTAACCATGAGGTTTGACCACGATTGGTTGGTTATTTTTAGTTTGTGACACATTTTTTTTCACGTACTAGGCAAAATACTGAAAATTAGGTACAGCGGCATAGCGTCAGATTAGGAAATTACCGAAAAATTGGTACAGCGGTCTGGTAGGGTTAAATTAACCTCATCAATAATTACGTGTCCAGTTGGTGTATAAAAATATGGAGCTAGTATCATATACCAGTATGGTCTCAATTCAAGTCATGTCATAGGTTCCTTTATTGTTCTTACTTATTTATGTGTTGATGTATGTGAAAGAGAGAGAGAGAGAGAGAGAGAGAGAGAGAGAGAGAGAGAGAGAGAGAGAGAGAGAGAGAGAGAGAGAGAGAGAGAGAGAGAGAGAGAGAGAAGAAAAAGAAGAAGAAGAAAGAAAGAGAGACATTTGAAAAAATCTTGTTTACACTTTCAGAAGCTTTTTCCTCACTCAATTTGGGGATTCTGAAAACCTGGACCACACTGGGATACTGGAGATAGATTTGGCCACAATCAGTGTTCCCTCAGAAGAGGAGTTTGAACAAAGAGTCCTAAAGTCAATTTCCAGTAAGCTGTACATAGATCAGTATTGATATCAATAGCCAATGCATTGACAGGCTGTGAACCAGTCTCAGGAATAAGAGTGTTATGTGAAATGGTCACCTGTGTTTTTATGGGGGACCTATAAAGAGATGGATGAACATCAATCTGACAGAATGTAGTCAGGATGAGAGACAGACAGTGTTGAAGATTCATTGCAGCCGACCTTCATTGTGGAGACGGCATGTGTTAATTGATTGATTGATAAAGAAGCAGAGAATAGTAACATTATACCCTACCAAGCATGTCATAAGAGGCAAGTAAAGAGGTTTGGTGTGAGAATGGCTATCTCATCCCGTAGAAGACTAGTTACAAAATTCAACCAATTATTAGCAAGTGTATAAAGGTATTACACATAAATATCAATTGGGGAAACCTTTGAGGCCATTAAGACAGTTCATAAAATAAATACACACATATTGTTTGGCACTCATAGAAGTGGGGGAAAGAAATAAAGACTAGAGGATATACTGGACAACATAAATATTGAAAGCTATAGTTACCAACTGGGATTCTAACCTTTAATCTCCAAATGATGATAGTGCCTCGCTGCTGGAATAAGGGTACTTTGAAACATGACCAACTATAGCTTTCTGTCATAGTACAGATAGAGTTAATACATTTTCTACACACACAAAACCACAATTAAATTTAAAAAGATAATACATTTAGTACAAGTAAAAGCACTATTATTGAAAGAGCTAATTTCACATAATACACTGACGTCAAAGCATCATCACTTAAAAGCAGGAGAATAACTAAAAAGCATTCAGACACGGGATAGCATACAGACAACACCTTAATCGACACTTACAACGCAAGTATACATTAACTGTTTATTCAACATTAGAACACTTAAAAGCAAGGGCATCAAATTGACAGAAGACAGCGCACACGCCACACTCGCATACTCAGGCCACAGCGGTTCAGTAGAAAACGTAAGAAAGTGTGAAAGAGAGAACATTCCATACGTATGGTAGCCAGTATATCAGTGTGATTGCGATTTAAGACGAAAGCCACGAGCGCGGCTGGCTGGTGAGATATGCCATATGGGTGTACACCTCAACGAATAAACATGTGCTGTTGACTGCATTCGCACGTTGGCTTGATCATTTGTGAAACGACAACACGTCAAAGTCGTGTGTGTGAGCCTATCTGACAAAGTACTACATCTTACTGGGCACCTGTACATTGATTACATTGTCTTGCAGACCAAACAAGGGGAGCTGTATGACACTTTCAATGTTTATGTTGTCTAGTGTTTCCTCTGGTCTCTATTTCGTTTCTCTACTTCTATGAGTGCCAAACAATACAAGTCTATAAAGGGCTTGGTGTGTTCTATGAGGGTCTATGCTCCATAGTGTGATGACAGGCAGTAGATCAAGAAGATGTGAAATAGATGATGTTGCATCTACCGTGGTCAACCAACCTTCTATCTTGAAAGTTTCTAGTTGGTTTTCTTCTGAAATACTGCACTAGTTTTGATTTAGAATCTATATCTATAAAACAGAGTGTATGTTTGTTTGTTTGTGTGTGGGGATTTTTGTATTGGATGCGTTCGATAACGGTACATCCGATTGAGATGAAATTTTCTACAAGTCTTCCTTTCATTCATTTGCAACCGACTATAATAATTTCTTAATGTAAAATCTTCGACTTATTTAATAACATTTACTTTTCCATTTTCATTATATAATGTCTATATAGCAGGGGGACTGCACTCTAGAAAAGTTATTTCAAGGGGCATAACTTTTAATAACATTTCTATATACTTTATAGTCATATTGTTGGACTTACCTGCACTATTGTTAAACTCTTTGTCTATAGTTATTTTTAGGCATATGAGTTATATTAAATAATGATATAATCTTTAAGGTATTTTTAAAGTTTGCATAAAAATAATGCATTATGCATAACATTTTAACCCATCTTTTTCTACAGTTTTCATTGAATGGTGTGTGGAAGGACAATCTTTTAAGTTACTGTGCGCCAGGAGCTGGGCGAAACCACGCCGGGTCAGATAGATAGACAGATAGTCGGGAACTGAAGCTTATTTGACTACTTATATGAATTAAATGACATGCTCCCCACCAGGGACTGGGTGAAGCCGGGCCGGGACAGACAGACAAACAGATAGTCGGGAATGGGAGAGCTTATATGACTACGTATATGAATTAAATGAGATGCTCCCCACCAGGGACTGGGTGAAGCCGGGCCCGGTCAGACAGACAGACAGACAGATAGACAGACAGACAGATAGTCGGGAACGGGAGAGCTTATATGACTACTTATATGAATTAAATGAGATGCTCCCCACCAGGGACTGGATGAAGCCGGGCCGGGTCAGCCAGACAGACAAACAAGCAGACAGACAGACTGATAGATAGATAGATCCCCTCCAGGGACTGGGTGAAGCCGGGCCGGGTCAGCCAGACAGACAAACAAGCAGACAGGCAGACTGATAGATAGATAGATCCCCTCCAGGGCCTGTGCGAAGCCGGGCCGGGTCAGCTAGTACTGTATAAGAATAGCTAACAATTTAGCATTTGATGGTATTGTGAGGGGCTCATGGGCTTTTACAGATCAGGTCAGAGGGAGAACTGTAAAGGAAAACTGCAGTGCTTTGGTTTTGACAAGTGGCCTGCCAATGGAAGTCATGGCAGTAACTAAGGCAACAACCCGGGTGGAGACACAGATTTTCACCCACGGATTATTTCTCAGTGACTCGATGAATGTGCTCAGGAAGATTGAGATGGACTGGGCTCAAAGACATGCAATTGTTGAGGAGGTCAGAGCTGACAAAGCCAGCTTTTTTTGTGTGTGCCAGGCCATGCAGATGTAAGAGGAAATGAACAAGCTGGTATACATCTGGATGGCGCTCTTTTCAAAAGGAGGCTAGCAATTGACTGGGCTGATTTATTGAATGCCCTCAGAGAAGCAGAGCAGTTGTTTAGTTAGTTAGTTAACTAGTTAGTTATTTAGCTAGCTAGTTACTTAGTTAGTTAGCTAGCTAGTTAGTTAATTAGCTAGCTAGTTAGTTACCTACTTAGTTAGTTAGTCACTGTTCCAACTGAAGGGCAAAGGGTCACCCCCCACAATGCTCCAATCCTGTGCCAGTGAATATCACACAAAATGCCCCTCACTGTCCCATGTGAAGAGTGGAACAGACAGCAGTACCGACAACCCAACAGCAGGCAGGGCAGTTAAATAATTAAACAAATCAAGTGTTGACTGTGAATCTGCAACCTTGACCTGACTGCAATCACAGCAAGGTAAAAGGGGTGAAGCCAGACATGAATGCAATGCAGAGGGCCAAAGAAAAATAGTCATCTGATACAGAATTGGTCCACCACATTCTGGGTGGTTTGATATGCAGTGAGGATAATCTGTTGACTAAATAAATAACTGCAAGAATTAAAGCATAGATAGAAATAAAATGATCAAAAAAAAGAGTCTGACAACAATGACAGTAGCTGCACTGAAAATTATGACTTTCAAGCGGTAGAAGCACACTGTTTATGTTAAAATAAAATCCACTGACAGTGTTAAATCAATACACAGAAAGATAGTTCCAGATGTTTTTTGTGTTTGTTTTATAAGGGTTCAGGGTTCCCCAGGGGCAAGAGCTGCCCCATGAGGTTCCCCATCCCAGTGTGTCATTGTGATAACCACCTCTGCTGGTGGCCAAGAAGTGATACAGATCTTGGATGTCTTCCTGAAACAGCAAATAGTTACTATAAATGTCACTTTTATATGTGCTGATATTTTTGTTTTTCATAATTATTTACGTATTGTTGTTAAAAATATAAAAATATACATTATACTCATTTATAATTACTCAAGCATACATTGGTTTCTCTCCTGTGCATAAGAGTTTTTGCACTGTTGTGTTCTACTTGTATGATGTAGCGGAGGAGACTGGAGTCCTTATGGAGATACCTGTTGCAACAAAGCAATCTTTAACACAAAAAACCCCCAAAATATAAATCAGGCCTACAAGTGATCTCCCTTATCTTTTCTGACATTTGCAAGTTACCTCCCCTATTTTATTTCTTACACTTTACATTCACGGTTGTTCCTCATGCTAGATGCTGCAGTAACAGAGTAGCTAGATACTTGGTCATGGATTCAAATCTACATTGCGGCAGATTCTAAAAACTGACCTAGCCTCAAATAGGTGCCAGGAAATGTGATACTGACCTCATCACTCACCAAGTGCTGATTGGACTATAAAAATATGGGTCTAACGACATATGGTCAATTCACCATAAAGCACGCATAAAGCTCCTTTACTTAGTTCACTTGTTGTGCCACATACTTGCAAGTTTTCCATCATTGTTGTGCCTTGTAATTAAAAGTTACCTTCCTTAAAGTTGCTGAAGTTACCTACCCTGTTTCCTCAGATCGACCAAAGAGTGCAGTTCAGAAAGCAGTGGAAGACAAAGTTTTCTCTCTCGTTACACACAAACCTTCACAAGGTGGCACTCAAGAAGTTTCAGATGATGGTTAGTTACTTGTTATTTTGTATTTTAGTTTTATTTGCTCGCCTTGAACTTGAGCGTAGTCCACACTGGACTGATTCTTGCATGTAAGCTAGTTAGTTAGTTAGTTACTCAACAGATCATCCTCATTGCACATCGAACCATTCAGCCCATAAGTGATCAGATTTCCTCAGCAAATCCCGCAGCATGTTGCGGCTAACGACACCGGTTCTGTGCTGGTTTATCAATCTTCTTTGGCTTCCTGCGTAGTGTTGTTTTTTGACCACCCCTCTTTTAATTTGCTGTTCTAGCAGTCTGGCCATTGTTGTAGATTCGCAGTCATCATTTGGCTCTCGCAAAAATCTCACTTCTCGTAGCGCTTTCAGAATGTCAGCCTGGTCGATGGCGCGTCCGCCCTCCACATTAGCCATACCTGCGATCCTGTCAGCTCACTCATTTCCTTGTACTCCCGCATGCCCTGGCATGAAGATGAAACTAATCTTTGCCAGCCGAGACCGCTCCAGAGACAGCAACCACTCTCTTCGGATCCACCCCATCTCTATCCTCTTGAGCATGCTCATTGAGTCGCTAAGGAAACACGCCCTAGTGAATGTCTGTGTCTCAAGCCATGTTATTGCTTTACTTACTGCCATGACTTCCATAGTCAGGCTACTTGTGGTCTCAACAAAAGCACCAGAGTCCTCCTTCACAATTCTCCCTCCGGCCCGCGCCGTAAAGGCCCATGAGCTTCTCACATGTCAGACGACTGACCCATCTGTGTAAATGACAGCATCACTGTCTAATGAATTCTCGAAAATCAACGCTTGTACTTCCGCCTCCACAGTAGCCAGATTTTCTTGTCTGCATTTTCTGTCTAATTGAATGCAAACTGAAAAGGACGTGCAGAAATCTGTTGTCACTTGTACCCACCCACTCCTCGCCAGGTTCTAAGTCCTCCAGTGAACACACATGTTGAAGAATGTCTTTCGCTTGACCCATCCATGACCTTCCTCTTTTTAACCTGCTGCCCTTCACCTTCCCAATTTCACTATGCAGTGGATGTTGTGTGTTTGCGTTGACTCTGAGGTAGGCACGTGCTCTGCAAATTTGTATTCTCTCTTCAATGATTGGAAAACCAAGAAGGTAGCGCATCGCCCTGCATGCTGTATCTCTTGTACATCCAAGAATAATGCACATTGCTTTGTTCTGTATTCTTTCCATCCTTTCTGTCTGCTTATGGCTGAGAGTCAGGATCGCCATCACATACTCAAAAACAGACATGACCAACCCCTCGTATAGGAGGCATAGATGCGCTGCTCACAGTTTGCTGCCACCATCACCCGCATCGCAGTTTGTCCCCACTTAGCCTTTGTTATCACCTGGTCTATGTGCTCATTATAAGCAAGGCTTCGATCAAACCGTATCCCCAGGTAATTCATTGCCTGCGTTCTTTCCACAGTCTCTGAACACAGATTAACAGTTGGTGTTGGCGTATTGACAATATGATTATTCAAAGAGAACCATGTCACTGTTGCCTTTGTTGGGTTGACCATTGCCCCAGCTTCAGCACACCAAGCACTGGTCATTGGTTTTTCTGTCTGTCCACAGAATTTTTTTGTTCATTTTCCTCAGAAACCACATTTCCACAGCCATCAGATATTTTTCAACTTATCTGCTCATTGTCCACGTTTCACATCTTACAAGAAACAAATGAAAACTGTAAACTGATTAGAGAAATTAGGCATAGTCAAAATATTTTGGCCACATTATGAGAAGAAATAAATTGGAGAACTTGGTGACAACTGGCAAGATCGAGGGAAAGAGAACAAGGGGAAGGTAAGAAGTAAATACCTGGATGGCTTGGCCACATGGCATGGTTGAGACAAGAACACAAAGCTGTTTCATGACTCTGGTGATCGAGTGAGATGGCGAAACATGACTGCCCACGCTTATCAGCATGGCACATGATAATGATTCATTAATGCAACATTATATGCATTCTATAAGAGTAAATTGACCATCTGTATTCTCCAGAAGACACAGACGATAACTTGCAGAGTGGAATCTCTGAGAGCTTTTCATTTGAGGAAGACAATTTTGAGGTGAGATGGCTTTGATATATTTATATAGGGAACACCACATGGGTCAGTATAGCCTTCTTCTTCTCTTCCCCTTCTCTTTTTCTTTTTCTTATTCTTCTTCTAATGCTGCTCCTCTACATCTTCTACTTATGCTGCTCCTACTGTTTCTTCTCCTCCTGTTTCTTCTCCTACCTCTCTTCATCAGCTGCTGTAGTTGCTCCTCTGCTTCCTATTCCTCCTCCACCTCCTTCTTATTCCTCTTCTGCTTCTTCTTCTCTTCCTACTTATCCTTCTAGTATTCTTTCTTCTTTTTCTTTTGCTCAACTATTTGGTTTAATATGTTTTTCCCCCATACTTTTTTCTGTATGGTTTGGCCAAGTAGTTTTTATTTTTGTTTTTGGCACTATGTTTGTTTTTGTACCTAATAAATCCAAAATATTATGCAGGCTATGCATTTCTCAGTAGCGTCTTTTGGTTCTTCTCTTTTTTTCACTATATTTTCCATTAATTTGCCCACACTATATTCATTTTATTTGTTTGGTCAATAGTTATGTCTGTGTTATTGAGACTGATGGATATGAAGGTAGCTTCTTTGCGAGGTGAAATATGTATAGTTTATTGTGTCTTTAATCATCATCATCATCATCAAGTGCTTTTCTGCGGTGTGGGTGAACATGCTTCTCCACATCCACAAACCTCCAACAGAATGTGCTGATATCTCTCCATGTTATGAGTCAAGACTGTTCAAGAATATTCTTTTGTTGTCTTCCCCTAACTCTCTTTCTGTAAATCTTGTAAGTTGTTACATATTGCAGACTTTAGACATACTGTCCAATATGGCGGATAGGTGGGTGATCTGTTAAGGCCCTCGAGTGTTATTTGCTTCTGACCATGGTTTCCTTATGCATATTCTTCATTTGGATTTCTGGTTCATTTATTTATTTGGTTGTTTTGGGATTTGAAACCACACAAATCCTGAAACAACCAAATAAATCAATTTGTTCATTGCTCGCTTGACTTTAGGTACCTGGTGTGCCTTGCCAGATCGAGAACACCTGATCATTCGGGGCCACATCGATTTACGGGCGTCAGTCACGTTGATTGGGCAAATTTTGAGCTATAGCCTACAATGGGTGATGCTGTGATATTCTAGTGTGATAATTTAGTCGTGTCTAGTGTGTGTAATTATGTAATTCTGTATTTATTGCAATCCCAAAGAAATCAGGAACCTTGGAATGTGATCAACATAGAACAATTAGTATAATGAGTCACATCACAAAGATCTTGTTGCGAATCATGCAAAGAGTGAGGAAGAAAATACAACCTGAAATAGGGGAAGAACAATGTGGGATTGTAGAAGGAAAGGGTACAGTAAATGCTGTGTATATGTTGCGAACAGTTATTGAATGTGCTATAGAAGTAAACAAGGATATACATCTTTGCTTTATTGACTACACAAAGGCTTTTGATAGAGTTAGACATGTCAACATGGTGGATATGCTTGCAGATCTACAAATTGATGGGAAAGACATTAGACTTATAAAAAACATATATTGGAAACAACAAGCTGCCATAAGGATTGATAATGAAGTGGGACAATATCAACCTATTAATTAAGAGAGGTGTTAGGCAGGGATGTATAATGCCTCCAGATCTTTTTTCCCTATACAGTGAAGATATTTTCAGAAATGTAGAAGACATAAATGGAATCAGCATTGGAGGACGAAACATAAATAACATTAGATATGCAGATGATACAGTATTGATTGCAGACAATGCACAGGATCTGCAACAAATAGTAGACGCGGTTGTTGTCCACAGTGAGCAGCTGGGGTTGGAATTAAATTGTAAGAAGACACAGGTTATGGTCGTCACTAGGAAGAACGAAGTACCACAATGTAATATACAAGTAAATGGGAATATTCTTCAACAAGTGAATTGGTACAATTATCTCGGAACAGTCATAATATCTGATGGGAGATGCCTTGAAGAGATTAGAACAAGAATCGCCATGGCGAAAGTAGCCTTTAGCAAGATGAAAAACATTCTGACCAATAAAAAGATGTCAATTGAAACGAGAAAAAGAGTCTTGAAGGGGTACATAGAGCCTGTTCTTTTGTATGGATGTGAAACGTGGACAATGTGCAGTCAAGTTGAAAAACATCTGATGGCTGCAGAAATGTGGTTTCTGATTAAAATGCAAAGAATACCATGGACAGATAGAAAAACCAATGACCAAGTACTACAGGAGACAAATGAAGATCGTAGATTGATTAAAGAAATTAGACATAGACAGTCAAAATTTTTTGGACATGTTATGAGAAGAAATGCACTGGAAAACTTAGTGACAACTGGCAAGATCGAAGGGAACAGACCAAGAGGAAGACCGAGAGGAAAATATCTGGATGGCTTGGCCACATGGCATGGACGAGACAGGAACACTGAGCTGATCCACAACTCTGGTGATCGAGTGAAATGGCGAGTCATGACCGCCCACTCTTTCCGACATGGCACATGATTGATTGATCGATTGAGTGTGTGTAGCATTGTGGGTGGTTGCACACCCACCTTACACACCAATGATCCTGAGTTCGATCCAGGGTCCAGTCAGGGATATGCACTACTGACGAGCTCAAACGAGAGTGAAGCTTGAGTCTAGTGCTTCCAATCTGACATGGACAGGGCTCAAGATTTGTACCAGAATACGATCAGCATTGCCAGTAGTGGGTACATTATTCTGTCACCCAGCTGAGTTGAGTTGAGTGCTTGGGGCAACACTGTGGATTTCATATGGAATGCTTTTTCCTTCTCCCCACAGTGGCTTGTGTTGTGAACTGCATGTTCAGCAACATGGCAGATGGCCAGTTGCTGAACTAGCTGGTTTTGCCTTTTGCAGTAAGGCGTGTTCAGCTGCTGGTTTTTTGTGTGATGATGGACTGTAGTTCTAGTAGCAGACTGTTGTGTTGGCATTCTGGCAATGGCCTTATGCATGCATGCTTGTGCGTACTGTTGGTTTGCTAGGGACTGCTATTTTACTTTTCACATGGGGCAGAGAGGAGCAGTTTGTGTGGCTTTTCACTGGTACAGGAACAGAGCAATTATGTGGTGACCTGTTGCCGTGAAGTTGGAATGGTGTTTGACTGACAGGCTGACTTCTCAGAAGAACAGTATGTCTCTATAGGATCCTGACCCATTTTGTTTGTTGCATGACATATTTTGTTGCATCTCATCAGGTGCATTCTGCAGAATTATATATCATATACAGTGAATAAATGAAAACTTTTCAGGCTGGAATACATAATACACATAGTCACTGATACAGTTTGAATGTGGAGCATTTCTTCTGACATTAGGTGTTTACAACTTCAGACAGAAAAACTTAGTAGTGAATCTGAGATTACCATGGGGATAACAAATGGCTGACATATATGCAAAACAGTCTGCTTTCAAAACTCCCAAAGCTGATTTCTAACCCTTGACTTGACATGTCGGGGAATTATGAAACTGCACATTTCACTATCCCCTAAGTCACAGATGCTGGTAAAATTGTCTAGAAAATCATGTTCTGCAATGTGCCACATCATGCTGCAATGTACGTGCAACATTAAAAGAACATGTCTTACTGTAACCATAATGTTACCATTGACAATCCTGTCTTCTAGGACTATCTCCAACTGGGACCCTTGGAACTGAAGTTGTTATGTGTGGCAGGCCAGCAGATGCCGATCCACAAACTGGCGACCCCGCCAGTTGAGGAGGTAGAGTCCAAGACGTGGAACCCGGACGAGTGGCCTGTAACTGTGGCAATGTTGAAGGGACCTCTGATATCTCAAGTGCCATAATTCCTGTGTGTTACAGTTTATTATCAAGTGATGTTTGCGTTTTCTTGTAATTATGTTTCTATATGTACATTGTGCCTGCGTGTATAGGTGCCCCAAAGGGAAAGTAAGGAATAGTAACTCTGTAACCTCTAGTGCAGGTCATAACAGGTGACTAAGGAGGGTTGGTGTGATACTGGCTCATCATCATGCCAGCTGGAAAAGGCGTTCATACCTTTCCACAGACCTTGGTCTTCGGTGTTCTGGGTTAACTCTGCTGATGATATCCCTCCATGCCACCGTCTCAGTCCACCCAGCATATTTATTTTAGTTTTGGTTTCACCATCAGTAACTTGAGGGTCTGGTGTCATGACTGTCCCTACCAGATGAGGATGTCCTAAGACAGCCACTAATGTTCTTCAGTGACTGTGATATGTGAATACTAATGAATGTTTGGGAAGATAATGTGGTGGTTTCCCCTTGGTGTCCTTGATGTCCAAAGACAATCATTACTGTTATACACTGACTCTGATTTGTTGATACTCATGAATTGTTGGAAAGATAATGTGGTGGTTTCCCCTTGCTGTCCAAATTCACAAGGGGGAATTTTACCTCTGCCTTTGACAGCCATATTTGACTGTCAGGACAAGTGAATGCCCTGCTCTGCTCAGCTGCAGAGTTGTCCACTTATCCCGATGGACACTCGAGCCTCAGGACTGCGTTTGCCACACTGTGGTGTGTTTCCAATGTGAAGTGTTAGGACCAATCCGTTTTGTAGGCCTGAATGCTTGGATGAATAGGTGGCCATTCTTTCCCTCCCATCATGAGATATGAGAACTGACGTCATAGATCTAGTTACATGGCCTCATCCGACTGCGCACATGCCATTGTCAGCATAGCTTAATAACCATTACGTCAGCATGCTAGCTAGGCTACTTGATTCCGTGGAAAAATCTAGCCAACATCCAAGCAACCTTGAACTAGCCTAAAAAGGCCTTGGCTTGTGTTAATGTGAGCCCATACTCCATTAGTCTTAAATGCAGAAAAAGAAGAAGAATCTACACCCGTCAGTTGGACTGAAATGTTGACTTTTTGTCCTTGACTTGGGGACATAAATTACAAGTACCTTAGAAGTTGGAGTGGGTTTGTCTGAAGGCGAGAGACACTGGTAATAGGGAAAGCTAATCCATACACACAATTTAGTCCAGTGCACTAGAAGTAGTAGCATGTGATGGACTACCCTTGAGTTCAAAATGTGTGAACGCACTCGAAAGATATGTACTCTGTTATGTGTGGTCTACATGCTGTTATTGATTATTTTTCTTAAACATTAAAGATATTATAGTTAATTGCTTCCTTTTTGTAACTTGTTAATATTGTATTTATCTTCTGACCTTGTCATTAGAAGTTCATTCTCTGATTTCAATGTATTTTTCTTTTCTTTAACCATAAGAGATTTGCTGAGGGTTGTTTGACTTTTTCTGTCTGGAGTAGATAGATAGGAAGATAAAACCATAGGCTATGTACATTAAACATATGTCACATTTTCTATCTTTTTCTGTTTGGCGTACATAGGAATATAAATCCTTAGGCTATGCTACATTAAACGTATGTCTCATTGTCTATCTTGTTTCTGCCTGGATTACATAGGAATATAAATCCTTAGGCTATGCTACATTAAACGTATGTCTCATTGTCTATCTTGTTTCTGCCTGGATTACATAGGAAGATAAATCCTTAGGCTATGCTACATTAAACGTATGTCTCATTGTCTATCTTGTTTCTGCCTGGATTACATAGGAAGATAAATCCTTAGGCTATACCACATTAAACGTATGTCTCATTGTCTATCTTGTTTCTGCCTGGATTACATAGGAATATAAATCCTTAGGCTATGCTACATTAAACGTATGTCTCATTGTCTATCTTGTTTCTGCCTGGATTACATAGGAAGATAAATCCTTAGGCTATGCCACATTAAACGTATGTCTCATTGTATATCTTGTTTCTGCCTGGAGTACATAGGAAGATAAATCCTTAGGCTATGTCACATTAAACATATGTCTCATTGTATATCTTTTTTCTGCCTGGAGTACATAGGAAGATAAATCCTTAGGCTATGCCACATTAAACGTATGTCTCATTGTCTATCTTGTTTCTGCCTGGTGTACATAGGAAGATAAATCCTTAGGATCTGCTGCATTAAACATACATCAAATTTTCTTTCTATTTCTGTCTAGAGTAAGATTGTCAACATATAGCAGGCCTTACATAATGTCGCTGCCATAACAACTCGTCAGGAAGACTCCCAGTACTTATTCAGGACCCTTTTGTCCATTTGTGAAGTTAATCATTTCTTTTTGTCCATCTGTGAAGTTAATCATTCCTTTTTGTCTATTTGTCCTCCTGGAGCATCAAGCATTCTTTGTCCACATTGTAAAAAAACATTTTGAGTCAAAATAGACCTTATCAGCCATCTTAGAACTCACGGCTCCATACTGTCAACCCCACTGGATGAAATGAATGGTCATCATTATTCTTGATGGACAAACAACATTTGTCCAGTCAGGTTTTCCTTTTTTGTCTATCTATTCAAGCAAACATTGCTTTTTGTCCATAAATCCAGTGATTCATATTTGTATCTCTGACCAGTCAATTATCCATTTCTATCTATCTGTTAGGTCAGTCATTTGTTTTTGTATATCTGTCCATTCAATCATTAGTTTTTGTGTGTCTATCTCTCCAGTCACTCATTTCTTTTTGTCTATCTCATTTATCGCCGCAATCCTTCTGTTTTGGTCACTAGTCCAGCCAATCATTCCTTTTTGTCCATCTGTCCAGTCAATCTTTCAGTTATTGTCAATCTGTCTAGTTAATTATCTCTTGTTCTCCATCTGTCAGTTATTCCTGTTTTTGTCCAGCCCAGCTGGTCATTACTTTTTTGTCCCTTTGGCCTGTCAATATTTTATTGTTGTTTATATGACCTGTGAATAATTCTTTTTGTTTGTCCATATGTCCCTTCAGTCATTATATTTGTGTCCACTTCTGCAGTTTATCCATCTTTCCAGCCGGCTATTTCCTTTTTGTCTAGACTAGTCACTCATTCCTGTTTGTCCATTTGTCCCATAAATAATTCATTGTTGTTTATGTGTCCTGTGAATCATTCCTTTTTGTCCATATGTTCGATCAGTCATTCATTTTTATCAATCAGTCCTGTTAGTCATTTCACAATCTTTCATTTACTTTTTGTTGTTTATTTAACACTCATGAACCACCATGTTTCCCTGAAAATAAGACCAGGTCTTATATTAATTTTAGTTTTATAAAATTCACTAGGGCTTATTTTCGGGGGATGTCTTATTTTTGTTTGCCAGATACAAAAATCAAATTTTTTTTATTCATGCACAAAATTCTACATTTATTCAAATACAGTCATGTCATCTCCTCTGGAACATCGTCATAACTCTCCAAATCCCAAATTCAGGCCTGAATTTCTTGCGGTTCCATTTCCTGTAGGACCATTGGTCCCAGTCTCTCATGTCCAGGAGTAAAGTTTTCCTTAAATGAGCATTTCTTGTCCATGTAGCCTGCTTGTAGTGCATTGGTAACTTTATTTCACACGAGTGACGTATTGAATTCTGAACCACATCCGTTCATTATCAAGTGCCCACCAGTGGCGTCAGTACTCCGACTGGCCATTCGGCAACAAGTCTCTCATTCTAGCTGATGATCTATGGCTTATTTTACGGGTAGGTTTTATATTAAAAGCACCCTGAAAACTCATGCTAGGGCTTTTATAGGGGTAGGTCTTATTTTCGGATAAACACGGTATGAAAGTATGATAATCAAAAGAGGAGGCCTGTGTGTAAGTTGTAAATGTTAAAGATTCCTCAGTAGTTAGAAATCCTAAAGAGTAGGCAGAAAGGCCCAGTCTGAATTCTTAGCATTGAAAACCTACCTAAGGGTAGATAGAGCTCATTACCTTGGGTGGAAACTGTCTAGACCAGTGGTTCTCAACCGGGTGAGAAATCCCTCTTGGGGGGGGGGGGGGAATTTTAGGGTTTCCAGGGGGGGGGGGGGGGAGGAAAATTAACATTATTTCAAGGTCGCATTAATACAAGAACCGATTACTTGATATTCTTTTTCCCTCCATATTTTATGGTTTTTTACTTCTAGCCCTTCTGAAATTTGTACTATAACTTAAGTTGACCCGCAAATCACGTTTTATGTAGACGTTTAGACTTGTTCTAGTGTGTGTCATTAAATTTAGCTTCCATTTTTACGTATGCTGTATAGGGGCACGGAGGGGGGGGGGGATTTATAGTGAGAAAATATGAAAGGGGTGGGGGAATGACATTCTAAACATAGGTTGAAGGGGTGCATGGGCCAAAAAAGGTTGAGAACCACTGGTCTAGAGGAAACAAACCTTAGCATGCTGAAGTTAGACTCACCAACTGTAAGATGTGTAACTAGGTTTGAGTCACTCCACTTGGAAGAGGAACAAAGAAGAAGAGGATGACTTTAACACCAGGCTGATTGACCCAGTGAATAAGTTTATGCTATAACTAAGGACCGAGAACTGTGGAGAGTCATGAACACCTACGCCAGATGATGATGAATTTATGGCATAAACAGTATTTATTATGTCGAAATGGAAACAGATGTAAACAAAGCAGCATTGACTGCATCACTGCTGTCTTATTTTGATCTTGTGTGTTCAGAAACAGAAAAGTTGTTAAAAGATTGAGCACAACCCACTACCGGTACGAACCTAAGGCCTTGTCCACGTCAGATTGGAAGTTCAAGACTAGAGTATTTATTTATATACTATAGTTATACTATATTTTTGTGAGCAGTACTATCTAAGGTCAAATAAATTCCCTGCCGGTTTGCTAGACCTGTCATTGGTTTCTTGCCTATATGACCCTTTCTATTTTTCCCCATTTATATCTATGATTGCTCATCAATACTGTGAATATTTCTTCTTCTTTTATTGGCTTGAAATAAATTATCTATATCTGCAGAAAAGATGATGTTGTAATTTTAAGAAAGACAATATTTTTATGCATTCATAACCACACATTTTGTTCATATGCTTTTTAATGGCTCAACAGAAATTAAACGTTTTACCAACCAACAAGCTGAAATAATTTATGTCAACAGTAATAGAATGATTAATTATGTGCACATATTTGTCAAAGCCATGACATACCTATCTCTGTTATGGTAATCTCCATGAAGAAAGCAATACCACAATGTATCACCCTAGTAAATGCAAAATGACTTGATCCAATGAATCCATACAACTATATCAGAACAGTCGTACCATCTGATGGGAGATACCTTGTTGAGATTAGAACAAGTTCCGCAATTGGCAAAGACAGCATCTTGCAAGATGGACAACATACAGACCAATAAATTGCTGTCACTTGCAATAAGAATAAGAGTGTTGAAGTGCTATGTAGAACCTATACTGTTGCATGCTTGTGAAACATGGACAATCAGCAGACCAGCTGAGAAACAGCTCCTGCACGGCCAGGGCAAAACATCCATACAATCCTCGCAATCTGTGACCTCTAAAGCTAAAAAACCATTCCACACGAAAAGTCAGTTGCTGTTTATGTATCCAAGACATCTCTGGATCTCCTCTGACAAGCAATCAACATGAGTTGTGTTTTCAAGATTACTCTATTTGAAAGTTACATGTATTTCAAAGCAATGTTTCCCAATCTAAATTTGAATGAATTTGACACAAATTCTGTGACCGACTGTTCACAACTGGGTCAGGCACATGGAGTAGTGACACCAGAGTGGTTACACATGCGACCAAGAGAAATTTTTTCTACAGGAATCCAAGCACTTTATTGGCGCTGGAGGACTTGCATTGAAAGCAGTGGTGACTACATTGAAAAATGATACATTTGATCTGGACTTTTTCTGAATATATTCACCAAAAAAACATTTATGGGTTTCATTTGAATCCCCCTCGTAAATGGAGAACTACCTCAACCTTTCATCTCCCAATGGAGCACTACTCATCCTCAGAAAACTTATTTCCAGCCCTTTGTAGGCAGGTTGGATTTTGCAAACTTGTCCACAGGATGAGGTAGCAGGTTCAGGCCAACCCTCCTTAGGCACCTCTTATGGCATGCATGGTAGGCTGCAGTGTTACAATTCTTTGTTTCCCTCATGGGCTCCGGTACCAAATGGGTAGAAAAGGTCATGCTCTTACGTTGACCCATTCACCCATGATTGCATTCACATTGTCAGTTCGAGCATATTCATAAGCCATCCCCAGTTTCACTGATTAACTGCCAATGGATGATAAATCATCTTATTCAAACTTCCCATAACTACCAGGGGCTTATAAACCAAACTATAGTTAATATACCACTACAGTAGTTTTTCCTATGCATTTCCCTTTAATTTGATCTATTATGATACAACACGTCTGCTACTATATTAACAACATTTTAGTGATAACTGATACATCCCTACTTCCCATTTTCCGCCATCTATGTTTGTTTGGTCCAAACCTAGTTTTTATTTGGCTCTGAATCTGTTAACATCACTGGATGATATAAGTAACTTCACATTATTTCACTAGGATAATACTGTTCACAATGTTTGAATTCGTTAAATTGTTTAACCATTTGTGAAGGGTAACGTAGTGTTGGTCGGAAAATTTGAATAATGGAGACACAAACAATAGATTGCATGATTTATTGCCTGGCATATGTCACTGCATCTCATCAGGTACATACTTAACAATCACACACCATAAACTTTATTTGTCTGTATGTGTGGGCGTGCATGTGTGAGAGCAGGAGAGAAACAGAGCATAAGAGGAAGCAAAAGAGTGGTAGAATGTGTTTGTTTCTGCTTAAGTTTCACTTCTTCATGATCAGTGATCATGCACAGTAGCACAATGGTTTGTGTGTTTACTTGCCATGTCTGTGATGTGGCAGGTCTGTGGTGCGGGTTCGATCTCCAACCGTGGTAAGATGTTTAATAACTAAGTCACATAAAGTGAATACTGAATAGTTTATTTTATTTCCTAGGAATTGGTTGAAAAGAAAATGTTTTGATGAAGGGAATTGGCCAGCCACCTCATTATGCACTAGCCTAGAAGTCCTGAAACTTCACACATTAATGGCAGTTTTAACCACAGAACTACCGTTACTGAATTTGTGTTTGTCTATATGTACAGGGTGTCTCACTACACTTTGTATGTAGAAAAAAAATTGATGATGTCACCAAAAATGTGCTAAAATATTCATTAAATTAGTTACAATAATCACTGATGTGGTCTAACACTGTTTTGGGGAATCCGGAAAGTACCAATGAAGTATTAATCATAACAGATGTTAGAAATGTCCACCAAGGGCTTCAAGACTGTACACGTCTCTTCACATTGTCAAATACCTTCTGCAACATGTCTGTTGTTATGTCTTGAATGGTAATTCTCATTGTTTCTTTCAGGTCCTCAATTGTGTATACATTATTTTTATAACCATTTCCTTTCAAGAAACCACATAGATTTACTCCAGCAGACGAAAGACACTTGCTGCATATTGCTTCATGATGGACTGTGGAGCAAATATTTTGATGATGTCATCAATAAAATTTGTTCTACATTCAAAGTGTAATGAGATTTACAAACACCATATATATATATATATATTTTTTTTTTTGCATATCCTTTACAGGACATCGCTGTCAACACCAGCATCTTTCAGCTGTATGTCGATCTCTTGGCAAGATTACGCTCAGTAGTTTGCCATTGCTATATATATATATATGTTAGCCATTTATTGTCAGTCTATTATTTATTTATCTTATAACAATTGTTACTTAATTGCTACGATTGGCTTTATAGCAATGGTTTTGCATATGAAAACATTGTATTTATATAATTATGGCAAAATAAAAATATAACAAAAAGGCCACTGAACAATGAAAATTGTAATAACTTTCATTTGAAAGAAATTAACATATGCGTGAACTAAACAGATTCCATAAACAGACGGTGAATTGTTATTTTTAAATTTCAATGACAAATGTTGAGATGAAAAGAAGAAAAAAACACAAACAGTAGACAGAATAAAACATGGCAGTTATTAGCTGGTAATGAACAATTTACTTGAAATGAAAGACATCACTCGGTGAATTCTGTGCCACTCAGCCTGTTTAACATCTTTCAGCACTACATAAACAATCACAGTTATGCCATTACCTCATGAGAAAACACTGAATTATAATCCCACTTCATGACAAGGTTGTTATTTTACTGCTGTAAGTATGTTTTTGCTGATGAATGCTAGTCGCCGCAACATACTGTGTGTTTCAAATTTCTGTTCTGTAAAGCTGTATTACTTTGTGGTATTTTATATTGTTTACATTTCCACAGCTGTACCGCAGTTCCACTAATTTGATTCATACATCATCTTTCCAAGCATTTCATAAAGGGTGTTCATATGCATGTTATTACTTCATGAAAAATAATTACATTTCTACTTCATTTCCTACAGTAGTTATTTTATTGGTAACCACAGAGTTTCATCTTTTTAAGTGCTTCATGATATCTACAATATTACTTCTTGAGAAAACATTACATTTCTATCTCATTTAATAAAAACAGCAATCATTTCATTGGTGACCACAAAGTTTCATTATTCCAAGTACTTTATAAAGAATGTTCACACATGTATGCTTATTTAACAAGGAACCATTACATTTCTATCTTGCTTCATAATAGTGGTAATTATATTCGTAACAACATTTCATCTTGTCAAATGATTCATGAAGGATTTTCATGTGCACATTATTTCTAAAGGTTGGTGCATGTCCTTTACAGGATGTCACAATCCATCCCAGGATGTTTTGACTGCTTGTGATTTTTCTGGGCAATTTTACATTCTGTAGTTTGCCACTACTTTCTGAATTGCCAGTGATCACACCATTGTGAAAATAAATTCAAAACGGTCTGCTTTTATATTGCCTGTAGCTGCATTAAAACCAAATATGTCAGGATTATTAAGCTGCATTCACCACCACCACTTGGCTACATATGCGTATGTGCATATAATTACTTCATGAGAAAACATTACATTTCTATCTCATTTCATTAAACAGTGGTTAATTAATTGTTGACCACAAAATTTCATTATAGCAATTGCTTCATGAAGAATTTTCTAATGCATATTGTTTCAAAAAGATATACTATGCTCTACAACATCTCTCTAAAATCAAATGTGCTATCTCGTAACACCAAAATCACAATATACAAAACACTGATCAGACCAGTTGTGCTGTATGGCTCTGAAACCTGGAGTACAACGAAAGGAGACAAAGCCTTGTTCAATCAATCAATCAATCAATCATGTGCCATGCCGGAAAGCGTGGGCGGAAAGCCTTGTTACAAACCTTAAAAAAAAAAAAGTTGCAAACCTTTGAGAACAAAGTTTTAAGACGCATCTTTGGACCCATTAGGGATACACAAAGTGGAGAGTGGAAAAGAAGAAGTAACAAAGACATTTATGATCTGTTTAAGTCCCCGCTAATCACTGGTATCATGAAGGCTAATAGACTACAATGACTGGGGCATATAGAAAGAATGGAAGATAATAGGGAAACAAAACTCGCTTACACTCAGGAAATAAATGACCGTAGACCCCGAGGTAGACCAAGAAGACGGTGGAGAGATAATATATATACAGACCTACAAGCACTTGGAATCAACGACTGGCAAGAGAAGGTCAACCAGAGAGACGAATGGAGACGGATTGTATCTGCAGCAAAGAACCTCAATGGCTCGGAACACTGAAGAAAAAGAAGAGAAGAAGAAGATATTGTTTCATGAGTAAACATTGCATTTCTATCTCTTTCATTATTATGATTACGTGATGAAGAATTTTTTAATGTGTATGATTACTTCATGAGAAAACATTGCATTTCTATCTCTTTCATTATTCCAACTGCTTTATGGAGAATTTTCTAATGCATATGAGAAAACATTATATTTCTATCTCACTTTAAAGCAGTAGTATTTTAGTTTTGTTTAGTTTTAGTTTAGTAGTATTTTATTGGTGACTACAACATCTTTTTATCAAGTGCTTCACAAAATTGATTTTCACATGTGTATAATTACTTCATGAGAAAACATTACATTTCGATCTCTTTCATTATTCTGATGCAGGTCCGGTGGCCGAATGGATAGGAACGTGTGTTCTTAAACATCCGGTGTGCTGATCTGAGGTAAGTGGTTCAACCCCTACACCAGACAGCTGGACTACAATGTTGACCTGTCGTCCTTGACTTGGGGACATTAATTACGAGAACTTCTGAAGTCTGAGTGGGTTCGCCTGATGGTGAAGGACACTGTTAACAGGGAAAGCTAACCCACACGCAAAATTCAGTTCATCACTACTATAAATAGTGTGTATGGACTACACTTGAGTTCAAAGCGAGTGAGCGCCAAAAAAAAAATATTATGATTGCTTGATGAAGAATTTTCTAATGCATATAAATACTTCATGAGAAAACATTACATTGCTATTTACTTTGAAGCAGTAGTATTTTATTGGTGACCGCAACATCTTTTGTTTTTCTTTCATGTGCTTCACAAACATAATTTTCACATGTGTATAATTACTTCATGATAAAACATTACATTTCTATCTCACTTCATCAAGTTAAAATCCTTTTATGGGATGTCACAATCAACCCCAGGATGTTTTGGCTATTTATGATTTTCTAGATAATTTTAATGTCAGCAGTTTGTTATTGCTTTATGAATGGCCGATACTCATACCAATGTGAAAATCTCCTCTCATATCACCTGTGATTGACTGTGAACCCGGTATGTCAGGATATTGAAACTGCATTCACTACACCCTGGCCACACATGCTGAAGTGCATATTATTGTTTCATGAGAAATCATCACATTTCTATCTCAATGAGAAACCATCACATTTCTATCTCAATGAGAAACCATCTAATTTCTATCTCAATGAGAAACCATCACATTTCTATCTCAATGAGAAACAATCACATTTCTATCTCAATGAGAAACCATCAAATTTTTATCTCACTGAGAAACCAATACATTTCTATCTCACTGAGAAACCATCACATTTCTATCTCACTGAGAAACTATCACATTTCTGTTACACTGAGAACCATCAAATTTCTGTCTCATTGAGAAACCATCACATTTCTGTCTTGCTTAGAAACTATCACATTTCTATCTCACTGAGAAACCATCACATTCTATCTCACTGAGAAACCATCACATTTCTATCTCACAGAGAAACCATCACATTTCTATCTCACTTCAAAACTCTGGTTGTTTTATTGGCAACAATAAAGTCATTAATCAGGTGCTTTATAAAGGAGTTTCTCTTGCATATAATTGCCTCACGAGAAAACATCACATTTCTATCTCACTTCATAACCGTGGTTTTACCGGTAACAACAAAGTTTCATCTATTCATTCACTTCATGGAAGATTTTCACACATATATTATTATTTCATGAAATAACATATCATTTCTCTCTTATAACATATAACACATTTCATAACACATAGTTTCAACTTTCCATGTTCTTCAAGACATATTTTCACAATTATATTATTACTTCATGAAGCAACATTACATTTCTATCTCAGTTCATAACACAGAGTTTTAACTTTCCAAGTTCTTCATGAAGGATTTTCACTTATTTATTACTTCATAAGTAAAACTACATTTTTATCTCACTTCATAACATTTGTTATTTTATTGTAACACTAATGTCTCTTTTCAAGTGCTTCATGACAGATTTGTTTGCACATATTACTTCATGAGAAAGCATATTTCTGTCTTACTTTATAACAAATTGGTTTTATTTTTCCACATACTGTACAAAGAGTTTCCACATGCTTATAATTATTTCATAAGAAAAAAATTACATTTCCATCTTGTGCCGTAACACAGTCGTTATTTTGTGGATCACTTTCACCAGCATGTTACATCATGAGAACACTACATTTCTACCCCTCTTCATAACAAATAACATGGTGGTGTTGTTATAAGTATCTGTTGTCGAAGAACTGTTCAGACCACTGAAATAACACAATCAATAAATTGACATATCTTTATTGGCACTCTAATAAATATCTGCTGATGTCTTCTACTTTTATAAGTGTCAATCAGATCAACACATGTGAATTTATTTCTTATAACAAACCAAATGGAATTAGAAGAAGAGGCCGATCATGTAAACAATGGACACAGGGAATAACAGAGTCCATGGGAATCTCGATATATGAAGCCCATAAACGGGCACTCTCCCGCTGTTTATGCTTCACCTTGACACCGCAAGGTACAAGAGGAGCACGATGAGATGAGATAAGATTATGAAAAAAAAAACACATTCTTTTAGAGTTTAATCTCTCCAAGTCCTTCATGATAAATTGGTATCAAACATCTCACTACTACATCAGAAAACATTACATTTCTATGTCACATTATCACATGTTAGTTGCATGTCCTTTACAGGACATCACAGTCAATCCAAACATGTTTTGGTGGTTTATGATTTTCTGGGCAGTTTTACTTTTAGTTGTTTCCTTATCACAATATCATGCAAAGAGTGAGGAAGAAAATACAACCTGAAATAGGGGAAGAACAATGTGGTTTTGTAGAAGGAAAGGGTACAGTAAATAGTAAATGCTGTGTATATGCTGCGAACAGTTATTGAACGTGCTTTAGAAGTAAACAAGGATATACATCTTTGCTTTATTGACTACACAAAGGCTTTTGATAGAGTTAGACATGTCAACATTGTGGATATGCTTGCAGATCTACAAATTGATGGGAAAGACATTAGACTTATAAAAAACATATATTGGAAACAACAAGCTGCCATAAGGATTGATAATGAAGTAGGACAATACCAACCTATTAAGAGAGGTGTTAGGCAGGGATGTGTAATGTCTCCAGATCTTTTTTCCCTAGACAGTGAAAATATTTTCAGAAATGTAGAAGACCTAAATGGAATCAGCATTGGAGGACGAAACATAAATAACATTAGATATGCAGATGATACAGTATTAATTGCAGACAATGCACAGGATCTGCAACAATTAGTAGACGCTGTGGTTGTACACAGTGAGCAGCTGGGGTTGGAATTAAATTGTAGGAAGACACAGGTTATGGTCGTCACTAGGAAGAACGAAGTACCACAATGTAATATACAAGTAAATGAGAATATTCTTCAACAAGTGAATCGGTTCAATTATCTCGGAACAGTCATAACATTTGATGGCAGATGCCTTGAAGAGATTAGAACAAGAATCGCCATTGCGAAAGTAGCCTTTAGCAAGATGAAAAACATTCTGACCAATAAAATGATGTCAATTGAAACGAGAAAAAGAGTGTTGAGGGGATACATAGAGCCTGTTCTTTTGTATGGATGTGAAACTTGGACAATGTGCAGTCAAGCTGAAAAACATCTGATGGCTGCAGAAATGTGGTTTCTGAGGAAAATGCTAAGAATACCATGGACAGATAGAAAAACCAATGACCAAGTACTACAAGAGACAAATGAAAATCGTAGATTGATTAGAGAAATTAGACGTAGACAGTCAAAATGTTTTGGACATGTTATGAGAAGAAATGGACTGGAGAACTTAGTGACAGCTGGCAAGATCGAAGGGAACAGACCAAGAGGAAGACCGAGAGGGAAATACCTGGATGGCTTGGCCACATGGCATGGACGAGACAGGAACACTGAGCTGATCCACGACACTGGTGATCGAGTGAAATGGCGAATCATGACCGCCCACGCTTTCCGGCATGGCACATGATTGATTGATTGATTATCACAATGGTGACATAAAAGAAAACGGTGACACCAAAATGTAAAATGGAAGTAGAAGGGAAAATTCTTAACCAAGTGTATAATTTTAAATACCATGGGACAGTTACAACATCAGATGAAAGATGATCAACAGAGATTAAGAACAGAATAGGGCAAGCAAAAGCTACATTTCAGAAAATTAAAAGTATCTTATGCAATAAGTCATTACCATTGAATGTAAGAAAGAGAGTGTTGAAATGCTATATATAACCTGTTGTGCTATATAGCAGTGAATCTTGGAATGTAAATGAACAAATTAGGAAGAACTTGGAGTCAACACAGATTGGTTCCTGGATCGAATGTTGCGAATTCTTTGGACTGCCAGAGGAGCTAAAAGAGGCTAATGAAACTAGAGCATTATATTCAACAATAAAAATGAAACAAACAGCTTTCTTTGGTCATGTGATGAGAAGACAGGCAGTGGGGAACATCGTGATGACTGGAAGAGAGGCAGAGTGGGACCAAGAGAAATGATGCTGGATGGATTGACACAGTGGCACTGAGGAATATCATCAGCAGAGTTGACCCAGAACACCTAGAACCGAGATCTGTGGAGAGACATGAATACCTACGCCAACTGGCAAGGCACTTGATGATGATGAGTGTTAAAACAAAAGATTAAAGGCCATAAGACCGGTATCAATGCACTTGGTTTGATCCTATCAGGCTCACTCTCTCCTTGCAGAATAGCAGTCCACCTGCCGAGATCATTGCACAAGCACAAACCGCTTGGCTCCAACGATGATCCCCTGGAGGTCTCGGGAACAATTACTCTTATTGTCTGAAAGAAGGAATATGAAAATGAACCCGCAACCTTCTGCATTAGGCAGAAGACTGGACCACTTCTCCGTGTAGACCTTCTTCACATCTGTATAATACGTTCTAATAACATAATGCCGGTCTCTCTGGCTGTGGGGTTACAACACTTTCTCTCTGTAATCCCGTTTATCACGCAGAGTCTCGCAGCGGAGCGAGAACTGAGGTGGTTCGACCCCCGCTCGTGACTTGCGGATACTGAGCCGGCCGCTCAGAAAGCAATGGCAAACTACTGAGCGTAATCTTGCCAAGAGATCAACAGACAGCTGAAAGATGCTGCTGTTGACAGCTAAGTCCTGTAAAAGGCATAATAATACTACATCACATCTCATTTCAACACAAAATAATATATTAATTTGTGACCACAAAGTTCAAGGGATTACCCTTGAGTTCTTCCTAATACATTTTCACAAGCACATTATACTTCTTGAAACAATGTTAAATATCGATCTCTCTTCAAAACGGGGAATCGCGAGCCCTTATTTAACAACAAAACAAAGACACTCAATGTTTGTAGGTGACCACACATTATAATATAATCAATAATCTCCACGGGTACTTCATGAACATTTTCACACGCATTTTGTCACTTCACTAGATAACACAGTGATTATTTATTGATGGCTTTTCAATTACAGTTCTATCTCACTTTGAAATGCCTTGGCATGTTTCTTTTTGTCATTACATAGTGTAAGAGTCATTGTCAGAAAGAGCCAGTTGCAAAATCACCGCAAATTTGACAAGATAAAGGAGGTAACTCAACTTTGGGAATCACTCCACATTTCACTCCCCTTGCTAGTTAACGTTAAATGTACATAATTAAAGATAAAATAAGTCTAATAATTGTTCTTGTAGTTTAGAAAAAGAGCTCTTCCATATGAAATAGAACCAGTTTTAACATATAGTTGTGAATCCTGAACAATTAGTAAACAAGCAAAATTATCCCCTAGGACCTCAGGGATGTGGTTTTATAGAAGAATGCTGAAAATGCTTTGGACTGTCAAAGTGAGTAATCTATGTTTTGAAAGAGAATAAGACATAAAGACAACTTATTACAAACATGAGAAACAGACAGTGGGCATTTCGTGGCCACATTATGGAAAGAGATACACTGGAACATGCTGTGACAATGGAAAAAAATATTGTGGAAAGAGATAGAGGAAGACAGTGAGGGACGATTCTTGGCAGCCGTGTCTCATGACACGGAAGGTTTCCAGCGTACACATTGATACATGCTGTTGGAGGTCGCAAGATTTGTAGAAGAATGATCACCCATGCCAGAGGATAAGGCAGTTTCTGATGGTGAATGTACCTCTCTTTGTAAATAACAGACTATACATGTTTCTTTTTATTACTTAGTCTTCACATTTAAAGGATTAGATTGAAATATTAATTTGAAATATTAGACTAAAGTCTTGGTTTAAAATCTTAGTTTGAAATCTTAAGTTAAAATCTTCTTAGGTAAACATCTCGATTAAAAATCTTTTGTTAAAATCTTGACTTGAAATTTGAAGTTATAATCTCAGCTGAAATCCTAGGTCAAAGTTTATGCTTGAGAGTTGCCTCTTGTTTGTTACAGCATATTTGTCTGTGTGTCTTTCAGTCAGTCAGTCAGTCTGTCTGTCTGTCTGTCTGTCAGTCTGAATGTCTCTCTCTCTCTCTCTCTCTCTCTCTCTCTCTCTCTCTCTCTCTCTCTCTCTCTCTCTCTCTCTCTCTCTCTCTCTCTCTATATATATATATATATATATATATATATATATATATATATATATATATCTCAGTTCATATATGCAGATACAGTTTAACAGTTCTTTGCATCTCTACATTCCTATATTTGTCTCTTTATGAGTTCACATATTCAAGTACATTTCTTAAGTGAGTTCTTCCCAGCTTGATACAAACTGTACTACGATTGAGCATAATTACAAAAGGATTATGTTTTTCTACAAATAATTATCAGAAGAATAAGCAAAACAAAACATTTCAAAAATGTTTTGGCCACAAAAAACAGCCTTCACATTCTTTAACTCATCAAGTGCCGAAGGATAAATATACCGTCATATATGACCTCCAATTTAGACAGAAGGATTCTATATCGCCATACTTGGATCATCGTGTTATTTATTTTGTTTTGTGGCATCTTGCACAATTTTAATGCTCAATGAACGGAACTTTACATTATAATACTTGTTCATTTGATTATGTACCATATTTAATCCAAACCTAGGTTTTGTTTGGCACAAAATCAGTTAAGAGCTCGAAACAGTACATGAAAGGAGTCATGTACATATAATAGAATTCATAACAGTTTTCTAGCAAGTTTTCTAAAGGATACCAAGTCATCAAGGATGACCAATGTCCACTATAAAATGTGTGAACAGCTTTTGTATGTGTGATTCTAGCAGTCTGTACTTCACATTATTGAGACCTTCAAGCTTGCTCCGTTTTGCAGCTGACCGCAACAACCTCATTCTGTGGAAGGAAACATTGTACTGATGTTGTAGCATACATTATGATACACATTTACCTTCTAACCATAATTTGTGTTCCAATCTCAGTGAAATAGAATGTTAAGAATTAATTTTTAATTAACAAGAGGAGGTTTTCCATTGTATCACATGTTCACTTATGTAAACATTCTTTTTTGTGCTCGCTCGCTTTCAACTCAAGTGTAGTCCATACACTACTTCTAGTAGAGCTGGACTGAATTTTGCGTGCGAATTAGCTTTCCCTATTACCAGTTTCCTTCATATCAGGCGAACCCACTCCGACTTCAGAGGTTTTTGTAATTTATGTTCTCAAGCCAAGGATGAGAAGTCAACATTTTAGTCCAACTGTCCGGTGTAGGAGTGTGACAGCCAGAACTACAAAAATTAGATTTTTAAGAGCATGCATCTTTCCCATTGCAACATACGCCTGTGAGACATGGACACTAACTAAACAAGCTGAACAGCGCATAAACGCCTTTGAATATAAATGTCATAGACGAGTTCTAAGAATATCTTGGGTAAATAAAAGAACAAATGCATCCATACTTCAAGAGCTGATTATTGAAGAAGGTTGGCTATTAAAGGCGATAAAACAAAGAAAATTTAAATAGTTTGGTCACTTGAAACGTCACGAAAGTTTGGAGAGAACAAGAATGGAGGGGTATATGCCTGGGAAGAGAGGAAGAGGAAGGCCAAAGAGAAGATGGGGGAAGGATGTGTCTGATGATCTCCATATGGATGTATCGGACGCGGGACATCTAGCTTATGATCAAGAGGTTTTCCGGAAGGTTGTTATGGGAGCGAGGTTCTGCAAAGGACATGCTACTGAATGAATGTCCGGTGTAGGGGTTGAACTCCTTATCTTGGCATCAGCGCACCGGATGTTCAAGAACGCGCGTCCTTATCGATTCAGCCATGCTGACTTCCGTTATGTAAAATATGTAGTTATATAGTCATTAAATCAGTAAAATACCCTTGGCCTTAAAGTACAGTGGCATACAGTGTTAGACCCATATTTGTATGGACCAATCGGCACTCTGTGAGTGGTCTGGCCTGTATCACCCACCCGCCTGTTTACCTACCAACACATTTTCTGGGTACCCATAAAGGTTGGGTCGAGCTTAAAAATGTGAATCCACCCCGTTGCGGATCAATCTCATGACCACCGAACAGAAAGGCAGTCTTCTAGCAACCCCCCTGACGCAGCCGTCATTAGATAGTAAGGAGTCTGAATTATGTAATCCAATGTTTCTGTATTATATTAAGAACAGACACATGTTTATTCCAACACTGTGCTATCAATGCTAAACATGGGCGCTAATTAAAGAGCAAGAAACAAAACCCACTACTTGTGAAATGAGATGCCTGAGAAAAGCAGGAAACATTTCAAGAAAGGACCATATTAGAAATGAAGAGATGTATAAACAGTTGGAGCAACACCAGTTGTTAAATTCATTTATAAACAAAGACTTAACTGGTTTGGCCATCTAGTGAGAATGAATCTAGTTTCGTGAGCAGTAAGAGCATACAACATGAAAATGGAATCATCAAGAGGCAGGGGAATACCACACATACACAAAATTGATCGAAAGTAAACATTCTAAGATAAGAAAATAATGCTAAGATATGTAAATATTTAAAGTTGTTAATAATGAGAATTCCAGTCTCACTGGCGAAGGAGTTAACGACTTTCTCCGTAATCCCGTACATCCACGTAGGGGAATACAGCTGCGCGAGATTCGGTAGTGGATTGCGTCGCGTTGGTTTATTTACGGGGGTATGTGAGCCGGCGGCTCAAAAAGCAATGGCAAACTACTGAGCCAAGCCATGTCTTGCCAAGACATCAACAACAGCGGTAAAATGCTGGTGTTGACAGCGATGTCCTGTAAATAGGATATGCGGGAAAAAAATAGTGAAGATGAAACATTAAGTACGATCCTGAATTAGGTTATGAATTGATGCTGAGACAAATGAAAGGTAAAATGAATTAAAGAGTTAGTCATTTGAAAACAAACTCAATCCTCATAAGGTAAGTAAATATTCTGATGTAAGCAAACATTATGTGGTGGGTAAACATAAAAGTTCATATTAAAGATAACACATCTGGTGTCATCCAGAATTAATGTAAACTTATGAATTACTTCTGAGCTAAATAAAACTGAAACCTTAAAATACTATCAAAGGAGAGGTAAGGTGCCTCCTTCCCTCAATTAGCCTATGGGACACCCATGGGCAAGGTGGAGTACCCGTTTAGCCCCTTGATCAGGGTTACGTGAAGCCATATGTGGATGAAGTTGAAGAGCAGCCAACAGATAGTTGTAGGTTATGGTCTCCAGCTTCATGACGGCAGGCAGAGGATCTTTTTTTTTGGGGGGTGGGGGGGGTGGAGACAATGGCTACGGTCATCGACCAGTATGGTCACTGCCAGGAAGGAAAGCAGTGGCAAACTACCTTCTTTACAGATGCCAAGAATATCATGTACTGCAATCTCATCGATAATTAGAGAAACGGCTTAAATGGGTGCTCCATAGTAGCAGCATCGCCCGGTAGGGGTAGTCATGTGCACCAGGTGACTCCAGACCGTCAGCAGGCGACTGAGTGCAAAAGAATATCAACATTGAAATTAGGAACTTGGAATGTAAGAATGGGGATGGAAAATTTGATAACATTAAGAATGAAATGAGACGACTAATATTAACTTGTTAGGTATATTTAAGACCAGATGGCAGGAATGGGCATTATAACATCTGAGGAATATAGAATAATCTATTCTGGCGGAGAGGAGTAGCAATTATATTGGATGCAGAGAGAGCAAAATCGATCAAAGGATATTGGACTGTATCTCTAAATCACTATAAAATTCATCAATGCTGTCATCACTACTGTCTGCTGTTGGTGCATAAACTTGTATAACGTTGACATCAAAAGGTCTTCCACTCAGCTTCACCAGTATTTATATATAAAGTGAAGCAAAGTATCTGGATTAAGTATAGCAAACTTTGTCCAAAATAAAATAAACATTGTAAGAAAATAAAATAGTATTATTGTAAACATAAAATTGTTAATGAATGAATAATGTGTAGTAGAGTTTATCTAGAGCTGTGGTTCTCAACCGATGGGGAATTACCAACCCCCACCCCCACCCCGGGTGGAATTTTAGGGTTTCCAGGGCGGGGGAGGGAATTAAGATTATTTAAAGATCGCGTTAATACAAGAACCGATTACTTGATATTGTTTTTCCCTCCACACTTTACGGTTCTGTACTTCTCGCCCTTCATAAATTCGTTTTATAACGTAAGTAGACCCGCAAATCACGTCTTATGTAAACGTCTAGACTTGTTCTAGTATGTGTTATTAAATTTAGCTTCATCTTTGCATATACTGTGTAGGGGGGGGGGGGAGTGGAATTTATAAGAAGGAAATACGAAAAGGGGTGGGGGAATAACTTTCTGAACATATGGTGAAGGAGTGCATGGGCCAAAAATGTTTGAGAACCACTGATCTAGACACACTGTAGTTATCAAAGTAGATCATGTGCATCTAATCTACATAAATCTCACTGCGTAATTGTAAGGCTTCAAATGGCTAGACTAGGTGTCATCTTTCATCAACGCACACCTTATTGGACATAATGTTAACAGTAGCAAGGATATTATTTCATCTAAACTTCTCACTGTAATTTTGATGATAAAAATGGGCTATAATATTATTTGATCTAATCACACTTCGCTCTACGTTTTGATAAATAACGTGGCTAAAATATTGTTTGGTGTAAACACACCTCGTTGTAATTTTTGATGATAAAAGTGGCTAATGTATTGTTTCATCTAAACATATGTAACTTTAAATTTTGATAATAAAATTAGCTACAATGAATATTGTTTTATTTTAACACACATCACTGTAACTTGTGATGATAACAATGGCTACGTTACTGCTTCATCTAAACATATGTCACTGTAAGTTTTGATGCTACAAGTAGCTAGAAAGAATTCTGCATCATCTAAATACATCTTCTGCAAATGTTGATGATAAAATTGGCTACAGTATTGTTTTATGTAAACATATGCCACTGTAAATTTTCGTGATAAACGTATCTAGAATATTGTTTCATCTAAATACACATCACTGTATACTGTCATTAAAAAAAAAAAACTGTCATTTACTGCCAATATAGTACCTTGCGGTGTATGGCAGAAGGGTCTTTGAGCCTGAGGAATTAAGGCCGCCTGGCTAGTGCAGTCGCCGCGAACTGTGCAGGATAGGATTTTCTTTTTGCCCCCGGCAGAAAAAAAATCCCACACCTTACCGAGGAACCGAACCCGCGTCTCTCGAATGAGAGTCCGGCGTTCTAGCCACTCGGTCAATCACTGTATACGTTGATAGCAAAAGCAGCTACATAAATCTTGCTACAATCTATAACAACAATGATTAGACATCCTAGATATCACGTCACAAACCTGACTGAAACTTCTGATGATTTTCTCCCATCGTGTTTCACCATCTTGTATTTGGCAATATTGCTTGGAGGGCGATAGATGCGCAGGCCATGAGACAATATCCGAGTGGTCATGTCGTCGTCCTCCGCACCCCAGCCCCAGTACATGTTGGAGTACCCATTGACCAGCTGGAAATGTTCCCGTTTGAACATAAGGACTCCACCAACTAGACCTTGATATGGTAATCTGGTTGTAGCAACGAGACACAAAGTAAGTGTTAGACATTTGAGATCATACTAGTTCTTTGGACGTACTGACATAGTGGATAGGGCACATGATATCAAGACACAACATCTAGTCTGAGAATGGAGGTGGAGGCAGTCTCTGTGGAGTTACGCTAGCTGCACTCACTACTTTCCATTTCCGCCACACCTTTTTGTTAGGTTCAAACCTACTTTTTGTTTGGTACTGAATAATTTCTAAATAATCTGTTAAATAACACCAATGTTATCCTTATGTCTACATTATTTTTTTTCTAGTCTATGTAAAGCAACACTTGCAGTACATGGCAATCTGTGGTATGCTAGGATGTTTCCAGCAATGCAGAACTAAAGCATAATGCTCTGGTTCTTTTCTCACCCAAGGAAAACACTAACCACTACACTACTGCACTGGAACCGATACAATGGTTTTTTTTTTCAGATTGGCATTGATGAAAACAGCAAGTGAAATGGTTCGGTCACATAACTAGGCTACAAAATGACAGTATACCACAGCAAACAATAACGTTCAGACCAAATGGAACCAGAAGAAGAGACCCGCCCTGTAAACGATGGGCAGAGGGAATAACTGAGTACATGTCAATCTCGATATTTAAAGCCCATAAAGGAGCCCTCTCCTGTTGTTTATGCTTCAGCTCGAAACCGCAAGGCACAAGAGGAACACGATGAGATGAGATGAGATGAGATGAGATGAGATGAGACTGTTATTCTTATGAGCCAGTGCAATCTAGGTGTGACTATGGTGTTTATCGTAAATCCCTAATGGTTTCACAAGTACAGAGAGACAGCTGTTACCAACCGTTGGGCGAGTTAACGGTTGTCCCATTGCAAATACTATCCCGGGGGTGTAAGAATTTATGTGCTCACTTATTCTGGGTCACGACATAATGCGATATGGGTGACTGGTTCCCTTCCTCGCCACCTTTGTCAAACAGACAATTCCAAGAAAATGTCCACAATTATCAGGTATCAACTTTTATACCACCGAGTCGACCCCAGAGAAGTACTGATCGAAAAAAAATAACTGAACACTGTTGGGGATCGAACCCCGACCACTACTGGTAAACCAGTTCCATAACCACTATGCTACAATGATGACAGTTGCCACAGTAAATATATTTAACTTGGAGCACATGATATGCACGCTCGTATGTCACGCTATGTTATGTCGAACAACGTCACTGTATACGCTGTTATGTTCCACTATGTTATGTCGAACTTCACATGCGTGCGCAACCCGTCGATTCAGTAGCCAATTCAGTGTATTTCTGTTCACTGCTCCCATGAGAAGCTTGTTATATCTCCTCTCTCGACCTCGAAGACGAGCATCGACGTGCTTGATTGACCATGCTTCAATCCTAGTTCGGTAGTCGGGCTAACGTCATAGTCTCGTCAGTATTGTCCAACCGAGTCCGTAATGCACTGATTATATCAGCCTTGTCCATGCTTCTTCCCGCTTGTTTTGGTGCATTATTTGCCGGCTGGTCTGTACATTCGTTACCCCTTACTCCGGCATGTCAATGTGTGTACATACAGGTGAGTGATCTGAGGTGCGACTTCCGATTGCGATCTTTCCATTCTCTGAAAGACCTACACGGATCTACTGTCAACGTTATGCTAGAATGCAAGACAATAATGGAAAAGACCTATTGACTTTAAGAGCATTGGTTGTTAATACACACGATGGGCAAATGGTATATATTGTATGACAAACTGACGAGTGAAGACACGGCAACAGACAAAGTAATCTGTTTAAGGCTATCTGATCTTTCTTCAAACGATGGTAACAAAGAAATGATGTTCTCCAGAATGCGAAATAAATTTTACAGTAGAACCATTTCTCGTCCTTGACTTGGGGACGTAAATTACTAGTACCTCAGAGATCCGAAAGGGTTCGCCAGATGGCGAGGGACACTGGTAATAAGGACAGCCATACCTCACACAAAATCAATCCACTACCTAGACTCACTAGAAGTAGCAACAAATAGCAACGCAAAAAATAAATGTCACATGTTATCAAAAACAGGGATGACTAATTCGATCTAATACCGAAAACGTAAGAACACAACATGTGACACATACAGACAAAAATGTATGAACACAACATGTGACACATACAGACAAAAACGTATGAACACAACATGTGACACATACAGACAAAAATTAGCATTTCAGTCACATTCTTTATCAACAAGCAATAAAGAGAAAACAAGAATACTTAGCTAGACAATCTAAATGTCGCCAGGACATGTAATCCACGTGCCTGAATGAAGTAATCTACAAGTAATTTGTATTTTTCTTCCAATCAAACATTAAACTGCCACCTATAGCAGTGGCTAGAGCGTTTGCCTGTCCTGTTATCATAGGTTCGAATTTGCTTCCTGGCGGATTTTTCTAACTGACCTGGTCTCACAGACTGACCCACTCTAAAATGGGTACCAGAGAATTTCTTTGTGAGTAAAGGCGGCCGGGCCGGTGTGAAATTGACTGCATCAACCCTCGAGTGCCCATTAGTGGAACTATTATCACATGCCCGATATGTCTCAAAGACTGTAAAACTGGTCTTTTACTAACTTACTTCTCAAATATTTATATTACTTTAACCATGGCATTTCAGTTTTCTGTATATTCATGTTTTCCGCGCTTTGTTCGTTGATATAGGGTGTATTTTTAATTATGGGAGATTTTGAAAATATTGCCGTCCCAAGTTTTGTATTTACCCTCTGTGAACTCATGCAACATAAAAGGTAAATACAAAACTTGGAATGGCAATATTTTCAAAAACCCCACAGTTGTTAAAAATACACCCTATATAAACTTTCATCGGAACTCTCGCTTGTAAGTTTATCTATATATGGCTTCCTATTGCCCAATTTCCCAGTCATACTTTACTTTCATTCGTTGCATGTTCTATATGTGCATGGGTGAAACAGTGGCACGTACATATACTTAAATTTGTCAATGCTGTTGGACATATGCTTGGGCTGTTCCGTGCATGTGTACATGTTCCGATCGTCTTCGGGAACTAAGTCCACGTCATGGAAGGTGACGCAGTGGAAGTCAAACAGCTTGAGCGCCTCTCTGAATGCTGCATTCATGATACGTCCCTTGTTAAACGTGTCGTTCCCATACTGAAAGTAGCCAGAAACACGCAATGAGCGAATCAACGAACACGAGAAGTAGAACTGGTAAGAACACAAACACAAGAGACAAAATTGACGTTTCGGCTAGAGCCTTCGTCAGCACACAAACAACAAACATCATCATCATCTAATGCCTTGTCGGCTGGGGTGGGCGATCATGCCTCTCCACTAATTACTATCTCCAACGTCATAGATCAATTCATGTGTTGACTCCCTTCAGTGGCATGACACACAAAAAAGTCGCTTAAAAGTCGACAGGGTCGACTCCATTACACCGGGTGTTATCCCATATGGCCCAGCCTCTTTCCGCAGCGCGGAAAGCGTCGCACAAAGCACGGACTCCGTAGCTCCAGCGACGACCCTCAGGAGTCTTCCGAAAAACTGTACTCGTGAACCGAAGGACGAGGCTCGGAATCGAACCCACAACCTTCGGAGCCAGAGTCAGACAGCTTGAATATATGGCATGACACAAGACTGTCAAGAATCTTCTCAAGCTGCCTTCCTCTATCTCTCCTTCCGTAAATCTTTCTGGTTGTCACAACATGTTCCAGTTTTTCCCCTTCTCATAACGTGGTCAAAAAAAAAAAAAAAACGATGTTCGCCTCTTTCTAATGTCTGTGATAAATTGTCTTTGCGACTTAGCTTCCCTTAAAACGCCCTGATAGCTCATTTTGGCCGTCCAATTAATTTTCAGCATTCTTCAATAAAACCACATCTCCAAGGCTTCCAGAATGAGAAAAGTATCAGGAAAACACAATGAGCGGATCAATGAAAACCAGAAGTCGAACTAGTAAGCTTTACTAGAACACAAATACAAGTGACAAAATTGACGTTTCGGCTAGAGCCTTCAGCAGCACACAAACAATAAGTACACACCGCGAAAATAAACATAAAAAAGCAGTATGTTTGAAAGCATAAAAAAATTATGGTGTATGAATTTCGAGGTCGTAACAACTTTGTTGAAACGTTAGCTGCATGCCCTTTACATGACGTCACAGTCACCCCAGCATTTCATGGCTGTTTGTGATTTACCAGGCAAGATTATGTTGAGTAGTTTGCCATTACTTTGTGCTTGACTGACGCTCATACCAATGTTAAAAATCATCACAAGGCGCTATGCTTCCAAATCGCATGCAGCTGATTTCGCTACCTATTCGCCACAGACATTGGCAACCTCTAGTCTTTACTCCTGAGAATATACAAAAAACACTAGGAACCTGATGATTGCCTCAAGTGTAATTACACTAAATGACAGAAGACTGCAAATGCTCCAGTCTTACATCTGGTTTCTAAGAGTTACGAATGCGACCTCGTCTTTTCTATTTTACTTTTACGCCTACTCAGAAGTAAATACTGTTTGTCTCTACTGCTTGATTTAATTAACAATAAGTTTTACTGTACAGATTCTCACCCTTGCTTGATCTACTCAACAATGATAAGAAATCATGTATAGTTTCACACCCCTGCTTCATCTTCTCAACAATGACAATAAATAGTGTATAGTTTCTCACCCTTGTTTCATATACTCAACAATGACAAGAAATCACGTATAGTTTCTCACCCTTGTTTCATATACTCAACAATGACAAGAAATCACGTATAGTTTCTCACCCTTGTTTCATATACTCAACAATGACAAGAAATCATATATAGTTTCTCACTCTTGTTTCATCTACTCAACAATGACAAGAAATCATGTATAGTTTCTCACTCTTGTTTCATCTACTCAACATTGACAAGAAATCATGTATAGTTTCTCACCCTTGTTTCTTCTACTCAACAATGACAAGAAATCATGTATAGTTTCTCACCCTTGTTTCATCTTCTCAACAATGATAGGGCTTTCCCTTCGCCGAGTTATGGGAACGTGGTAGCATCTCTCAAACTCTTCCGTGCTTTTAAGGACATCACTAGCAGTCAATGACAGGAGGGCACCACCAAAGAAGCAAAAGCCCGCATTATCAACCGCTAAGTACGCAATTTGCAGACAATGAAATAGCTAACCCCATTAGGGTCTTGGTATTGTATTCGAAACCATCACAATTAGAAAAAGAAGAAGAAGAGGAGGAAGAAGAAGAGCAACAACAACAACAACATTAACAGCAACAATAACAACGGGGGGGGGGGGGGGGGTTGGAAGAGAAAAAGTGATGGAGGAGGAGGAATAGGAAGAATACAAAGAACAAGAATAGTAGGGGGACGAATAATAATAATATGAAGAAGAAGAAGAAGAAGAAGAAGAAGAGTTGGAAGAGGAAGAAGAAGATGAACAGCGAAGTGGCGGATAAGGAGGAGACCGAGGTGGAAGAAAGGAAGAATACGATAAGGAAACACATGTAGACGAACAACAAAAGCAACAACAATAAAACAATTAACATAAACAGCAACAAACAACGTCAGCAACAGCAATAACCCGAGACCAGGTCTCGCTACCCACTTGCTCAACAACGAAAATCCGGAAGTGGATCTGCTGCCGCTTGAGTGTGGGAATGAGGTAGTAGAGCAGCACCTTGAGGTGGTTCCACCGGTCTCGATAGGGGATGATGATGGCCACACGGTGGCGCGACGTGCACGTCCTGGGCTTCCACTCCCCGCCGTCCATCACATCCGTGTTGTTGACAATGACCTCATCGATTTCAGGGGTGATGTTCAGAAACAACTGTGTGGTGTTGCCCACTGGAATAGACAAAAAAAAAAGGCGCGTAATGATAGTGATATGGCGGCACTTTACACTGTGTCCCTTAAGTTTAACAGCCTAGATAGTAATTGCAAGGCACGACGCTGGCCTGTGGAAGCCGCGATAACGAAGTCGCTGGCGTGCTTGCCTGCCGGGCCGCTGGTCATGTGTTCAAAATCCCAGCAAAACGATTAAAGAAATTTGAACTAGGGTCACAGATCGATCCAGTCTTAAATCGGTATCACGAAGTGCTCTGGTAAGTACACGCGGACAACGTGATATTGACCTCATCAGCCATTGGTCTACAATAATTTGAGGCACATACTCAATAAGTCTTAGGCGTCTACAAGGGTCGTTTACGTTTACAACACTTTACTATGCTAGGCTATGCAGTCAAAATGAAGCGATAGTTTACTATTCTATGCTATGCACTCAGAATGAAGCAAAACTTTGCTATCCTATGCTATGCAGTCAGAATGAAGCAACACTTTACTATACTAGACTATACAGTCAAAATGAATCAACACTTTACTATGCTAGACTATAAAGTCAAAAGAATCAACACTTTACTATGCTAGACTATACAGTCAAAATGAATCAACGCTTTAGTATGCTGGACAATGCAGTCAAAAGAATCAACACTTTACTATGCTAGACTATACAGTCAAAAAGAATCAACACTTTACTATGCTAGACTATACAGTCAAAATGAATCAACGCTTTAGTATGCTGGACAATGCAGTCAAAAGAATCAACACTTTACTATGCTAGACTATACAGACAAAACAAAGCAAACATAAACAAGACAGGACAGAAAATAGTCCTGGTGACAGTATGGATCAACGTCACAAGACATTGTTGTTGTTACTTCTGGCTATTTGTGAAAAACTGTATTAGATAAACGATTGCTTCCTATTGTAAGACATTAGCACAGGGGTGGCCAACCTTTTCAGTAGGCGGGCCAAATTTTAGAAATAATATTTCCTGCCGGGCCACCTAATGTATTTTGTTAATTAAAGTAAACAAGCAAGCTTGCTACAGCTTCGACCACATCGTCGTTTCCCACTTCGCGGGCCGCGACATGACTCCCGGCGGGCCGCATGCGGCCCGCGGGCCTCGCGTTGGCCACCCCTGCATTAGCATTTAAGCGGTTCCAGTCCGTTTTTTTTGCAAACTGAAAGAGGTCGTGTTAAATTTGAAATTACCTTACTGATAACAGATGTTGACTTTCGAACAATAGTGTGTTTTAATTGAACGGCTAAAGTATTATTAATTATTCGCTTGATGTGATATACAACTCTGGAGTGTGCACATGACGAGATGCAGCGAAAAGTACCAGACAATAAATCATGCATCATATTGTTTGTGCCTGTGTAAGGGAATATATTGTACTGTCTAAGATATACCTTATTTCTTCTGACCTAGAGAACATTATCTGACATGCTTTAGATACGGTGAAACCCCCACAGCTTTGACTAATCCATCATATACTGATACGTTTCATGATCGCCAGACAGAATATACAACAAGAATGAGTCCAACAGTACGCACACACATGCAAGCATGCGCCGGCACGCACACTCACACACATAGACTCGGCTTTGAGTTTAGGTAAAGAGCACCCCCCCCCCCCCCCAATTCCCCCCCCCCCCCCTCCTTCCCCCATAGGCGTTCCGCGCAGTCTTATATGATGAGCAATGCTGCAGAGTAGGAAAATAATTACAACAAATGAAGACGGGCGGACAGAGAAGCACACAGACTGTCGGACATACAGACAGACAGACAGACAGGCAGGCAGGCAGGCAGGCAGATAGACGGACGGACGGACAGGCAGGCAGGCAGGCAGAGAGATATATAGATAGATAGACAGACAGGCAGGCAGGCAGGCAGGCAGGCTGGCAGACAGACAGACAGGCAGGCAGGCAGGCAGGCAGACAGACTGACGGACGGACGGACAGGCAGGCAGACAGGCAGGTAGAGAGATATATAGATAGATAGACAGGCAGACAGGCAGGCAGACAGACAGACAGACAGACAGACGGACGGACGGATAGATAGATAGATAGATAGATAGATAGATAGATAGACAGATAGATAGATAGATAGATAGATAGATAGATAGATAGATAGATAGATAGATAGATAGATAGATAGATAGATAGATAGTTATGAAGAAGAATTAAGTTCCTTACCAAGAGATTCCGGAATCACTGGACAAATCTCTTGAACGGAGTCATTTTGCTTCGTCGGTGATTCTTCATCAACATAAAGTTCAGTCCCTTCCACGAACTGCTTCTTGGTTCTCTGAAAGTTATCTTCGTACAGCGTGGAGAAATTGCCTTCATCAAAATTCTGAGCAGCTTCAACGATATCTTTCACACGCTTTTCTTCAGTCGTGTTCAAGTCCTTAAAGTGTTTCTGGTATGTAAACCTGGATTTAACGCCCATATTTGCCACTTCTTGCGCTGTTGATACAGACTCAAACGTGAGAGGAAGCCCGAATCTAGCCGCCGAAGAGTACATTTGCATATTCTCAAAGTCTTCAATAATATTGCTTTTGTTGACGCTTTGTGCTTGAGTACCATTGAAACCAGGCATGTGCACTCTCAGTGTTATGGCGTGAGACAGATTCTTCCGTGCAGTCGCCCATGCTCCTTTGTTCGCCTTTTGAATAATATTCTTAATCCTTCGAGCATAAATATCATTCTGAATCTTCTCAGATAGCTGTGCAGGAGACATGGCGGTTTCTTTTACTATGTCTGCTATCGCCTTTTCAAGCGCCATGATCTCCAGTCGGATCTTATGCCTGAGCTTCAGCCTCGCCTGTATACTTGCCATGCGGTTTCGTTTGGCCTCACGGATCTGTTGGATCTTTTGTGCCTGGGTGACGGTGTTCAGAGTCCAGGTCCTGTGTTTGTCATGATTAGTGTTTCCCGTGGTCAGAGATATAATCTGAAAGGCTGTGAAGATCACCACGAAGAAACAGCCTAGAACCACGCACAGCTCCACAGTCACCCGGCGTAGCTTCAGTTGCATGTTGACAAGCTGGTGCTTCTCTAGACTACACAAGGGCAGTGACTACCCTAGGCATCATCGGGGCATTGACTTGTACGTAGACGTGGTTCTGCTGAAGCCGTTTGCATCTTTCGTGCTAGGATCTCGCGCACAATTAGAAAACAATGCTAATTACCCCATTATCTTGTTTCCACATACGAATCAATGAAACCAGAAGAACAAACCTATGTCAAAAAGTCAACAACAGGTGACATAAAAGTTCACGAATACATTTCAAGTGTCGAATGTTTCCAACCTAGCATTGCTAGTTGTGCTATTTTCTAAAATCCACACGCACTGTTTAAAATCTAAATTAGTACATTTCTATATTTGACAATTCTTTTTTATATCATTAGTACTATTCTACAATCCACCACGCAGCTTTATATTCACACTTCAATGTTCAGTTATGAATAGTTAAAATATAAATCTGCACAAGGGTCCATTAACACACCACTTACGATTTGCAGTACAACAAGTACATATAGTGAAAGCTACTGTACTCCCATACATGAACCTTCAGTAAAACTACCAGAAAATGAACACGCACTAAGTCTAGCAGTTACATTCAGGAAACATACTCTTCAATCTGATAGATTCTTTGTTTACGAAAAATATCAGATAGATGTATATACAGTCAGACACTGTCTTAATTGTCTGTACAATTAAATTGTAATATTTGACACAGATAACAGAAGACTCAAAGGCATGGTTGGTTGGAAGGCTGGATGGACGGCTGGTTGGTTGGATGGATGGTTGGTTGGATGGTTGGTTAGTTGGTTGATTGGCTAGTTGATTGGTTGGTTGATTGGCTGGTTGGTTGAATGGTTATATTGAAGGAGAGGGAGTCATCATCAGACCCCTAGGATATTTCTAGAGACAGATTAGATAGATTTTCTTTATCTAGTTCTTTGTATGTTCTTTGTAGTTCTTTGTCAGTCAGGTCTTAGTCAGATATGACTGAGCTACCGTATAACAGTAGACGGTACTACCTGGTTTCTGTTAGCGCCGAACGTTGGGCGGCGCTTACCAAACCCGACACCCCACATTGTGCCAACGGCTTCGGGCGGAAGAGCGCAATTGGGAGGGTACAAGCCTTACCCTGGTGCGAGGAAATGCAAGCTAAAGACAAAATTGTCATGGCAGGGCAGACCAGGCCCTAAGCCTTGGTTGGCGACTGGTCTAGGATCGAAGCTCCGACAGGCGGACAGTTAGAGCATTGCTTTGCTGATCCGGCAGCTTCTGCAGCTTGTCTTGTTCCAGATGTAGGGGTGTTACCTTTCCTCTGGAGTCAACTAGGCAGGCCGAGAGAGGGATCATGCTGCATGGGCAACACATGATCTCTATATTTTAGCCCAGGCTTTGTGCTATGGAGAGGCAATAACTCCATCCCTGGTCTTAACTGGTCTCGGAATCAAAGCGAGAGGCAACTGTTACGGGTTATAAGTCCTTGTCAGTTGGCGTAGACATGGGGCGCCACGCGTTGCCTCTGACGGTGGGAGACACCTATAGGTGTCACTGATCAGCTACCGCCCGCCTCAAGCTGGGCAGCCCCCAGCCAATTGGGTGCTGGTTGTGTACTAGCTCCCACCCTCTTTGGAATATACTTTTCACTTCTACTGAAATATGCATTTCGTGATCAGGATGGTGGTATATACATTCACTCACGCTCAGATGGCGGCCTCTACAATGCTCAGAGATTGAAGGCTAAGACCAAAATTAGGAGGGTACTGATCAGAGAGTTGCTTTTTGCAGATGATGCTGCAGTTACGACCCACTCTGAGGAAGAATTGCAATGTCTACTATCTGCATTCTCCAATGCTTGTTCTGAATTTGGTTTAACAATTAGCAAAAAGAAGACACAGATTATGTCACAAGGTGCACATGGGGTACCATCAATCTTTATTGACGACGCCGAACTAGAGATAGTAGACCATTTTACATATCTAGGATCAGTGGTAAATAGCAAATTATCCCTAGATCAGGAAATCAACATCCGGATTGGTAAGGCAGCAACAACAATGAACAGGTTAAGAAAAAGAGTCTGGGAGAACAGGAAGCTTACTGCCAAAACAAAAGTCCTTGTCTATCAAGCCTGTGTCCTTAGTACTCTTCTCTATGGCAGTGAAACCTGGACAACTTACTCACACCAAGAGAACAATTTAAACAGCTTTCATATGCGGTGTCTGCGAAGAATTCTTGGTATTAAGTGGCAAGACAAAATCACAAATACTGAAGTATTGGAAAGATCAGGTTGTGTGACAGTTTATTCCATGCTCAGTCTTCGTAGACTTAGATGGATAGGACATCTTAGGAGGATGGATGATGGTAGAATACCAAAGGATATCTTTTTTGGTGAATTACAGATGGGTAAGAGATCTCAGGGTCGGCCTATACTACGATACAAAGATGTGTGTAAGCGGGACATGATTGATACAGGTATTGATAATGCACATTGGGAGCAAGTCGCCGCTGAACGTGTTGCATGCAGGGCAAATATCAGAAATGGAATAAAGTCAAAGGAGAAAATTATTGCAGAAAAGTCACACACCAAGCGTTTGAGACGTAAGATGGTGCATGATGGTGGAAATGACCACGTGTTCACATGCACCCACTGTGAACGGACATTTACAGCGCAAATTGGCCTTATCAGTCACACTCGCTACCGCCATAGTTAAAAGTTATTATGCCTTTTTAAAGCACAAACTATCGTCTGTCAAGACGGCAAGGTGCCAATGATGATGAATATTACCCAAACAGCAGTATTGTGGAAGAGATTGAACGGATTTTCAAAATACGATAATTTGCCAAACTTTTAACACAATGCAATGCCTGCCATAAAATATGCAGATTTGTGTTGGGTGGTAAATTAACACACGTTAAAATAGACATATGTAAATACTATACGAAGCTACAGTTGTTGCAGTAATGTTAACCATGCGCGTTCTAACCACGGATCCATAGGAAATATAATTGTTGTGTACTTCGGCCACTCTGTAGACGGTTCTGGCTGGGAACTGTTGGAAATATCGTTCGCTTGATCTAACTTCCTGTAACTTGCGCTACCTTTCGGGAAAACCCATAATCTGGTGTGCACAGCTTAAATATAATAATGGTTCTTGATCTGTGGATTTAACAATTGATATTAACGGTATTTTCGTCGTCATCATCATCATGTCTCATGCCTATAAACGTGGACGGTTATATTTCGCCATCTCACACGATCACCAGAGTCGATCATGCTACGTGGCAAAGCCATACATATATTAACTTCACTGCCTTCCTTTTGTTCTTTTCTCCTCAATCTTAGCAACGTGTCCAAAACATGTTGACGGTATACGTCTAATTTCTCTAATCAGTTTACGGTTTAGATTTGTTCTTGTAGGACTTGCTCGTTGGTTTTTATGTGTCCATGGTATTCTTTGAATTGTCCACAGTAACCACATTTCCACTGCCATTATGTTTTTCAGATTGTGTGCTCATTGCCTAAGTTTCACACCCATACAAAAGTGCAGGTTCTATGTAACATTTCAACATTATTTTTCTTGTTGCAGTTGACACCATCAATCATGCCTTTTCTTTAATGTTTGTAAATATACTGCACACAGCATAACGGTTCGATGTATTTGTATGTTTGAAATTTGACCGTTGCTGCCATAAGAGTTGATAATGAAGTAGGCCAATATCAGCCTATTAAGAGAGGTGTGAGACAGGGAGGTGTAATTTTATCCAGATATGATTTCCCTGTACAGTGAAAGTATTTTCAGAAATATTGAAGATATGGAAGGAATTAACATTGGGGGACGATGCATCAATAACATTAGATATGCAGATGATAGTCTTGATTGCAGACAATGAACAGGACCTGCAACATTTAGTAGATGCGGTTGTTACACACAGTGAACAACTAGGGCTAAATTAAATTGTAAAAAGACACAGATTATGGTGGTTACTAGGAAGAACGAAATACCACAATGTAATATACAAATAAATGGGAATATTCTTCAACAAGTGAATAGATAAATTATCTCGGAACAGTAATAACATCTGATGGGAGATGCCTTGAAGAGATTAGAACAAGAATCGCCATGGCAAACGTAGCCTTTAGCAAGATGAAAAACATACTGACCGATAAAAAGATAAAGATGTCAAATGAAACTAGAAAAAGAGTGTTGAGGGGATACATAGAACCTATACTTTTATATGGATGTGAAGCTTGGACAATGAGCAGTCAAGCTGAAAACATCTGATGGCTGTAGAAATGTGGTTTCTAAGGAAAATACAAAGAATATCATGGGCAGACAGAAAGACCAATGAACAAGTCCTTCAAGAAACAAATGAAGATCGCAAACTGATTAGAGACATTAGACGTAGACAGTCAAAATTTTTTGGGCATGTTATGAGAAGAAATGAATTGGAGAACTTGGTGACAACTGGCAAGATCGAAGGGAAGATACCAAGGGGAAGACTTAGAAGCAAATACCTGGATGGCTTGGCCACGTAGCATGGTCGAGACAGAAACACGGAGCTGATCCACGACTCTGGTGATCGAGTGAGATGGCAAAACATGACCGTCCACGCTTATCGGCATGTACATGATGGATGAATGGATTAATATAAAATTCTGAGACCTATGGTGCTATCTAAAGGATTTGATACGAATTATGTCCGTATTCCATAGTTGTGGGTTCATGTGTATGTTAGACCTGGCGAATGAAGACACCTTTTTTTTTTTGGGGGGGGGGGGGTGTGTATAGTTACAGATGGAAGATGTACAACAGAGATTAAGAACAGAATAGGGCAAGCAAAAGCTGCATTTCAGAAAATGAAGAATATCTTATGCAATAAGTCACTATCATTGAAAGTAAGAAAGAGATTGCTGAAGTGCTATATAGGACCTGTATTTGTGTATGGTTGTAAATGTAATCATGATGATGATGATGATGATGATGTGCATGTAAATAGAATGAAAATGAACAAATTAGGAAGAACCTAGAAGCAACAGAGATGCGGTTCCTGAGATGAATATTGCGAATTCCTTGGACTGCAAAAGTAACTAACAACGGCTGCCTGAAAGAACCTAATGAAACTAGAGCAATAAGAAAGAGACAAACAGCTTTCTTTGGTCATGCGATGAGAAGAGAGGCATTGGAGAATATCATGACAAATGGGAATATCGAGGGGAAGAGAGGCAGAGGGGGATCAAGAGAAATAATGCAGGGTGGATTGAGATGGTGGCATGGAGGAATATCATCAGCAGAGTTGATCCAGAAAACCAAAGACCGAGATCTGTGGAAAGTCATGGACGCCTATGCCAGCCGGCATGGCATGGCACTTGATGATGATAATGATAGCTAGACATGCGTCGAAGTACACACGTTCCTGCAGCGAGGCGCCGACGTCGTTTGGAGATGATAGGTTCGAGTACCAATAGGTATCTATAGCTTTCAATTTTTATGTTGTCAGTGCGTCCACTAAACTCTACTTCTTTCTTCTCATTTACATGAGGGCCAAACAATGCTATGTGTTTGTATTGATGGAACATCGGTTTATTGTTCAGCATGTTTTTCCTCATGCAAAAGGCTACCTTTTCTAAAGCGATTCTTCAAGGAACCTCCTATCAGATGTTATGACCGTTCCGAGATAGTTATGTCGATTCACTTGTTTAAGAATATTCCATTTTATCCTTATATTACATTGTGATATTATTTTCTTCTTAGAGACCACCATAATCTGTTTTCTTGCAATTTAATTCTAACCCTAGTTGTTCATTGTGTACAAAAATCGTATCTACTCAACGTTGCAGATCCTACTCATTGTCTGCAATCAATACCGTATCGTCCTCATATTTAATGTTATGGATGGTATGTTCTTCAATGGTGATTCCTCTTATAGCTTCTACATTTAAAAAAAAACATTTACACTGTATAGGGGGGAAAATCTGGAGACATTACACATGCCTGTCGCACACCTCTCTTAATTTAACTAGAAAGTTCGTTATACGAGGGCGAGTCAATAAGTAATTCAGACAGTTCTGTTGGATGGCAGATAAATGTAGTTGGCGTTTTCCACAGGTGACAGCAACATCGAACTTTATATTCCTGTTCGTCAGGTAACGCTAGGTGTCTCAAGCGCATGTGCAGCGCATAAACAAAATGGCGGCTGTACTTACGGAGTGTACAACCTGCGAAAAGAGATCGAGCCATGTGAGGAAACCCGGGTCAATGAAGACTTTCTGGTGATTGCCGATTCCATCGACGATGAACTGTAGTTTTCATGGATGACTTTTGTGTCGGAATTCTGGCGGCGGCATTATGCACAGTGTACCTGTGCGGGCTGTTGGATTGTTGAGGCTCCTGTCTGTTCCACTTTTCACATTGGACAGTGAGGAACATTTTGTGTGATATTTAATGGCACAGGAAAGAAGAATAATGGGGACGACCCGTTGCCGTGAAATTGGAACCCCGACTAACTAACAACCAAAGAGCAACGTGCTGTTGCGCGTTTTCTGTGGGCAAAAGGGTTGCCTGCAAAGGACATTCATAAGGAAATGCTTCCTCTTTATGCTGACAAATGTTTGTCCCGTAAAGCGGTGCAGAGCCCGAATCAAAGTGTGCTTCAATGCAATGGAAACATCCTTCTTCGCCTTGTGTCCAATAACTAAAGGTTACGCCATTAGCAGGGAAGGTTATGCAGACAGTGTTCTGGGATTGTCAAGAAGTGCTTTTAACCAGTTTCAATAAGAAAGCTGATAATGTGAATTCTGAATCGTACTGTGAAGTTCTATCGATGCTTCATGTTGCAATTTAAAGAAAACGTCCAGGACTGCTGACTAGAGGAGTGTTCCTTCTTCATGACAATGCCAGACCACATACGGATCGATTAACTCAGAAGAAAATTAACCAACTAAGGTGGGAAGTTCTGGAATATCCACATAACAGCCCCGACTTATCCCCCAGCGATTTCCACCTTTTTGGTCAACTAAAAAACCCACCTTGGTGGGAAACATTTCGCGAATGACGCCGAAGTTGAATGTGAAGTGAAAACGTGGTTTAGAAAACAGAGCACACAGTTCTATGCAGCCAGTTTGTGAGGACTGATAAAACGATGGGATAAGTGCATCAATGTTGATGGACATTATGCTGAGAAATAAAGGGGCAATGTATGCATAAAATAAACTGGTTTCAAGTTGTTATCATATTTAGTTATTTCTCTACAGCCATTTGTGACTTAGTTATTGACTTCCCCTAGTATATCGCCTATGTGGCAAACAAATTACACGATACCTAATACACACGTAGAAGATAATTCAAGACATAAATGACTAATATGGGGAGGTCATAGACAGAACTGCATGGAATAGCAACAGATAGGACGGGTTGGGTTGAATTGATTGAGGGTCGATGTACTAATTGGAGATAAAGATTGATGAAAGATGAAAGGGAAAGAATGGCTGAAGACTTACAGCCGGTAGGAAACAGGGTAGCGGAGTGTTGCATGGACTCAGGGGCCGTAATAAATCCAGACACGGCATCGGTTGTGTGGTACTCCCTGGATAACGGAATCGTGAAGGCAGATGTCCCATATATTACATTGAATGGGGGTACTCCCTGGATAACGGAATCGTGAAGGCAGATGCCCTATATATTACATTGAATGGGGGTACTCCCTGGATAACGGAATCGTGAAGGCAGATGTCCCATATATTACATTGAATGGGGGTACTCCCTGGATAACGGAATCGTGAAGGCAGATGTCCCATATATTACATTGAATGGGGGTACTCCCTGGATAACGGAATCGTGAAGGCAGATGTCCCATATATTACATTGAATGGGGGTACTCCCTGGATAACGGAATCGTGAAGGCAGATGCCCCATATATTACATTGAATGGGGGTACTCCCTGGATAACGGAATCGTGAAGGCAGATGTCCCATATATTACATTGAATGGGGGTACTCCCTGGATAACGGAATCGTGAAGGCAGATGTCCCATATATTACATTGAATGGGGGTACTCCCTGGATAACGGAATCGTGAAGGCAGATGTCCCATATATTACATTGAATGGGGGTACTCCCTGGATAACGGAATCGTGAAGGCAGATGCCCCATATATTACATTGAATGGGGGTACTCCCTGGATAACGGAATCGTGAAGGCAGATGTCCCATATATTACATTGAATGGGGGTACTCCCTGGATAACGGAATCGTGAAGGCAGATGTCCCATATATTACATTGAATGGGGGTACTCCCTGGATAACGGAATCGTGAAGGCAGATGTCCCATATATTACATTGAATGGGCGTCCTCTATGTAGAAAGAGTAAATTGAAGTACTTGGGAATCACCTTTGACAGATGTATGTCTTTTAAAGATCACGTGGAGACTTTGGTAGTGAAGGCTAGAAAGGGACTTAATGCATTGAGGGCGATAGCAGCAACCGGGGTAGAGCAGAGGATGCTTTACATGCTCTTTCAGCAGTTGGTAATTTCTGTCATTGAGTATCGTTTGGAGGATGCTGACAGTATTAAAGATCCAACTTGAAAGGTTGGAGTGCATACAAAATGCAGCCATGCGAGTGATCCTGGTGTGCAAAAAGGACACACAAATTTGAAATTATATGCATGAGGCATATCTATGCACTACCAACATTTGCGGACAGGCACAGAGTCCTACAAGACAAATTGTACTTGAGAGTCGATGCAGACAGGGATCGCCCCCTGCATGAAGCCATGGATATGGTCAAAGGTTATAGACGGAGGTGAGACAGGTCTTGGTTGGCACAGGCAGCGAAATATCTATCAGCCAGGTGTGTTAAATAGAGAACATCAGTCGTGAAAAATAGAGGGTAAAAGTACCGACAGACATGTCTGACTGGCACAAGGTAATAGTCACAATGGGAGATGGAAGCAGTAACAAGCAGCTTTCCGATGGCTGGAGGAGATGGAAGCAGTAACAGCAGCTTTCCGATGGTTGGAGGAGACCGCTGCAACACACACTGAATTCATTACGGACTCACGGAGTATGCGTAGTAAGGTGGAGAAAGGAACGTTTCGTGTAGATTGGCTGGCCGTGCTTACGAAGGTACATATTGTAAGAATTGTATGGATGTTTTGCCCTTATCATGCGGGAGTGCGAGGGAATGAACAGGCTGATAGGCTGGAATGGAATGTACCTCTTGGTGGTATATTAACTATGTAGGAGGGTGAAGTAGCCGTGTGCCCCTGGACCAAGTGGAGAAAGCGGTGGAACAGACTGAGCACCCGTAAATGGAGATAATGATATACGGAGGATCGGCAGGGGCTCTGGGCGAATCTCAAAACTAAGAGGGAAAAACCAGGTGAACTTTCAGTCAGATGGCAGTTGAAACAATTAGCAGAATGACTTCTCGCTGGCTCTTGATCGAGGGGACGAAGCTTGTGTTGGAATGTCCTGAGTGCAGTGAAGTCGTTTCTTAGCTCAACTAAACTCTAAAAGAAGAATATTTCATGCACATTTCCAATGCGTTTATAAGACATATATTATTGCTGTTTTATTTTAACAATTAACATAGTAAGAGATGTATGAATGAAATAATGTATGTAGGAGTGAGATATGGACATAACCACAGACGAGCTTACGTACTCACATTAGAATACATTTCGTTCACTTGGTTCGTTCATTCGTTCGTTCATTTTTCGTAAAAATCTGTACTTTGAAAACATGAAAGCATGTCATTTGCAAGTTTCAAACCTGCAGTATCCAGATGCAAAATACAGCTATCTTAACGGGAAGGACAGCTGTTTAACAACTACTATAATGCTCTTGAAATCTTAAAACATTATTCTTCATTTGATCGATTTTGAGAGTTCATAATATGTTTCAAAACCCCAGTGAACGTACGATTTCTGTTGACACGTTTTGATAGAACTTGAGGTGCTTCAACATTTTTCTCCCAATTAAAGTAGCATTACCAAAGGATCAATATGCTGAACGCTGTTGGCCATGCTGTACTTTGCGGGTTCTACATCTGAAGCACTTTGGAATGCTACATACGATGGATGCATAAAGAATGATAGAAAAGTAATAGAAGAATGCAGTAGGCTAAAAATGAATTTGAATAACGAAGACACAAACAACATATTGCACGATTTATTATCAGACATATTTCACTGTATCTCGTCAGGCACATACTGCAGAAATCACTCAACATACACTAAAGCAATAAGATAAATCATTCTGGCTGAAATATATACAGAACACGTAGTCACACTGTAATTTTAATTGTCTACCATGGTAGTCTTAACCCAACTATCATGTCTTATTTGTTTGTATTCATAATATCGCTATATCAGTTGGGAAACTTTTGAGATCTCTAAAACTGCTTATAAACAGATTCACAAGTATTAACTGGCGCTCATAGAAGAATATGAAGAGAATGGAGACTATATGACACACTAGGCATAAAAATTGAAAAGCATAGACATTATAATGATTAAATGCAAACCTGAAAAAAAAAATACATTTAGTAACATTGGAAATATGGTTTGTGAAGAAAATATAATGTATACCTTGGACGGATAGAAGAGCCAATTATGTTAGTTAGTTAGTTTGTTGCGGTTCGAACTTCAGGGCAAATGGTCGCCCCATAATACTCCGTTCTTGTGCTAGTGAATATCACACAAAATGCTCCTCACTGCCCCATGGAAAAATTTGGTTTTTCATGCAGTGATATGAGAACTGGTTGTTCAGAAAGCAATGGCAAACTACTGAACGTAAACCTTCCAACAAACAGTCAACTAATGCTGGGATGACTGCGACGTCCTGCAAAGGATAAGCAACTAGCTTAACTTATATGTCTATACCACGAAATACTAGCGAGATAGAAGCCTAACGCTATCTCAGCGGAGGTGAATGAATATGTATACTCTATTTGAACAAGACATGCAAGAAACAAATGAAAACCGTGAATTGATTAGAGAAATTAATCGCAGACAATCAACATTTTTTTGACACGTTATGAGAACAAATAAGTTGGAGAATTTGGTGACAACTGGCAAGATTGAGGTAAAAAGAACACGGGGAAGGCAGAGAAGGCAGAGAATTGGACAGTTTGGCCCCATGGCATGGTCGAGACAAGAACATAGAGCTGATCCACGACTTTGGTGATCGTGTGAGATGGCGAAACATGACCGACCACGCTTATCGACATGGCACATGATGATGGTGATTTGGACAAGTAGCCAGATGGAAGAGTACGCAACATGGGGTGAGTGGGTTTATAGTTATCCAGGTAAGAGGCACTGCCACATGGGGTAATGCCTCTCAACCATGGATTCAGCGAATGGTGCCGAGGGAAAACTGAGAAGAGAATTCCAGCAACTGTTATTAGTACAGGGTGTATTTTTACTTACTGTTCAGTGTTTGAAAATATTGCCGGTTCAAGTTTTGTATTTACCTATTATGTTGCATGAACTTTACTGAGGGTGAATACAAAACTTGGACGGGCAATATTTTCAAACATTGCACAGTCATTAAAAATACACCCAGTAGATCATAGCATTAATCGGGACGTCATTACTTACACTGAGAGTTCAGACATTTTGGGAGATGCTCAGGATCGGTCGTTGCTGTCAGAGAACTATAGATGCATGGTGTCGTAGTATGCGGTCACAGAACCCGGTAAGACGATAGATTTGAAGACGGTACTGATGAGCCGGCGTTTGTGGACTATGGGTAGTGAACGCTGATTGACAATCTCCAATAATGGGTTAGAAATCAGCCGCAGTCGATTGGGGAACAGACTGTCTTGTGTTGGTTTTCACAATGGTATGATTGTCGATCGTTCATAAAGCTGCGGAAAACCTCTGAAAGGAAACATTGCCTAGAAAATAACAGCTAAAATGCGTCGACGTGTTAGATGAGTATCCAGCCAAAGTGATACGTGAAATTCAAATCCACACACTTCAGTATACTCTGAGGGAGACAGGGAGCTAATATGTAGAGTACAGGGACATTTCCTCTGTTAACACCGAACTACATGTTTTTATAGGAAATTGTGAATCTTTCGCATTTGACATCAAGTGATCCACAAGTATTGTAGTGATGACAAAATGCACATGGTAGTGCCCCCTAGTGTTTATTTTCGCGTTCAAAACTTCAGAAGAGGAGAGTTTAGTTTATAGAACTACATGTTTTTATAAGAAATTGTGAATCTTTCGCATTTGACATCAAGTGATCCACAAGTATTGTAGTGATGACAAAATGCACATGGTATTGCCCCCTAGTGTTTATTTTCACGGTCAAAACTTCAGAAGAGGAGAGTTTAGTTTCTCGCCTTTGAATCTCGACTCCTCTCTACATATCACGATATCTACATCTCTGACTGATTGGCACATTGTCGTCTTGACAGACCATAGTTTGTAAAATGGAGTTATGCCTCTCCAAAACACAAAGCCTGGGCTGAATTTAGAGACCATGTGTTGCCCATGCAGCATGATACCTCTCTCGGCCTGCATAGTTTAATGCAGAGGAAAGGTAACACCAATACTTGTGGAACAGGGCAAGCTGTAGAAGCTGCTTCTACTCTCGTATATTTAACTAAATGACAAATCCAGGACGTTTGAAAACGTGGGCCTTATGTTAGCATAACATAGTTCATAAATAAACACACATGTATTGTTTGGGCACTCATAAAAGTAGAAGAAAGAAATAGAGAACAAATGACACATAAGACAATAAACAATTTAAAATCTATAATTATGTGTACATGTGGATTGGCGTCGCAGACAGCAGAGCACATACTCCAAGACTGCCCAAAATATAACATATCTAGGCAAACCTTCTGGCCTAGAGAGACGACAGTGGAAGATAAACTCTATGGACCGCTGTGTGAACTGAAAAAGACAGTTCAATTCATACAAGAGACAGCACTGCAGTTATAGACATATTTCAAGCGAACGAAAGAAGAAGAAGAAGAAGAAATCTATAATTAACTACCGGAATAGCATAATTTATGCCACTTACTATAACCTTATGATCACGTGCATTTTTGTTATGACTGTTCCGCTGTTAACATGACTCAAGCTTATACACATCAGTAAAGGAGAAAGCAATGAAAGCATTATGTTACCAACCCTCAATGCTAAAAATGCTTGCTGTCTAAATGTCAATAGCAAACTAAGATATCCGTTGCATCCTTAATGAAATGCTACAGAAATGCTGCCAGTTTCACTATAAATTACCTCACTGGGTATATGACCGAGACTACGTCTTGCACTTCGTTTATAGTTTAAAACATTTAGTTGTATGTATTTTACAGGACGTCGAAACCAACCCCAGTATTGTTGGCTGTTTGATATTTACATTCCTATAATTAATGTAAGAAGGAGAGCGCTGAAATGCTATATAGAGCCTGTTTTGCTGTAAGGCAGTAAATCTTGGAATGTAAATGAACAAATTAGAATGACCGTGGAAGCAATGAAAATGTGGTTCCTAGACGAATGTTGCGAATTCCTGGGACTGCCAAAGTAACTAACGACGATTGTCTGAAAGAGGCAAATGAAACTAGAACAAAATATACAACAATAATAAAGAGACAAACAGCTTTCTTTGGTATTGCGATGAAAAGAGAGGCATTGGAGAACATTGTGGCAACACGAAAGATCGAGGGGAAGAGAAGCAAAGCAGACCAAAAGAAATGATGCTGGAGGACAGACAGTGGCATGGAAGAATATCATCAGCAGAGTTGATCCAGAACACTAAAGACCAAGATCTGTAGAGAGACATGAACGCCAGCTGACAGTGCACTTGATGATGATAGGGAATTAGTCATTGATTTTCGAAAGACCGACGCTCTACCATTGTTAAAAATCAACACAAGACGGGTTGTTTCTAAATCACCGACAGCAGATTACTAACACAATATGCGGGATAGCGAATCGCGTTGGCTATCCCTTCCCCACAGAAGTCGGCTTGGTTTACAGAGCGACAAGAAATGCCGATGTTAGGGAATCTAGTGAGAAAGAAGCCACGTCAGCAAGAGCTTTGTACGCACAAGCAAACACACTGAATCTAGTGAGAAAGAAGCCACGTCAGCAAGAGCTTTGTGCGCACAAGCAAACACACTGAATCTAGTGAGAAAGAAGCCACGTCAGCAAGAGCTTTGTACGCACAAGCAGACACACTGAATCTAGTGAGAAAGAAGCCACGTCAGCAAGAGCTTTGTGCGCACAAGCAGACACACTGAATCTAGTGAGAAAGAAGCCATGTCAGCAGGGGCTTTGTGCGCACAAGCAAACACACTGAATCTAGTGAGAAAGAAGCCACGTCAGCAAGAGCTTTGTGCGCACAAACAGACACACTGAATCTAGTGAGAAGGAAGCCATGTCAGCAAGAGCTTTGTGCGCACAAGCAGACACACTGAATCTAGTGAGAAGGAAGCCATGTCAGCAGGAGCTTTGTGCGCACAAGCAGACACATTGAATCTAGTGAGAAGGAAGCCATGTCAGCAGGAGCTTTGTGCGCACAAGCAAACACACTGAATCTAGTGAGAAAGAAGCCACGTCAGCAAGAGCTTTGTGCGCACAAGCAGACACACTGAATCTAGTGAGAAGGAAGCCATGTCAGCAGGAGCTTTGTGCGCACAAGCAAACACACTGAATCTAGTGAGAAAGAAGCCATGTCAGCAAGAGCTTTGTGCGCACAAGCAGACACACTGAATCTAGTGAGAAAGAAGCCACGTCAGCAAGAGCTTTGTGCGCACAAGCAGACACACTGAATCTAGTGAGAAGGAAGCCATGTCAGCAGGAGCTTTGTGCGCACAAGCAAACACACTGAATCTAGTGAGAAGGAAGCCATGTCAGCAGGAGCTTTGTGCGCACAAGCAAACACACTGAATCTAGTGAGAAAGAAGCCACGTCAGCAAGAGCTTTGTGCGCACAAGCAGACACACTGAATCTAGTGAGAAAGAAGCCACGTCAGCAAGAGCTTTGTGCGCACAAGCAGACACACTGAATCTAGTGAGAAGGAAGCCATGTCAGCAGGAGCTTTGTGCGCACAAGCAAACACACTGAATCTAGTGAGAAAGAAGCCACGTCAGCAAGAGCTTTGTGCGCACAAGCAGACACACTGAATCTAGTGAGAAAGAAGCCACGTCAGCAAGAGCTTTGTGCGCACAAGCAGACACACTGAATCTAGTGAGAAAGAAGCCACGTCAGCAAGAGCTTTGTGCGCACAAGCAGACACACTGAATCTAGTGAGAAAGAAGCCATGTCAGCAGGGGCTTTGTGCGCACAAGCAGACACACTGAATCTAGTGAGAAGGAAGCCATGTCAGCAGGAGCTTTGTGCGCACAAGCAAACACACTGAATCTAGTGAGAAAGAAGCCACGTCAGCAGGAGCTTTGTGCGCACAAGCAAACATACTGAATCTAGTGAGAAGGAAGCCATGTCAGCAGGAGCTTTGTGCGCACAAGCAAACACACTGAATCTAGTGAGAAGGAAGCCATATCAGCAGGAGCGTTGTGCGCACAAGCAAACACACTGAATCTAGTGAGAAGGAAGCCATGTCAGCAGGAGCTTTGTGCGCACAAGCAAACACACTGAATCTAGTGAGAAAGAAGCCACGTCAGCAAGAGCTTTGTGCGCACAAGCAAACACACTGAATCTAGTGAGAAGGAAGCCATGTCAGCAGGAGCTTTGTGCGCACAAGGAGACACACTAAATCTAGTGAGTAGGAAGCCATGTCAGCAGGAGCTTTGTGCGCACAAGCAAACACACTGTGAATGTAGAGCTAGGGAAAGACCAGGAATCAGGCGGAAAGATTCTATCAAGCCTAATCTACATAAACACTACCTCAGAGCTGTCCAGGCCACACATTTGAATAAAGATAATAAACTGGAACTTTGCAGAAACTGTGGCCACACGCCATGTTTCTATATTCACCATTATCAAGTGCCTTGACAGCTGGCGTAGGCGTTCATGTCTCTCCACATATCACGGTATTTGGTGTTCGGAATCAACTCTGCTGATGCTATTCCTTCATGCCACCGTCTCAATCCATCCAGTATCATTTCGTTTGGTCTGCCTCTGTCTCTCTCCCTTGATCTTTCCAGTTGTCACGATGTCACGAAGTTGTCAATACCTCTCTTCTCATCACATGTCCACAGAAAGCTGTTTGTCTTTTTCTTATTGCTGTATACAACTTTTTAGTTTCATTGGCCTCTTTCAGGAGATCGTTGTTAGTTACTTTGGCAGTCAAGGAATTCGCATCATCGTCTCAAGAACCACATCTATTTTGCTTCCAAGTTCTTCTTAATTTGTTCATTCCAAGATTCACAACCAAACAGCAAAACATGTTCTATATAGCATGTGAGCACTCTCTTTCTTACATTCAATGATAGTGCATAAGTTACCTTTCATTTCCTGAAATGAAGCTTTTGCTTGCCCTATTCTGTTCTTAATCTCTGCTGTGCATCTACCATCTGATGTTATAATTGCCCCTAGGTATTTAAAATTATCCACTTGGTTAAGAATGTTCCCTTCTATTTCCATTTCATATGTTGGTGTTTCTATTTTTCTTTGATATCACCATTGTTACTGTTTCCTTGCTTTTCAAGGAGATTGCTTTCACTGCACTCGCTGTTACTACATTAGAATAGATAATAGTTAGGTTGACTGGTTGGTGGACTGATTGATGGATGAATCTTTTAACAGATTGAGCTTTAACCCTTAAGTTTGATGCATTTCTTTTTCAGGTAGTTTGAGCCCTAGATATGGCTTGCATCTGTCACACTGAGATGGGTTTGGGGCATTTTCTCCTGTTGCAGTACCAAAGTAGAGGCTGGCAGAGTGGTTAGAATGCCAGATTCTCCTTAAGTAAACACGGGTTCGAATTTTCGGTAAGGTGTGGATGTTTTTTAATCGGGGGCAAAAAGAAAACTCTAACCTGCACAGTTCGTGGCGGCTGCACTAGCCAGGCGGCCTTAATTCCTCAGGCTCAAGACCACCCCCCCCCCCCAAAAAAAAAAAAAAAAAAAAAACACAACTTCCTGCCATACGCCGAAAGATACTATATAGGAAGTAAATGACAGTTGATAGCAGTACCAAAGTACCGCCTCCACGTGGACTATGGTGCTAAGGGCTTCTTCTCCTCTACAAGTTCACACAGCGGTGTGTGCAAGACTGGTACAGGACATTGACATCTTGAGAACTGCCACATAAAATGTAGCCACGGCAGGATTTAGCACCATACATATGGACTGGCTGGGAATCGCCTATTGTCCCCATGAGTACGACCTACCACACGTCGTATTTTGAAACTACAGAAGGAATGTGCAGTTTTGTTGTTGTTGTTGCACTTAACATCTAATTGCTAAAGAGAAGGAATCAAGCAAATCCCAACACTAAAGGGAAGGAATATTCCAGGTCTAAACACTAAAGAGTTGAACTGAGATGAGTTAAGAACCGACATAATAGCACCCGGAGCATTCCCATTCCTGCTCCATCCTCATCTTCAACAACCAGAGAAGAGTCTCAATGCTAGTGGTACCAGTGGTAGCCTGACCTTTCCTCAGATTACTGATAGTCGACGAGATCCTCTGGTACTCCCTGTCACACTAAAGAGAAGGAATCCAGCAGATCTTAACACTACACAACCTAATTTTCCCAAAGAGTATAAAGAGAAGCCCTCTTGTTCTGAAGCAAAAAACGAAGGCATCTAGCAGATTTGAACACAAAACAGCCTCCCAACACGTTCAAACAGTTTCCTAAAGAGTATAAGGAGAAACACATCTTGTTCTGAAGCAACAAGAGAAGGAATCCATCAGATCTTAATACTAAACACCTAGTTTCCCAAGGAGTATAAAGAGACGCACATTGTGTTTTGAAGCAATAAAAGAAGGCATCTTGCAGATTTGAACACAAAACATCCTTCCAACAGGTTCAAACAGTTTCCCTGGGAGTGTGAAGTGATGCACATCATGTTTTGAACCAACAAGAGAAGGAATCAAGCAGATATTAACATCAAAGAGCCTAGTTTTCCCAAAGAGTATAAGGAGAAGCACCTCTTGTTCTGAAGCAATATAGAGACGGAATCCAGCAGATCTTAAAACTAAACAGCCTAGTTTCCAAAAGGAGTATAAAGAGACGCAGATTTTGTTACGAAGCAACAAGAGAAGGGATCTAACATATGCTAACATACGGCTTGTTTTCTACCCGCTGTCCTCCCGCAGCTGTCAACTGTTGAAATAACCCAAAACCAATTCACAATCAAAGTCAGAATTATGAACATCCTTAAATACTTTGTGAATTATCCTGAACTTGAAATGCCGAAGCAGTGATTATCCGAGGCATGCTGAAATCACCCAGACCGTGACCACTCCATTACGTATCCAGGAAAACACATTTATCCAGCTAACAAATTAAGAAGCACCAATATGTAACATGTCTTGCTCTTTAAATGATGCACTGTAGTCAATTGGAGGCTGGAGGTTCGAATCCAGCGGTGTCTATAGTATTTACTTTTTACATTGTATAGAGTGTCCTCTGTCCTCTACGTCTTTCCTTTACTTCTGTGGGTGCTAATCGATACATGTGAATGTGTTTCTCTTCCTTTTTGGCTTTAGTGATTCTCCAGTTATTAACTGCTTAAGTGTCATTGGGTCATAAATCGTTTTATTCAAACTTCCCGTAACTGCTATGGTCTTATAAATCAAACTATAGTTAAAATATCAATATAGTAGTTTTCCCGTTAAACTCTCTTTAATTTGATATTTAATAAAGCTTTTAAGTCAGAACTGTAATGACACACACCTACTTCCGATTCACATCATCCATGTTTGTTTGGTCCAAACGTACCTTTTGTTTGGCATTGAATTAATATTTCGAAATCTCAAGAACGATACACAAATGCAATAACAGAGCACATTACATAGGAGCGATTTCGGAGTAAATTCAGACGTCTGCAACAATATTCCTGTCCATCTGACACAAAAACTTAGTATTTCATTTTCTCCGCGCTGATTTTCAATAGACGGCCAGGCACCTACTTAATGATTGTCAATAACTGTGCGGGTAAAATGTGCGTGTGCGCATTTCGCGAGCAATGTAAGGTCAAACATTGTGGTGGCATAACTGTAATCATTATCCGATGGAAAGGGGTGGGTGCAGGAATTTAGCGAATGATTGATTGTTTGATTGACTGGTATGGTGATTTCCACTTTCAGTAAAGAATCCCGTGATGAGAAGTGTGAGTTAAGATGAATTTACGACAGGCCCGGCAAACCGATAGAAGGTTTCACTGTCTACACCAGTGGTTCTCAACTGTTTTTGGACCATACACCCTTTCACCATGTCAGAATGTCATTCCCCCCTTTCCAGCTAACGAAAGAAGAAGAATTCACCCCTTTCCAAAATTGTCAGCCTCAAAAGGTGCATTCAAAATAACAGTTAAAACGTCAAAGAACTGTCACTTAATACAGTTAGTTAGCTAGTTAGTCGACTGATCATCCTCATTGCACATCGAACCATTCAGTCTATAAGTGCTCGGATCCCCTCCTCAGCAAATCCCGCAGCGTGTAGCGGCTAACGACACCAGTTCTGTGTTGGTTTATTAATCTTCTTTGGCTTCCTGCGTAGTGTTCTTGTTTGGCCACCCCTCATTTGATTTGCTGTTCTCGCAGTCTGACCATGGTTGTTGATTCGCAGTCATCACTTGGTTCTCGCACAAGTCTTACTTCTCATAGAGCATTCAGAATGTCAGCCTGGTCCATGGCGCGTCCGCCCTCCACAGTATCCTTACCTGCGAGCTTGTCAGCCCGCTCATTTCCTTGTACTCCCGCATGCCCTGGCACGAAGATGAAACTAATCTTTGTCAGCCGAGACCCCTCCAGAGACAGCAACCACTCTCTTCGGATCCACCACATCTCTATCCTCTTGAGCATGCTCATTGAGTCGCTAAGGAAACATGCCCTATTGAATGTCTGTGCCTCGAGCCATATTATTGCTTTACTTACTGCCATAACTTCCATAGTCAGGTTGCTTGTGGTCTCAACAAATGCACCAGAGTCCTTCACAATTCTCCCTCCGGCCTGCGCCGTGAACGAACGAACGAACAAACGAACGAACAAACTTTATTTTCAAAGGGTTAAGAATTGGGCACGCAGGCCCGTCTAACATTCTGCCCTTCTATCACTCTCTTTCATACATTATTTCATTCACACATCATTCAAGGCTAACAAAGAACAGCAACAATATAAAAGATATGCATTATAAAGGCATGGGCAAAATGCAAACATCAAAACTACACGACACAGTAATATTAGATAATGGTCTGACACTTGTTATTAGCCATGTGGAATATACTGGCCTACAAAAAGGGAATTGGCTGTTATACTAGGGTTTTGTTATTATTATTATTATCTCTATTATTAAGGGGGAAGGTAATCCGTATTGAGATAGTGTTCGAATAATTTGCGATTATATGAATAGGGATTGGTGATGTCTTTGATTTCTTGTGGAAGATTGTTCCACAGCTGAGCTGCAGAGTACGTTAAGCTTGTTTTGTATAAGTCAATCCTAGGCTTCGGAATGTGTAGTATATTTAAACGTTTACTGTGTCTAGCATTATATTTAAACAATGGCCAAAGGTAATTTGGGGCATTCCGATGCAGGATTTTGTGAATTAGTTTAGCTTTATTGAAAAGCAGGCGTTTGCGGAATGATAGTAACTGAAGGCGTTTATACAGGCTAGGATTGTCAGATAAATGTTTGCTATAAATTAGACTCATGGCCCGTTTCTGGAGTGAGTAAAGTCGCTTGGTGTTTGAATTAGAACAACCGTCCCAGATTGTAGAGCAGTAGTCAAAGTGTGTCTGTATATGAGAAGTATAGAATAGTTTCCTTGTGTCCTCATCAAGGAAGTTTTTAATTTTGGCGAGATGGTAGACTTTTTTCGCTGTTTGTTTAATGAGCGCATGAACGTGGGAATTAAAGGTTAGGTTTCTATCAATGATTAGGCCTAATGTTTTGTGCTCAATTACACTTTCTACTGGCATGTTATCGATGTGAAGTTGAAGTGATGTGTGTGAGCTTAGAGTTTGAAGTCTTTGTCTGGTTGTTAATAACATTGCTTTTGTTTTAGTGATGTTAATTTGCATCCGTTTTGAATAGCTCCACCTAACTACATTATTTAATTCTTGTTGTAAAGACGACTCCAGTAAAATACAGTTTTCAGCGTTTGTGTACACCGTACAGTCATCGACAAATAGATCGCAGGACGACGAAAGATGCAAAGGTAGATCGTTAATATATTTGGCAAATAATAGAGGGCCAAAAATAGAGCCTTCGGTACTCCAATATTGAAGGTAGTGGTTTGAGACAGAGATTAATTATGTGATACTACTTGCTTTCTGTTTGATAGAAAAGATGATATTAGAGTGACTACATTAAGGCCAATTTTCATTGTCTCGAGTTTTTTAATTAAAATAACATGGTCTATCATATCAAATGCTTTCTTGAAATCAATAAACACAGTTCCACATAGACTGTTGTTGTTTATATTCTGGTGCCAATTTTCTATCATGTTTGTTAGGGCCGTATGGCAAGAATATTTTGGTCGAAATCCTGATTGGCTGTCAACAATAAGCTTGTTGCGTACTAAATACTGTAATGTTACTTTATGGATGTGTTTTTCTAGTGGCTTAGATAGTGATGATAATAAGGAAATGGGTCTGTAATTGTTCGGGAGACCATTGTCCAATGAACCAGATTTAAGAAGAGGGTACACTTTAGCGATTTTGAGAGCTGATGGGATGTGGCCTTTGGTGAGACACTGATTATATACATAGGTTAGTGATGTACAGATCACTGGCGCAGCACAACGGAGAATTCGGTTGCTGATTCCATCTAACCCAGATGAGGTTGTGTGTTTTAGGTTACTGAAGTAAGTTAATACTTCAGTGATTGTCATTAGCGGTATGTCGGAAAGAATATCGCGGGAGCATCTATTCTCGCAAAACGATGACAATAAAGATAAGTTGCAAGGAGAATTAGGTATTGAAGCCTTCAACTGGTCTATGTCAGTTTGAAAAAAATTACTGAATTGGTCGCATGTAATATGATTTGATGGTAAAGAATTTCGGAAGTTATACTTGTTTGTCAAGGTGTTAATTGCCTTCCATATATCCTTACTATTTGTTTTATCCATTACTAAGTTCTTAAAGTAATTTTTCTTTTCCCGTCGTATGTTATATTGAACTTTGTTTCTAAGAGTACGGTATGCACTGAGATCCCGCTTTTTATGTGCTTTATCTCTGTCTCTCATAATTTCAAGTATTTCCTGGGTGATCCAAGGTGGCTTGACGTGGTGTTTTACTCGAACTTCCTTGACTGGCACATGTCTATCAAAAACATCAATAAAGGTTTTCATCCAGAATTCCAGAGCATCATCCGGGTCAGAAAGCTGATAAACGTTGTCTAGAGGTGAACTGAGCAAGTCCTGTAAAAATGCGTTTTGGTTGAAATTTTTGTAACTTCTATATTTTACACTTATGTGTTTATGTTTAGGAGTTTTAATTCCTTTTATAGACCACGTGCAGCATATTGGGTAGTGATCGCTCATTGCACATTTGGGTACGGTGCATTCTATGATGTTGTCTGAGCAGGTTACATAAATGTGATCTATGAGGCCCATGAGCTTCTCACATGTCGGACGACCGACCCATCTGTGTAGATGACAGCATCACCGTCTAACGAATTCTCGAAAATCAACGCTTGTACTTCCGCCTACACAGTAGCCGGATTTTCTTGTCTGCATTTTCTGTCCAGTTGGATGCAAACTGAAAAGGACGTACATAAATCTGTTGGCACTTGTACCCACTCCTCGCCAGGTTCTAAGTCCTCCAGTGAACACACCTGTTGAAGAATGTCTTCGGCTTGACCCATCCACGACCTTCCTCTTTTTAACCTGCAGCCCTTCACCTTCCTAATTTCACTATGCAGTGGATGTTGTGTATTTGCGTTAACTCTGGGGTAGGCACGTGCTCTGCAAATTTGTAGTCTGTCATCAATGGATTGAAAATCAAGAAAAAGCGCATCGCCCGGCATGCTGTATCTCTTGTACATCCAAGAATAATGCGCATAGTTTCGTTTTGTATCCTTTCCATCCTTTCTATCTGCTTACGGCTGAGAGTCAGGACTGCCATCGCATACTCAAAAACAGACATGACCAGCCCCTCATATAGGAAGCATAGTTGGCGCTGCTCACAGTTTGCTGCCGCCATCATCCGCATCGCAGCCAAACCCCGCTTGGCCTTTGTTATCACCTGGTCTATGGGCTCGTAATAAGAAAGGCTTCGATCGAAACGTATCCCCAGGTAATTCATTGCCTGCGTTCTTTCCACAGTCCCTGAACACAGATTGACAGTTGGTGTTGGAGTGTTGACAATATCATTATTCAAAGAGAACCATGTCACTGTTGCCTTTGTTGGGTTGACCATTGCCCCAGCTTCAACACACCAAGTACTCATGCGATTGAGTTCGGTTTGCAGTTCCATAGCAACCTGATCTCTATCCTTACCCCGACGATACACTAAAACATCGTCGGCATATGACAATGTTCTTCCCTGTCCAGTGATCTGCTCGCTGGTGATTCTCACTGTGTAGGCGTTGAACAGCACCGGAGATAATGGTAATCCCTGTGGTAGGCCAGGATATATTGTTGTTGGTTCCGAAGTTCAACTGCCACATCTAAAAACTACTTTCCGTTGGAAGAGGGCTGCAGAGATCCAACTAAGGAGGAAAGGACTTATCTTGATTTCAAGAAGCTGAAGCATTAGAAAATCCAATGGTACTCTGTTGTACGCGTCCTCAAGATCAATCGCTGCAGCAAAGGTTTCAATGCCTGAGTGGAAACCTTCATAAACATCATGGGCAAAAACTGCTGCACTGGTCCAGGTTTCTCTTTTGGGACGGTACCCTCCCAGGGTAGGTGGGAAAACACCTTGTTTCTCTGGCTGGCTTGATATGTTTCTGGCATTTAACTTCTCCAGCAGCTTGCCTATTGTATTCTGCATGGTGATTACTCGATATCCCTGAATTTTTGTGTGGTCTCTACCAGGCTTCGGCAAGGGAATCAGATAGCTGTGTAACCACTCCTCCTTGACACTAATACGCGACACCAGAATGCCAGAAATTGTGCTTCATCATATGCTTGCTTGCTTGCTTATGTTCGCTGGCTGTGAACACCAGCGTAAAGTCCTGTATATCGGATGAAGACATCATGTTCAACATCAGTGTGATGTCATACCGGACTGAGGGTTGCGTGGGTATCCGTTGTCCCATGTCTGGATTATTGGTGTGCAGGTGGTTCCTTGCCGTGCAGGATGATACTCTCCGACTTCGGAGGAAGCTTCATCAAATAAAACGCTCAATAGAAGACCATGATATTGTGGATGAAGCCATTTTGAGTCTGCAAATCTGTGGTCTTAATTCCCCTCCCCCCACCGCCATGGAAACCCTAAAATTCCCCTCTTCCCCCTACGCGCCCCCCCCCCCCCCCCACCCTTGGGAGAATTCCCCACTGGTTAAGAACCACTGGCCTACTCAGAGATGCTTAAGACGAAACTGGGAAATGTAATTTAATGTAAGCTACAACTATCGCCACTTCTGTCTCATTGAATGATTCATATAAGTACTAAAGCAAATATAATAAGATTCTTGTTTTCCCACATGAATACCAACTTACAAAGAGCATTAGAAAGATCGCGTTAAATATCTTTACATCTTTCCCCAACACTTCACTAAGGTTTAGTCTAGTTTAGTCGATGGATCAAGATCACGGCACATGGGTGTAACCCATACGTGCTCAGTTCTACTCCTAACTCAAACCTGAGTTTGGAGAACTCAGCTCAGTGCACGAACTCCGTAGCACCGGCTGGATCCTGAAATACTTTGGATAGATATTTAACTGGAAATTTTCCCCGGGCAGCACCGTTAGGCTACTCTTTTTCGATTTCCAAATGCCAATGGATTTTTTAAGTGCGCAACAATACACACGGGCGTCCGATCTCACTACCCAGAGACCAGGAGACATTTTTTATTGCTAGAAGTCCACGTGAAAAAATCCCGGCCCTCACCGGGGCTTGAACCCGGGACCTCCAGCACTCGAGGCGGACACCATACCTCAAGACCACGCAGCCCCCTATGAGGTAAATGGAGGAAGAGGAGCAGGGGCAGGAGGAGGAGGAGGAGGAGAAGGAGGAAGAGGAGGAAGAGGAGGAGGAGATGAAGAAGAAGGGGAAGCAGAAGAAGAAGAAGAAGAAGAAGAAGAAGAAGAAGAAGAAGAAGAAGAAGAAGAAGAAGAAGAAGAAGAAGAAGAAGAAGAAGAAGAAGAAGAAGAAGAAGAAGAAGACACAAAAGAATATAAGAAACTGCAATGAACGGCAATTTATATGTTAATAAGATGTATTGTAGAAAATGTGACGAGAAACGTTAACATATGAGACTTGTGACAATTTCGATCCATTTATATATGGCGGAAACCCAACAACAGAACTTAAATACGCAAATACGGTTCTTCTCTCAAAAGTGCCAATGGATAAGAAAATTTAATCTTATCACCAAAAGACCAAGTGAGTGGCGTTAAAATTCTTTTCTCGAACATACCTGTAACAACAAAGGTAATTAATTGAAAGAGAAAATAATATGTCAGAGAAAATTACAAGTTTTGTTTAAAGATGCATATCCCTTACAGGACGTTGCAGCCAACACCAAAATTTTTCAGCTGTTGTTGTTGTTCTCGGCAAGATTACGTTCAGTAGTTTGCCATTGCTTTCTGAGCGACCGGCTCACATACCCCGTAAGTAACCAACGCGACGTGATCCGTTGACGAAACTCGCGCAGCTGTGTTCCTCACGTGGATATACGGGATTGCGGAGAAAAATCGTTAAATCCTACGCCAGGGAGACGGCAAAATTACAATTAGCAAAAAAAAAGAAATTGAAAATCTCATACCCTTTGAATATCTATGATTTACAATCTGCAAACACGGAGAGTGTTCAAAAGAAAGGCGTCAGAAGAGAAATATCCATAGCAATACACAGGTAACACATCATTTAGAGCCCATGATATAACATCAGTAACACCCACAGGTAAAACTATTGAGATCGAGCATCTTTCATGTGCTAACATGGATTGACCTGACGATTTATCGGATATTCATTTCAAAGGTTGGTCCAGCCTAATAATGTATCAACATGATTTGGGAAGTTAAAACGACCGGCAATATACCGCCCTCATCACCGACCGCACGCCGATAGGTCTATAAAATATGAGTCTAGCACCATATGGCCAACGGAGCCTGAAAGAGTGTACAAGTGTCCTTGACGTAATGACCTCCTAGTGTATTAGCTTTATTGCATTCTAATTCTTTTTCTTTGTACATGTTTACATAATGATATGATGTCTTTAAAAAAAAAAAATTAAAATTTATTTTTGTTTTTAATAAGGGCTCGTGGTTCACACAGGGCCAGAGCCGCCCATTGTTTCCCCCCACGTCGCCCTGTTTTTGTTGTGGGTCCTTTAGTCCCACTGTGCGCCTTTCGGCCCATAGTAGTCCACCAGACCCAACGCCAGTGATAGTGGGAGGTGATTTGTGTTTACAGTTTGGTTGACCGTCTCTGCACCCTACCCAGATCAAGTGCAGATAAATCTACACTTTGATCTTAGCCAAAAGGACGAGAAGAGACCATTTTCGATCCCCCGGGCACTTTTTTGCTGAATTAAAACAAACAATTGTTTTGTTTGCCGAAGAATGCTTGTCGCCGCAACGTTCTCCTTTTCGTGATTTTATTCTCGCAATTACCACCTTAAACACTTCTTATTTTCCCGACTACTCAATGCATTCGCACAGCTTTAGCCCAGTTGTTTACCATTGCATTCGCATAGCTTTAGCATAGATACCCCCCATTACATTCTCACAGCTTTAGCCCAGTCACCCCACATTGCATTCTCACAGCTTTAGCATAGTTATCCCCTGTTGTATTCTCACAAGCTGTGGGAAATCCTTAAACAATATGGAGTGAGTACACATCTAATGAACCTATGTAGAAACTTATACAACAATAGTGAATGCATAGTGAGAGCAACTGGAGGACACTCAGAACCCTTCACCATAAGATCCGGAGTAAGATAATGTTGTGTCCTGTCCCCTCTCTTGTTTATAACATACTAGCTGACCCGGCCCGGCTTCGCCCAGGCCTTGGCGTGGATCTATCTATCTATCTATCTATCTATCTATCTATCTATCTATCTATCTATCTATCTATCTATCTATCTATCTATCTATCTATCTATCTATCTATCTATCTATCTATCTATCTATCTATCTATCTATCTATCTATCTATCTATCTATCTATCTATCTATCTATCTATCTATCTATCTATCTATCTATCTATCTATCTATCTATCTATCTATCTATCTATCTATCTATCTATCTATCTATCTATCTATCTATCTATCTATCTATCTATCTATCTATCTATCTATCTATCTATCTATCTATCTATCTATCTATCTATCTATCTATCTATCTATCTATCTATCTATCTATCTATCTATCTATCTATCTATCTATCTATCTATCTATCTATCTATCTATCTATCTATCTATCTATCTATCTATCTATCTATCTATCTATCTATCTATCTATCTATCTATCTATCTATCTATCTATCTATCTATCTATCTATCTATCTATCTATCTATCTATCTATCTATCTATCTATCTATCTATCTATCTATCTATCTATCTATCTATCTATCTATCTATCTATCTATCTATCTATCTATCTATCTATCTATCTATCTATCTATCTATCTATCTATCTATCTATCTATCTATCTATCTATCTATCTATCTATCTATCTATCTATCTATCTATCTATCTATCTATCTATCTATCTATCTATCTATCTATCTATCTATCTATCTATCTATCTATCTATCTATCTATCTATCTATCTATCTATCTATCTATCTATCTATCTATCTATCTATCTATCTATCTATCTATCTATCTATCTATCTATCTATCTATCTATCTATCTATCTATCTATCTATCTATCTATCTATCTATCTATCTATCTATCTATCTATCTATCTATCTATCTATCTATCTATCTATCTATCTATCTATCTATCTATCTATCTATCTATCTATCTATCTATCTATCTATCTATCTATCTATCTATCTATCTATCTATCTATCTATCTATCTATCTATCTATCTATCTATCTATCTATCTATCTATCTATCTATCTATCTATCTATCTATCTATCTATCTATCTATCTATCTATCTATCTATCTATCTATCTATCTATCTATCTATCTATCTATCTATCTATCTGTCTGTCTGTCTGTCTGTCTGTCTGTCTGTCTGTCTGCTTGTCTGTCAGTCTGTCTGACCCGGCCCGGCTTCGCCCAGCTCCTGGTGGGGAGCATCTCATTTAATTCATATAAGTAGTCATCTAAGCTCCCGTTCCCGTTCCCGACTATCTGTCTGTCTGTCTATCTGTCTGTCTGTATGTCTGTCTGACCCGGCCCGGCTTCACCCATTCCATGGTGGGGAGCATCTCATTTAATTCATATAAGTAGTCAAAAACGTTCCCGTTCCCGACTGTCTGTCTGTCTGTCTGTCTGTCTGTCTGTCTGTCTGTCTGTCTGATCTATCTATCTATCTATCTATCTGATCTATCTATCTATCTATCTATCTGATCTATCTATATGATCTATCTATCTGATCTATCTATCTGATCTATCTATCTATCTATCTATCTATCTATCTATCTATCTATCTATCTATCTACCTACCTACCTACCTACCTACCTACCTACCTATCCATCCATCCATCCATCCATCCATCCATCCATCCATCCATCCATCCATCTATCTATCTATCTATCTATCTATCTATCTATCTATCTATCTATCTATCTATCTATCTATCTATCTATCTATCTATCTATCTATCTATCTATCTATCTATCTATCTATCTATCTATCTATCTATCTATCTATCTATCTATGTTCGGCCCGTTCCCGTTAAAAATATAGATAGAATAGAAGAATAGATAGATTGATAGTAGAAAATATGATTGGAAGAGATCTATCTAAAGTAAACTTACCAAGATATCACGAACAGCCAATAAATGGTGTGCGGAGGGTTGACTGCAAACGATATGCAACTAACTTCCTATCACAAAAAATTACTTTTTCTTTAAACGAACGAAAATCTTTCGCAGGCCCGTCCTACATTATGCCCTTCTTCTCTAATTCCTCTCATACATTCTTTCATTCAACATCTCATTTAAAGCAATTCTTTGACAACGGTCATCAGAAATACCCAACGTAAACGCGCCATACATATGAGAATGTTAAAAAAATTAATGTGCTGTTGAAGCAAAATAAAAAGATGAGTTAGAAAATTTTCATTTTTTAAATAGATGCATTATTTTTATGAAAACTATGAAAATGCCTTAAAGATTTTATCATTATTTATTATAACTCATATGCTTGTAAATAACTATGGACAAAGAGTTTATAAATCTTTGAAAACTATGCAACAATCTATATATAGAGTAATAAGAATGTTATTAAATGTTATGCCCCTTGAAATAACTTTTCTTATGTTATTTCCCCTTGCTATATTGAAATGATAATGTAAATTTAATTATTAAATTTTCAAAGTAAATACTATTTTAGTTAGTAAACTACTATGACAGTCGGTTGCACAGGAATGAAAAGAAGACGTGTAGAAAATTTCATCTCAATCGGATGGACCGTTATCGAACGCAGCCAATACATCTCCACATACACACCCACAAACACACATAAATTATGTTTTATATATATAGATATAGACAACATATGTAAAGAAACCAGTCAAACAGAGACCGCAAGAACGCCGCATGACGAGAACACAGAAGAAGAACCATCTACAAATCTAACCATTAGAGAACTCCTGTTTGCGGACGACCAAGCACTAATAGCAAAATCAGAAGCTGAATTACAAGACCACATGAATAGTCTAAACGAAATGTGTAGGGAACATATAATGAAAATTAGCCCAAGTAAAACAGGGGTATTGACTATAACTAAAGAAGAAAAAGCAACAACGATTCACTTGAACGAACATCCCTTGAAACAAGTAAAGAGTTTCAAGTACCTAGGAAGTATAATATCATCAAATGGCAGATCAGAAGACGAGATCAAAAATAGATGCAATAAGGCAAACAAACTCATTGGATAAATGGCACCAATACTAAAGAACAAACATGTATCACTAACTACTAAGAAAGCACTTTACAACACAATCTTCCTACAAACTCCATGTTACCAATGCCAAACCTAGACAATGACAGAAAAAGAGAAAAGAAAAATCACAACAACAGAAATGAGATTCCTGAGAAGAATACTCAACGTATCAAGAAGAGATAAGATCTGAAATGAAGAAATCAGGACTAAAGTGGGGGTTATAGCTGCACTAGATTTTATTAGAAGGCAGGAAGTCAAATGGTTTGGCCATGCAAGTAGGTTACCCGCTAACAGTATACTACAACAAGCAATGATGTACAGACCAGAGGGAAACAGAGGAAGAGGCCGACCACGTAAACGCTGGACGCAGGGAATAACAGAGTCCATGGGAATATCGATACATGAAGCCCATAAGCGGGCACTCTCCCGCTGTTTATACTTCACACCGACACCGCAAGGTACAAGAGGAACATGATGAGATGCGATGAGTATTCTCACAGCTTTAGCATAGCTATGGCCCACGTTAATCTCATAGCTTTAGCATAGTTATCCGCCATTGCAATTTCACAGCTTTAGCATAGTTATCCCCCGTTGCATTCTCACAGATTTAGCCCAGTTAACCCCATTGCATTATCACAGTTTTAGCATAGTTATCCCCCATTGCATTCGTATAGCTTTAGCCCAGTTATCCCCCATTGCATTCGCATAGCTTTAGCCCAGTTAACCCCCATTGCATTCTCACAGTTTTATCCCAATTATCCCTCATTACATTCTCATAGCTTTAGCCAAATTATCCCTCATTGCATTCTCACAGTTTTTATTCAGTTATCCCCCATTGCATTCTCACAGGTTTATCCCAGTTACCCCCCTCCCCCCCCCCCCTCCCCATTGTATTTTCACAGTTTTATCCCAGTTGTACGCCATTGCATTCTCACAATGTATCCAAGTTATCCCCCATTGCATTCGCACAGCTTTAGCCTAGTTATCCCCCATTGCATTTATGTAACTTATTACCTCCTCATGACAACATTGGTAGGACAATTCATTATCTTTTAATATACTTCATTATATTTTCCCGGGACGAAAGCAACAGATGCCAGACTAACTCATGACAATGGGTGGTAGAGGGTGATCAACCAGTAATCAAGATGGATGCCAAGTGATAATATTGCACGCCCGAGGTACGGATATCGATCAGAAAATCTGTCTGTTTGCCAATGTTGGCGTCTGTTTGGGGCAGTCGTTACAAACTGTGCGTCTATGTACATTATGGGTATCGCTGCGGGGTGTCATTTCTTGTCCGGAAATTGACTAGATGGTTTGTGCGCGTGTGTCTCGGCTTTAATACAATTGTGTAGCAAGGAAAAGGGTTAGCGCCATTTTTGTGATTAGCTAATATAAAACAATTGTTAATATTTTGAGAAATAAATTCACAGGTATTGATTGAGATTCATGTAAGCAGAGGAAAGTAGAGATTAGAAGACACACTCGACAACAAGAAAATTGAAAGCTATAGTGACCACAGCGGAATTGGAATATGTGACCTCCATATTACGACGTGGCGTCGCTGAATGAGAAAGTGTAGTTCCACGCAAGGCCATCTAGACATTCCTACACGGTGTTTTTATTCGCTAGGTCTATCACCCAACTGATGTCTTTTGCAGTTGCATAAACTCATGATGGACGGCCACAAGTCATCTAAATGTGCTGATGGAGACTAAGATACAAAGTCTATGAGTCGCCTACTAGAAGTTTTCATGAAGTCTGTTCATATATTGAGCTGAGATACGGAGGAGGAGGAGGAGGAGGAGGAGGAGGAGGAGGAGGAGGAGGAGGAGGAGGAGGAGGAGGAGGAGGAGGAAGAGAAGAAGAAGAAGAAGAAGAAGAAGAAGAAGAAGAAAGGAAGGAAGGAAGGAAGGAAGGAAGAAATGAAGGAAGGAAGGAAGAAAGGAAGGAAGGAAGGAAGGAAGGAAGGAAGGAAGGAAGGAAAAATACAGTGGTGAGAGAAAGAAAAATAATGCGGAGAGAGAGAGAGAGAGAGAGAGAGAGAGAGAGAGAAAGAGAGAGAGAGAGAGAGAGAAGAGGGAGGGGAGGGGTATGAGAAAGAGTAAATGTAGAGAAAATAGGAAGAAAGGAAGGAAGGAAGGAAGGAAGGAAGGAAGGAAGGAAGGAAGGAAAAATACAGTGGTGAGAGAAAGAAAAATAATGCGGAGAGAGAGAGAGAGAGAGAGAGAGAGAGAGAGAGAGAGAGAGAGAGAGAGAGAGAGAGAGAAGAGGGAGGGGAGGGGTATGAGAAAGAGTAAATGTAGAGAAAATAAAATGTAATAAAGAATATGAATTAAAGCATGAACTGACGAAAGAAAACTGCTCAAGGGGTTAAAAAACATCGATATTTCGAAATAGTATGTAGTCTATTGAGAAAGATATAAATGTCTATAAACATACATCGAAAACAAAACCAGAAACTATAAACCTGATTAATCAAATCATATGTGATATTATGATGGACTGGCTACTTACGCAGATTGCCTGGGATGAGCTGACACAGTCTGAGCGGTTTACGGGCAGGCGTTGACAGATTAGCTTGGTCTTGACTTGACCCAGACTCTGATGCCAATCTGATTAGGTCAGCCACTCGACTATAGTACACTTCACTCATCAAATCTGGGACGTCTGGAAGAATATAAATATATACAAATTACGTTCAGTAGTATTGACTAATAAACAGATGTCAACTGCAACGAGAAAAATAGTGTTAAAGTGCTACATAGAACATGTACATTTGATGTGAAACGTGGACAATGAGCAGACAAGCTGAAACACATATAATGGAAGTGGAAATGTGGTTTCTGGGAAAAATACAAAAAATTTCATGGACAGACAGAAAATCATTGCATACATTCTTCAAGAGGTAAATGAAAGGCGCAAAATGATTAGAGGAGTATTTTTGGGCATGTCTTGAGAAGAAATAAGCTAGAGAACTCGGCGACAACTGTCAAAATAGAGGGTAAACGAACAAGGGAAAGGCAGAGAAGTAAAAACCCAGATTTCTTGGCCATGTGGTATGGTGGATACAAGGACACAGAGCTAATCCAGGACACAGGTTATCGTGTGAGATGGCGAAACAAGACCGTCCACGCTTACCGGGATGGCACATGATGAATGAAGTTTGCATTGCTGTCTGAACTAGAATGCAACGTTTAAGTCCAACTTAATATCCTTTAAGGTTGAGTTGACATGAGTTGAGCTAAGAATCGACATAACTGCACTCAGGACATTCCCATATGCACTCCAACTCCTCGTTCAACAGCCAGCGAAGAGTCACACTATTAACCGTACCCACCGCTGTCTGATTGAAAGTTCTCCTGGTCTTCCTTCTCAGTTTTGAGATTCTACCAGAACCAAAGTCAATCTTCCGCAATCTCATCTTTTCCACATAAGGGTTCTCAATCTGTTCCTTCACCTTTCCCCAACTGGCCCCACAGGCGCACTACCACCTCTCCCTTGTCCATAGATAATTGACCACCAAGAGGTGCATTCCCTGCCAGCCTCTCAGCCTGTTCATTCTCCCACTCTCCCGCATGACCACGGCAAAAAATCCATACAATTCATACACTCTGTGACCTCTGGAGCGAGGTGAGCCATTCCTTACGCAACATTCCTTTCTCCACTTTACTAAGCATACTCCGTGATGAAGACAATGTGTTTTGCAGTGGTTTCTTCTAACCAACGGAACACCGCTGTGACTGCTTCCACCTCCATTCTCATGCTGGAGATCGTAGCGTCATGTGTCATACTTTCCCTTTTCAAGAATCGTCCATTAGCCTTCGCAATGAAACCCCAACCACTCCGACTGTTTCTCACCACTGACCCATCAGTATAGATCACAAATCATCTTGATGTTTATTAATTTGGATCAGTTGTTGCACCTCATCCTTTAAGGATGGTGAAAAGGCCGAGACATTCGGTTATGGGAGACCGCTTGTGATGATCGGATGCTTGCTCCTCGACGGGATTGTTACCGCATATCTCTCAATATATATATATATATATATATATATATATATATATAATATATATATATATATATATATATATATATATATATATATATATATAGAGAGAGAGAGAGAGAGAGAGAGAGAGAGCGAGATTAGTTAGTCTCTATGGATATTTTCCATACAGTTAAAGTCGAAAATAAAATGAGGAAGGCATTGTGGTTACTAGCGGACGCGTTAGCACAGTTGATAGAGAGCTACGCAGTGCGACGAGAGTTACGCGTCTGTGCTCGTCGTCTCGCTAAGAGAGGAAACAGACTGATCTATTCATTCGTGAATTCTGGCCTACACAGTGTCATCGCGCTATCACATCAAAGTTATCTCCCGTGAAATCGGATTAGTCTTCATCTGTCGTCTGTCATTTGCCATCTACTGTCTATAGTACAAGGGTCACCAAACTTTTTTTCACAGTGATCCGGATAACTGACACAATGACGAGCGCAGGCCGAATAATCATTCTGTACAATACTTGCAAGCCAGAACGAAAGTTCCGTGGAAGAAACAAAACACGAAAAATCTAGTTCAGCATTCATGGGTGAGTGGCGTGCAATGCACACATACAAAAAAAAAAAAGACAACCAACATATTTATTTACTTTAAAAATAAAAGTTATCGAAGTAGGCGACGTTAGTAAAAAGATAGTTATATCAGATCTAGTGTGCACATATCTGAATCTCACAAAATAAGCAGCATAGAAGGTTAGTGAGATTTGTGAAACTGACTTTTGGCTTTCAATATATCATCAAAGTTTGGTTTGGAATTACTGCATCCAATCAAGAGAATTGCTTTCAAATGTTCATCAGTCAATCTCGTTCGATGAGTTGACTTCACACACTTAATTTTGAACATGTTTGCTCACAGACATAAATTTCTTCAGTTTCAGAAACTCAACATCAGGTAAGCAGCGGCGAAATTCAACAAGTTTTCCTTCTCTGTGCTTCTCTTTCAACAAGTCATTTGCTTACAAATCAATGTGCTCCAACTGTAGTTCAACTGGCACATTATCAAGGTTACAATCAAACGGATTCTGGAACAGAAAAATGTCACTCTCAGTTCTGTCAAGATCTGAAAATCTCACCAAAAATGCTTTAAAAAAGGCAAGAATATGTTTTTTTTATTTTTCGGAAAATCTAAGTTGACAAATTCGGTGATTGTAGCGCAAAACCCTTTGAAGACGTGAAAATAAGAAAAATTTTCACCTTCCAGTTGTGCTTTAAGCAATGACAGCTTTCTTCGAAATCCGTTGATGATTCTATAGAGATCACAGACGAGGTTATCCTTTCCTTGAAGTTTCAAGTTGAGTTCATTCATGTGGGATGTGATGTCGACCAAAAATAACAATTTTGACAACCAGGTACGGTCTGACAGCTGTAGATAAGCTATATCTTTTTCAGTGAGGAAAACATCTATTTTGTTTTGGAGCTTGTAAAATTGAAACAGGACTCTACCGCACTTATGTGATCCACCTCAATTATGTGTGATAAGGCAAGTCACAGAATTCAGAACCAGTTTGTTTAAGAAAAGCCTGGAACTGACGGCGATTGAGTGCATATCCCCGAAAAACGTTCACAGCAGAAACGACTGGTTTCAGTACACAAGAAAAGTAAGTTTTTCCCACAGAGTTCTTGATGATGTATGATGCAGTGTATGAACAGAGCGCCCGCAATTTTGCCAATATTCCAACTGAGTCCTTATCTTCCTCACCAGCCCTTTCCTCACTCGAGCCATGTATTTTCCTCCATAAACTGAAACAACCCGAAGCTAATTCCACTGAAGGATAGTCTTGCAAAATTGTTTGCAGTTCCACGAAAATGTCTTTTCCAGTTGTTGTTCCAAGCACGCTGCAAACGGATGCCACCTCTTCCGTTATCCGAAAGTCCAAATTGACACAACGAATGTACACGAGAAATTGTGACGTACTCGAGAGATCAGTAGACTCATTCAGCGCCAGAGAATACCACAACAAGTTTCTAGCTTTCTCGCGTATACGTAGCACTATGTTCTCTCCAAAGTTCTTTAGTTCTCCGCACAACTGAACTTGCCGAAAGGCTGATAGTTCCAAACAAACGTCTTTCGCAGTACACAAGTCATTTGCTGACTCCATGATACACTTGTTGATGATATTGCCATCAGTAAACGATTTTTCTCGTTTTGCTATTTCATGCACTATTTTGTAACTTGCACGAGGAACAGATTCATTTTCAGCAAACTTTCTCGTGAAGAGATTTCTTTGTGTTTCTAAACCACGTTTCGTGGACTAACATTTCTCAGAGTGTAACTTTCAAGAAAACTTTGAATTTGTTGATAAATGTTTTGTTTCACAGTGACGCTGAAGATTGTTAGTTAGTTAGTTAGTTAGTCGACAGATCATCCTCATTGCACATCGAACCATTCAGTCCATAAGTGCTCGGATCCCCTCCTCAGCAAATCCTGCAACGTGTAGCGGCTAACGCTGAAGATTGTACTCTTTCAAAATGACAACACTTTCGCTGTATATTACGCAACTTGTTTTCTGGTACTTTATTTTTACAAAGACGTACTTTACTCAGTATTCTTCATTGAAAAAGCGACACTAGGCGTCCACTTTTCTTTTCTTAGTAGCCATAATGAAGGGTGAAGTAAACGGGATACGAAAATGAAAAAGACACTGAATTAGAAACATAATGAAAATCCTATTGAAACACGAGAAAAGCAGATGACTAGGGGCCACTGGTGAAGCTACGGCTCACCAAAGGTACATTTAAATTGTATAGGTACCTTTGGTAATAGAATATATCATATAATAAGATTTGCTAAATATATAAATAGGGCCGGCCTAAATAATCAGCGTAGAGCAGTGTTTTTTAACCGGGGTTCCGCAAGTGGCAGCCAAGGGTTCCGTCGAAACAGACCGGAATCGCCTAAATGCAACATTTCTGCCAATCTGGTTTATTACATAAAGTAGGACAGACACTTGGATCATGGCACAGAGTTCCGTAAACATTAGCTTATAGATCTGCTTCAGCGGAAAGGTTGAAAAACACTGGCCTAGAGACCAGCTCGATTAACACCTTGACGGGGGAATTTTTTTGAGCTGGGGATAATAATTTCGTAATAATACGAGGCTTCTATGGCATTTTTATGCTATGTTTGCTACTGTATTGCCTCTATTCACACATATCATTGTCAAACAAAGAAATCCTTGTTACATACCTATAAAATGGATGACAGGCAAAAAGAAGTAAATATTTCTGGAGCGTCGGGCATGTCTTGACAGGCGGACGCATCTAGGGGCGGGAAAGATGCGTATTTGTATGTGTTGCCATGGAAGCCATAGTAACGCCAGAGCATAGGCTGAACAACCACGAGCCGGGGAAGGACTTGGGATGGCGCGAAATAAGCAAACATTACAATAAACAAGCAAATCTAGATACAATAATTTTAAAGTGAAAATAGTAAATTTAAGACACATATCAGCTACGAGGTACCCGCACGTGTGAAGATCTCCTAGTATTCTAAACATAATATTTAAATTTAAATTGTATCGTTTTATCAAGCAAATTCGAGTACCGTCGGCGGACCTGACGAACTGACGTCGCGGTCCGGATCCGGCCCGTGGGCCTTAGTTTGATGACCCCTGCTATAGTACCTTCCGGTGTAGGACAGGGGAGGGGGGGGGGGGTCATGAGCCTGAGGAATTAGGCCGTCTGGCTAGTGCAGTCGCCGCAAACTGTGCAGATTGGGGTTTTCTTTTTGCCTCCCGACAGAACATATCAATACTTTAACTCAGGACTCCTGAAGGAGAATCCGGCATTCTAGCCACTCCGCTAGCCGTTCCTTATTAATCGGATATTTGGCCTTCATGGAGAGCGCAGGCAAGAAGGTGGATCTGCGTGCACATTTCACACACTAAAATCTCCCTGCTGCTGAGAACCCTTAATGACGACATTTGAAACCGAGAATATCTACAAACAAAAACATCTTTACCACAAGAAGTGCTGACGTGGCTTTAGCTATGTGATTCTGTAAAGTATCCATGATATAATACAGCTTTAAGAAGACTGGCGCCTCTTTGACCTTATAGGTATGGCACATTACAGACTATTACAGACACATACCGAATTGCCTAGTGTTATTTATAATGTACAGACAATTACATAATGTGTACCAGAGCATTTTCACAGAAATGGTGAAATCGGCTGTTCGCTCTACTTCATATCCATTGTTTGTGTGTCTTTGTTTTTCAAAGTAGAAGAGTGGCTGGTCGAGCAGCTAGAATGCCCGATTTTCTTTGGGAGACCCGGGTTCGATTCCTCGTTAAGGTGTGGATTTTTTTCTGTCGGGGGCAAAAAGAAACCCCTAACTGCACAGTTCGCGGCGACTCTACTAGCCGGGCGGCCTTAATTCCTCAGGTTCAACCCCCCCTCCCCTCACACACACACACACACACACACACACACACACACACACACACACACACACACACACACACACACACACACACACACCTGCCCTACACCGCAAGGTACTATGTAGGCAGTACATGAAAGATTGACAGATAACTCTCATGTGACGTTGGAGGGATCCGGGGGCAGTTTGTGAATGATAATAATGATAACAAGCTAGGTCACCATGGCAATTCCATCAAAGCATCATTAAGTGAGTTGCGTTACGCATTTTGTCATCCCCGTGGCTTATTGAATCCAACTTCCACAAGCATGTCTTCAGGTTTGCTTTCCCTAAATTTAGTTGCATATCCTTTACAGGACGTCGCAGTCATAATTGTGTTTTGCTGTTCTTGATATCTTGGCACGTTTACGTTCAGTAGTTTGCCATTGCTTTCTGAACGACCCGCACCCATACCATTTCATAAAAAAACCAGAGCAAGGTGATCGGCTGCCATATCGCTCGCAGCTTTGTTTCGAACGCGACATGCAGAATTACGAACTTCGTCCGTAACCCCGTCAACGATTGGACGAGGTGAGTGTCATAATCTCCCATAGTTGTGCCGCGGCGTCGCTACGCGCGCCAGGCAAACCACAGGTACCCATCCACAGGTTGGTGGGTGAGCTAGAGTAACCGACAGCGGTCAAGCCAGTGCAAGTGTGATGCACGCAGTTCCCGCTGGACTCGATCCCACAGGGCAAGCGCTCAGGGAGAGAAACGCTAGACGAGGCTTGGGTTTCGGACCGGACAGACGCTGTATGAGAGAGGCTTGTATTCGTTGCTGTGCCTGAATGCCGATTGCTAATAGATCTTGTGAGAAGATGGAAGACTGTGCGGCTGTGGTTTGAGTCTGTGAGTGCATTGTTTCATCGACTGTATGTGTTAGTGTATTCACATCATGTCGAAGTAGATTGTGTTGCGTGTAGAGTGTAAATAAATTATTGAACTTAGTGTTACCGTGTGTCCAGTCAAATCATTCTGTGACTGTGTATGTCTCGCATATGTTGGGTTAAGCGAGCCAGATTCATCATTTAATGTGAGAACCTGACATGTGTGCTATAATTTCTTGTTGTATTAAATAGTTTATTTTCATGCTTAATGCTTGAATACATGAGTAGGAAATCTTTTAAATCGTAACTACACGCAAATTTAATTTTCTTCATCTGACAAGAAAGGCCTGTACCCGTTTTACTCATATAAAGGGGCAATCAGGAAGTCAAGGGCTTCGTGGTCTCGAGGTATGGTGTATGGTACGATGTATGGCACTCCTCCTCGAGTGCTGAAGATCCCGGGCTCCAGCCCCGGCGATGACCGGGACTTATTCACGTGGACTTCTAATAACTAATTTCCCCTGGTCTCTGGGTAGAGATCGGACGACCTTGTGTATTGTTGCGCACGTAAAAAAATCTCTTGGCAGTTGGAAATCGAAACAGAGTAGCCTAACGGCGCTGCCCGGGCAAAATTTCGAGTTAAAAATCTACCTAAAGTATTTTCAGGACCCTCGCCGGTGCTACGGAGTTCGTGCATTGAGCTGAGTTTCTCCAGACTCAGATTTGAGTTAGGAGGAAAATGGAGCACTTATGGGTTACACCAGTGTGCCGTGATGTTGATCCATCGACTAAACTAAACTAAACTAAACTAATCAGGAAGTTAAGTAAAGCAGACGGTTATATATTGTATAATAAGTGTAATGCATCTAGTAGGCCCGATACAACGTTTATTGTTGATGATGGGTGAGTTTCAATGGCTGCTGAAGCTGTAATTGTTAGTATATTGTCATAAATACTTATTTCAACAACGAATCCTTCTATACAATTAATTTTGAGAGTAACCCCCGGAGACACAGCAGCCTTGTGGCTAGATGTTTATCTGGAGGCCAGCTGATCATGGGGGTCGAATCCTCGTTGGGGCGGATTTTTAAAATCCATCTTGTCTCTCAGGTTAACGGTGTATTGATACAGAGCACCGAAAGTGTCGAAAATCCATGAAAAATTAGGATACTTGCAACATATTCCCAATGCCCTTTACATATGTAATAGGACTCATTACTTAATTTACTCGCTTTACTTACTTCAGAGTAATCCAACAAAGAACAAAAAACCGACTGAAGAAATATTCTTGTTTGTTGTGCTCGCTCTCTTTAAACTCCCGGTGTAGTCCATACGCACTACTTTTAGTAGCACTAGGCTGAATTTTTCGTGTGGATTAGATTTTCCTATTACCAGTGTCCCTCGCCTTCAGGCGAACCCACTCGTGACTTCAGAGGTACTTGTAATTTACGTCCCCAAGTCAAGGACGAGAATAAAACAATTTAGTCCATTGTCCGGTGTAGGGGTTGAACCTCTTACTCGGCATCAGCACACCGGATGTTTAAGAATGAACGTTCTTATCCATTCGGCCATGTTGACTTGTGAAGAAGAAATATAATATTACACACAAGATCATGGAGTTAGGAGACTGGCATGGCTACCTCCCTACGTACAATGTGGACATCTTCAGGGATTCATCTGATACCTGAGTGCGAAATCTGCCTCACGGCTCTGGAACATATTCAACGTATTACTGATCATGCAACCATATGTGAAGTGTTTATACTTAAGCCAAACTAGTGCCTTCATTAGCGCCTACTCTTCTATTAGTGTTCTGTTTGTGGTCACCACAAATGCGCCTCTGTGAGTATGCAATTAAATGGACGTGTAATCTTATGAGAAGAAAGAAATTGGAGAACTTGGTGACAACTGGCAAAACTGAGGGAAAAAGAACAAGGGGAAGGCAGAGAAGTAAGTAATTGGATGGCCTGGCCACGTGGTATGGTCGAGACAAGAACATGGAGCTGATCCACGACTCTGGTGATCGAGTGAGATAGCGAAACATTACCGCTCACGCTTATCGGCTTGGCACATGATGATGATGATGGTGATGAATATGTGAGACTTGCTGTTGTCACTGGATATTAAAACATTTAAAAAAATAAACTAGACAGAAAATAGGCCACTTTCTCCTTCTTTCATCTTTTATTCCCCCTTTGGGGATACGCCATCAACCAAGTCATCCCAAGCCCTCGTAATCGTAACTGTCCCATGCAGCTCCATTCATGTCCTTGATCCCAAGCCCTCATCTTAACTGTCCCATGCAGCTCCATTCATGTCCTTGATCCCAAGCCCTCATAATCTTAATTGTCCCATGCAGCTCCTACCATGTCCTTGATCCCAAGCCCTCATAATCTTAATTATCCCATGCAGCTCCATCCATGTCCCTGATCCCAAGCCCTCATAATCTTAACTGTCCCATGCAGCTCCACCCATGTCCTTGATCCCAAGCCCTCATAAACTTAACTGTCCCATGCAGCTCCATACATATCCTTGATCCCAAGCCCTCATAATCTTAACTGTCCCATGCAGCTCCATCCATATCCTTGATCACAAGCCCTCATAATCTTAACTGTCCCATGCAGCTCCACCCATGTCCTTGATCCCAAGCTCTCATAATCTTGACTGTCCCATGCAGCTCCACCATGTCCTTGATCCCAAGCTCTCATAATCTTGACTGTCCCATGCAGCTCCACCCATGTCCTTGATCCCAAGCTCTCATAATCTTGACTGTCCCATGCTGCTCCACCCATGTCCTTGATCCCAAGCTCTCATAATCTTGACTGTCCCATGCAGCTCCACCCATGTCCTTGATCCCAAGCCCTCATAATCTTGACTGTCCCATGCAGCTCCACCCATGTCCTTGATCCCAAGCCCTCATAATCTTGACTGTCCCATGCAGCTCCATCGATGTCCTTGATCCCAAGCTCTCATAATCTTGACTGTCCCATGCAGCTCCACCCATGTCCTTGATCCCAAGCCCTCATAATTTTAAATGTCCCATGCAGCTCCATCCATGTCCTTGATCCCAAGCCCTCATAAACTTAACTGTCCCATGCAGCTCCATACATATCCTTGATCCCAAGCCCTCATAATCTTAACTGTCCCATGCAGCTCCATCCATATCCTTGATCACAAGCGCTCATAATCTTAACTGTCCCATGCAGCTCCACCCATATCCTTGATCCCAAGCTCTCATAATCTTGACTGTCCCATGCAGCTCCACCCATGTCCTTGATCCCAAGCCCTCATAATCTTGACTGTCCCATGCAGCTCCACCCATGTCCTTGATCCCAAGCCCTCATAATCTTGACTGTCCCATGCAGCTCCATCCATGTCCTTGATCACAAGCCCTCATAATCTTGACTGTCCCATGCAGCTCCATCCATGTCCTTGATCCCAAGCCCTCATAATCTTGACTGTCCCATGCAGCTCCATCCATGTCCTTGATCCCAAGCCCTCATAATCTTGACTGTCCCATGCAGCTCCATCCATGTCCTTGATCCCAAGCCCTCATAATCTTGACTGTCCCATGCAGCTCTATACATGTCCTTGATCACAAGCCCTCATAATCTTGACTGTCCCATGCAGCTCCACCCATGTCCTTGATCCCAAGCCCTCATAATCTTGACTGTCCCATGCAGCTCCACCCATGTCCTTGATCCCAAGCCCTCATAATCTTGACTGTCCCATGCAGCTCCATCCATGTCCTTGATCACAAGCCCTCATAATCTTGACTGTCCCATGCAGCTCCATCCATGTCCTTGATCCCAAGCCCTCATAATCTTGACTGTCCCATGCAGCTCCATCCATGTCCTTGATCCCAAGCCCTCATAATCTTGACTGTCCCATGCAGCTCCATCCATGTCCTTGATCCCAAGCCCTCATAATCTTGACTGTCCCATGCAGCTCTATACATGTCCTTGATCCCAAGCCCTCATAATCTTGACTGTCCCATGCAGCTCTATACATGTCCTTGATCACAAGCCCTCATAACCTTGACTGTCCCATGCACAGGGATGGATTAACCATTAGGCAAACAAGGCACGTGCCTAGGGCACCAAGCATTTGGGGGGCACCAAAAGTCCTCAAGAAAAATGTGTATATTGTCCCGGTAGCGTAATTGCATGGCATAAGCAAATAGCAAATGTAATATTGAATCGCACATTATTTAACCTTGGTCCCACAACCCGGGGGTAAAATACCCCCCACCCAGATTTTTTTGCTATTTTTTGTTATTTTTCTTCAAGGTTTTTGTGTGCTATTTTTTGACTTTTCTGGGATATGTTTGTGCTACGTAACGCACTAATGCGTAGCGACAAATTCACTTCCGTTTTGGTCTGCTAGTGAAAACAATTGTGAATAGTGCTAATTTGTCGACGTGTCATTGAATGACTGTACATTTGCATAACAGCTTAGAACTACTTTGCATTTTCGAACATTTGTATAAACTACTTACTGATGTAGATATTACTAATTTAGCTTACACAGCAAAACTTGATTTGACGAAGGTAAGGTTAATGGTTACACTTTTTACTTTCGTTTTCGTTTTCATCTAAGGGTTTTTAATTCTAACTAGCTGACCCGGCCCGGCTTCGCCCAGACCCTGGTGGGGAGCATCTCATTTAATTCATATAAGTAGTCATATAAGTTCTCGTTCCCGTTACCGACTATCTGTCTGTCTGTCTGTCTGTCTGTCTATCTGTCTGTCTGTCTGTCTGACCCGGCCCGTCTTCGCCCAGACCCTGATGGGGAGAATCTCATTTAATTCATATAAGTAGTCATATAAGTTCCCGTTCCGACTATCTATCTGTCTGTCTGTCTGACCCGGCCCGGCATCGCCCAACTCCTGGTGGGGAGAATCTCATTTAATTCATATAAGTAGTCATATAAGTTCCCGACTGTCTGTCTGTCTGTCTGTCTGTCTGTCTGTCTGTCTGTCTGTCTATCTATCTATCTATCTGTCTGTCTGTCTGACCCGGCCCATCCCATGGTGGAGAGCATCTCATTTAAATTATATAAGTAGTCATATAAGATCCCGTTCCCGACTATCTGTCTGACTGTCTGTCTGTCTTGGGTAAATGGAGGAGGGAGGAGGAAGAGGGAGGTGGAGGAGGG
>OY992886.1:19652129-19809629 GCA_963921405.1 Cepaea hortensis
GAGGGAGAAGAAGGAAGGAGGAGGAGGAAGGAGGGAGAGGAAGGAGGGAGAATGAGGAGGGGAGGAAGGAAAGGGAGGTGGAAGAGGAAGAGGAGGGAGGAGGAAAGAGGTAGGGGAAGGAGGAGGTAGAGGGAGGAGGAGGAGGAAGGAAAGGGAGGAGGAAGAGGAGGAGAAGGGAGGAGGAGGGTGGAGGGAGGAGGAGGAGGTAGAGGGAGGAGGAGGGAGGAGGTAGGAGGAGGAGGAAGAGGGAAGAGGGAGAAGAAGGGAGAAGGAGGAGTGAGGATGATGAGGGAGAATGAGGGAGGAGGAGGAGGAGGGAGGCAGGAGGAGGAGGAGGGATAAGGAGGAGAGGGAGGAGAAGGGAAGATGTGGGAGGAGGGGGAGGAGGCGGATGGAGTAGGAGGGAGGAGGATGGAGGAGGAGGGGAGAGGAAGAGGGAGAAGAAAGAGGGAGAAGGAGGAGGGAGTCGGGAGAGGGATGAGAGGGAGGAAGAAGAGAGGAGGAGAGAGTTCGCCATTCCGAATTCATACTCGTCTAGTTCTTCCCTTCTACACGACTGTAGATAACTTCCTTACACATAAAAAGATGAATTGTTATTGATATTGCCGTGGCATGGAGGAATATCAGCAGCAGAGTTGATCCAAAAAACCAAAGACTGAGATCTACGGAGAGCCATGAACGCCTACGCCAGCCGGCACGGCACTTGATGATGATGATTGCCGTGTGACGATTCTGTGTAGTCACGTCATTTTCTTCCCTTTCCCTAGCGTTTTGGTTCGGGGATTCTTTCATCATCATCATCATATATTTACGTACGTATTTTGGGAGGGGGAGGAGGGAGGAGGAGGAAGAAAAAAACAAAACTATGACAGTTGACAGCTCTGGAATGAAAGGAAGGCGTGTAGAAAATTTCATCTCAATCGGATGGGCCGTTCGCGAACAAATAAAGGACATACATATTTACATACATACATATATACATATTTACATACATACACTTTGTTTTATAAATATAGATATATATAAGTCAGGTCTTAGTCAGATATGACTGAGCTACCGTATAACAGTAGACGGTACTACCTGGTTTCTGTTAGCGCTGAACGTTGGGCGGCGCTTACCAAACCCGACACCCCACATTGTGCCAACGGCTTCGGGCGGAAGAGCGCAATTGGGAGGGTACAAGCCTTACCCTGGTGCGAGGAAATGCAAGCTAAAGACAAAATGTCATGGCAGGGCAGACCAGGCCCTAAGCCTTGGTTGGCGACTGGTCTAGGATCGAAGCTCCGACAGGCGGACAGTTAGAGCATTGCTTTGCTGATCCGGCAGCTTCTGCAGCTTGTCTTGTTCCAGATGTAGGGGTGTTACCTTTCCTCTGGAGTAAACTAGGCAGGCCGAGAGAGGGATCATGCTGCATGGGCAACACATGATCTCTATATTTTAGCCCAGGCTTTGTGCTATGGAGAGGCAATAACTCCATCCCTGTCTTAACTGGTCTCGGAATCAAAGCGAGAGGCAACTGTTACGGGTTATAAGTCCTTGTCAGTTGGCGTAGACATGGGGCGCCACGCGTTGCCTCTGACGGTGGGAGACACCTATAGGTGTCACTGATCAGCTACCGCCCGCCTCAAGCTGGGCAGCCCCCAGCCAATTGGGTGCTGATCCGCCACAGCCTGCCTGCTTCAATGGGTGCTTGGGGCTAGGACAAAATCTGAATCACAGGCTGTAAAACCAATGCACCAGGTACAAACAAAAATAAAAATAGAAACCTCAAGCTACGGCTTGCAACCTGGAACGTGAGAACCATGTGTCCAGGATTTTCCACTGACTTGACCAATATTGACGATGTGAGAAAAACGGCTGTGATTGATGCCGAACTCAATCGTCTAAACATTGACATTGCTGGCCTGCAGGAGACTCGCCTCGCTGAGGAAGGGTCACTCAGGGAAAACAACTACACCTTTTTCTGGAAGGGTAGAGGGCAGGCAGATAAAAGGCAACACGGTGTGGGCTTTGAAGTGATGAATTCGCTACTGGGAATGATTGAAATTCCAGCAGGAGGAAATGAAAGACTATTATCCCTGCGCTTGGCAACCTCTTGTGGGTTTGCCACCATTATTACTGCATATGCACCGACACTCGATTCCTCTGATGATGTGAAGGATTCGTTCTATGAGGAATTAGACTCCGTGATCAAGGCAGTTCCAAAATCTGACTACATTTATATGCTCGGTGATTTCAATGCTCGTGTGGGCAAGGACTCGAGTTCATGGCCAGTGTGCCTTGGAAAATACAACATCGGTCGCATGAATGAAAATGGGCAAAGGCTGCTGGAGCATTGCACCAGTAATGACCTATGTATTACAAACTCTTTTTTTAAAACAAAAGAGATGCATAAGGTCACATGGAAACATCCAAGATCCGGCCATTGGCACCAGCTGGACTTCATCATCACACGGAGACAACATCTGAACCATATATCATTGACTCGTAGTTACCACAGTGCTGACTGTGATACGGATCATTCTTTGGTTGTTGCAAGGGTTAGACTGAGACCAAAGAGAATCTACACAGCTAAACACAAATCTAGCCTCAGGATTAATATTATTAACACTCATGATCCTGAAAAGTGCTTTCAGTTTCAACAGCAACTTGAAGACGCTTTCACTGATACACCAGAAAATTGTACAGTAAATGAAAAGTGGGGTCAAATTAAGGAAACTCTTTATAAAACTGCCGTAGGGGTTTACGGCACTGTGGATCATAAGAGGCAGGACTGGTTTGCGGCCAACAGCGAGACTCTGCAGCCCTTGATTGATAAGAAGAAAAAAGCTCTCTTAAGAAACAAGGAAAGACCAACGCGTAACACTCTGAGTGAGCTTAGGCAAGCTAGGAAGGATGTGCAAAAGGCTGCCAGGCAGTGTGCAAATGATTATTGGATCAAGTTATGTGAGTCCATTCAAATCGCCAGTGATAAGGGAGACATAAGAAGCATGTATGAAGGAATAAAGAAAGCCTGTGGTCCAGTGATCAAAAGAAGTGCACCATTGAAAACCTTGACTGGAGAAATCATCACTGATAAGAAACAGCAGATGGACAGATGGGTAGAGCACTATTTGGAGCTGTACTCAAGTGAGACCAAACTAGCGGATGATGCCCTCAACGCCATAGAGGCTCTACCAACTCTTGACCACCTGGACACACTTCCCACCTTAACAGAAGTTAAGTGTGCTATAAATGAACTTGCATCTGGCAAGGCTCCAGGTAAGGATGGGATTCCAATAGAGGTTATCAGGAGTGGGCAAGACACACTCACTATACAGATCCACCAGCTAATAGAGCTATGCTGGCGTGAAGGACAAGTCCCACAGGATTTCAAAGATTCAAGCATCATAACACTGTACAAGAACAAGGGCGATCGGAGCGACTGCAACAACTATAGGGGTATCTCACTTCTGTGTATTGTTGTAAAAGTATTTGCCAGAATTGTTCTGCGCAGACTTCAAGTCCTAGGAGATCAAGTCTACCCCGAATCACAGTGTGGCTTTCGACAGAACCGGTCTACCACTGATATGATATTCTCATTGCGACAAATGCAAGAAAAATGCCGTGAACAGAATCAACCACTGTTTATTGCCTTCATCGACCTCACAAAGGCATTTGATTTGGTCAGTCGTGAGGGTCTGTTCAAGGCACTAAAGAAGATTGGCTGCCCACCAACTCTTCTGTCCATTGTGGAATCGTTCCACACAGGCATGAAGGGTATAATCAAGTTTGATGGTGCAATTTCTGAAGAATTTGAAATCAAGAGTGGAGTTAAGCAAGGTTGTGTACTAGCTCCCACCCTCTTTGGAATATACTTTTCACTTCTACTGAAATATGCATTTCGTGATCAGGATGGTGGTATATACATTCACTCACGCTCAGATGGCGGCCTCTACAATGCTCAGAGATTGAAGGCTAAGACCAAAATTAGGAGGGTACTGATTAGAGAGTTGCTTTTTGCAGATGATGCTGCAGTTACGACCCACTCTGAGGAAGAATTGCAATGTCTACTATCTGCATTCTCCAATGCTTGTTCTGAATTTGGTTTAACAATTAGCAAAAAGAAGACACAGATTATGTCACAAGGTGCACATGGGGTACCATCAATCTTTATTGACGACGCCGAACTAGAGATAGTAGACCATTTTACATATCTAGGATCAGTGGTAAATAGCAAATTATCCCTAGATCAGGAAATCAACATCCGGATTGGTAAGGCAGCAACAACAATGAACAGGTTAAGAAAAAGAGTCTGGGAGAACAGGAAGCTTACTGCCAAAACAAAAGTCCTTGTCTATCAAGCCTATGTCCTTAGTACTCTTCTCTATGGCAGTGAAACCTGGACAACTTACTCACACCAAGAGAACAACTTAAACAGCTTTCATATGCGGTGTCTGCGAAGAATTCTTGGTATTAAGTGGCAAGACAAAATCACAAATACTGAAGTATTGGAAAGATCAGGTTGTGTGACAGTTTATTCCATGCTCAGTCTTCGTAGACTTAGATGGATAGGACATCTTAGGAGGATGGATGATGGTAGAATACCAAAGGATATCTTTTTTGGTGAATTACAGATGGGTAAGAGATCTCAGGGTCGGCCTCTACTACGATACAAAGATGTGTGTAAGCGGGACATGATTGATACAGGCATTGATAATGCACATTGGGAGCAAGTCGCCGCTGAGCGTGTTGCATGGAGGGCAAATATCAGAAATGGAATAAAGTCAAAGGAGAAAATTATTGCAGAAAAGTCACACACCAAGCGTTTGAGACGTAAGATGGTGCATGATGGTGGAAATGACCACGTGTTCACATGCACCCACTGTGAACGGACATTTACAGCGCAAATTGGCCTTATCAGTCACACTCGCTACCGCCATAGTTATAAGTTATGCCTTTTTAAAGCACACACTATCGTCTGTCAAGACGGCAAGGTGCCAATGTATATATATATATATATATATATATATATATATATATATATATATATATATATATATATATATATATATATATATATATATATATATATACAGACGTGTCACAAAATAAAACCGTGCGTTTAACCAGTGATTATTATAGAGGCTTTCTGATTTAACGGACTATCTGCCAGCGACAACTATTTTAACTAACAGTAAAAACAAATCGGATGTCAAAATCCCAGGACAATATTTGTAGCTGCACGTGTACATCTGGTCGACGGATTGGGAACACTCGGTGGTGAGTGAGACGGGTCCCTGCATCGCTTTGACAGTTTGTCAACATTCGAATACAGATGGAACCCGTCGGATCCTGGTTGCAATCGGATGTCACCCATCACAGGTCGGGCAAAGTTAACAGCTGCAGATGTGTAGGGGAAGTGAGTGAGCTGAATCATACATCGCTTTGACAGTTCATAAACAGGTTGGATTGAGAGCGGAAGTACTCAGCTCGGAAGAAAACAGTCCATCTGACATATAGAGTTTCCGGACATCACGCAGATTGGCAGATTGCTATTGACTACTGTTGTGGGGATCATACAGTAACTCGCTAGCTTGTTGGGGATGTCAAAACAAGTGATGACAACTCTGACAGTGACTAAGCCAGGGAAAATAGATTCTTGACAATGGATGATATGCCCAAAATAACACCTGCAGGACATCAACCATGTCACGTGACCAATTTTAGGTTTTGCCATAAACCATGATTGGGAGAAACAGTGTTGACCAAAACCGTGGATTATGATGGACGTGTTTGTGGGAGAGCTCTACAGTGTTAGATTAATTTAATGTTAACTAGCATGTGTCGTTATGGCAAAGTGTAGTAGCCATCCCGGAATGAGGATAGTTTGCATAAGGTAGTCATATTGTATAATTAGTTCTAATTAATATAGACAGTAGTCTTGTTAAAACTAGAGTGTGATACTTAGCACTGTTAGTTGAGAATAGATTAGTGAAGTGTTGATAAGCTGTACTAGTTGAGAATGGAGTAATGAGCGATAATTGGGATATTCCCGTAGGTGTCCCTGGTGGGCGGGGTTCCGCATTCTGTTTGTTGATTTTTTTTTCTTGTCTTGGCCTGATGATAACCAATGGGTTGAGTCATCTGTCCCTGACAGAGTAGGTTCATTGTATTTTACTGAGCAAGGGCCAAGGGCCACGATCATCTAATAGAGATCAGTGACGGGGAGGCTTTCACCAGTTGTATGATCTATTTTACAGGTTCCTCTGGTTGGAATGAAGAACCCGGAACCAATGAAAAATCCGATCCCGGATAAATTATGATGCAGAAAGATTGGCCAGCCACCTTCTAAATGGGTCGGTGCTAGAAGAAGCTGATACCCATGGCTCGGTGGAGCTGAATGGTATAAGTATCCTACATGAGTGCATACCAATCGTTAACACACCCGAAGTGATGGATGTTCAGCCCACGTGGAACTAGATCAGTAAGAACTGATGGTCACATTAGATGAAACCAAACATTGAAGTGTAGTTGTACCATGTATCAAGGAAATCAGAACTGTCAGACAATATCTAGTAAAATAAGCAAGCCATTTTAGTCTAGAACATGACTGTTTAAGAGTGAAAATATAGAACATTCCGCTAGAAGAAACCGTCATGTTCATGAGACAGCGTTCCATTATTTTTCACTGTGAGGAATTATGAGATCGTGAGTTTCTATAAACTATTAGGAACAGTTGTGTTAGGAACAATAATAGTATTTTTCACGGATTATATTTACATGGGATTCAGATCTCATGGTCATCAGAGCTCCTGGAGGAGGACATGTCTGGAGAGAAGGACACGACTTCGGTGAGGTCTATTGTGATGAGTCTTGTGATGTCGTGTGATCCTTGCCATGATGCGTGGACTCTGAACATGAACTCTGTGGTCTGACCTATACATTTACATTAGAATACACGACACACATTTTCTTCGCATACACGTCTCATATACGTTACACTTTTCTTTTAATAAATTAATCTTTATTAATTTTTAGAAGCAAGAGTTGTTGAGTATGTTGCGTTGGGGAAGTATGAGAGGGGGCATAGTACGACAGTGAGAGAGTGATAGGAAAAGGTGTCCATAGGCTGGTGGAGTGTGTTGGACGGAAGCTGGTGGATTCTCCAAGATATTGATAAGGGAAAAAATATTATAATGTGGGTGTTGACTCTCCTCACTCCAGGGACGACACTTTAAAGGAGGACACGACAAGACGTCTATTGGTAATTAGTGTTGAAGGAGTACATTACTGCGCTTTAAATGTGCTTTTATCGATTTTGATAAAGCAATTATTGATAGGGGCCTAAGTATATTATTCCTTAGCCTTATTTTGCATAATTTTCTAATATTTATGTAAATACATTTTCGTTTAAAAAATGTAATTATGAATAATCGGAAAATGATACCTTAGCATACCCACTTATATTGATTATATTATTTATTCATTTTTCATTTACAGCTTTTCACATACTTTTTTTCAGATTCAGACCCCAAGATGAAACGTGTTCAGTTAAGTGGTGCACAAAAGAGAAAACTAGCTAAACAAAAAGAGCATACTGTTTCAGTTGTAAAAGCTTAGAGCAGAAAATTAACGAATTATTTAGTTTCGGTTAAGCAACAGGTGGAACAGGATTTTACTGACACTATCAACCCTCTTGATAAGTCTACTATAGGCTGTTCTGCAAATCCGGACACTGCATTAGTGCTTGGAAATGAAATGTGTGGTGACCCACTTCAGTCTGCTGAAGATGATGATAAAGATGAAGATGATAAAATAAATCAAACAGTAGATCCAGGACTGTGGATTGACTTCTCGGCTGATGATGTGGCTTACTGGGTTGACTGTGGGCCCACTAACTATCAGCATCATTATGGTCCCTTTGATAAATCTTGCTGTATTTATGCTGAAGGAAAAATAAAAAGATATTGTTCTCAAAAACTCTTCTATGGCACAAAAGCAAATGGTGAGCAGAAAAGGAGAGAATGGTTATTGTATTCACCATCCACAGGATCTGTGTACTGCTTTGTTTGTAAACTTTTTGCGTCTAAAGGTTCCACAAGTTTGGCTGATAAAAATGGGTTCAGTGACTGGAAAAATAACATTCAAGTTGATAATCATGAACAAAGCGCTACTCATAAAGATTGCATGTTAACATACCTAGCTCGTAGACAAGGCTCGGGTCTACTACAAAAGCTAGAAGAGCAAATAAATGAAGAGTACATTTACTGGGAACATGTTTTGAGGCGAGCAGTAGCGGTTATTTGCACTATAGCTGAGCGTGGTCTGGCTTTTAGAGGGACAAATGAAAAATTTGGATCTTTACAAAATGGAAATTATCTAGGGTTGCTGGAGTTGGTCAGTCAGTTTGATCCATTTTTAGCATCACACATTGCGAAATATGGAAATTCTGGAAAAGGAAATCCTTTTTATTTATCCAAAACTTATGTGAAGAACTGATTGAAATTATGTCCCAAAAAGTCCATGCAGTAATTGTAGATGAAGTAAAGGCTTCCGGTTATTTCAGCTTGTCAGTAGACTCAACACCTGATATTTCACATATAGATCAGTTAAGCGTTGTTCTTCGATATGTGGTAGATGGAGAGCCCATTGAGCGCTTTTTAACTTTCTTGGAGCTGCAAAGTCACGCAGGTGAAGGTATGGCTAAGCAAGTGTTGCAGTACTTACGTGAAGCTTGCAATATTGATTTTTCGAAATGCAGAGGTCAGTCCTACGACAACGCAGCTAATATGTCTGGGTGCTACAAGGGCACGCAGAAAAAAATTCTAGAAGAAAATGAGTTTGCTATATACATACCCTGTGCTGCCCATTCACTAAATCTGGTAGGCAAAAGTGCCGTTGACTCTTGTTTAGAGGCAGTAAACTTCTTCCATACAGTGCAACTGATCTATACTTTTTTCTCAGCTTCAACTAAAAGATGGAAGATTCTGAAAGGATGCCTTGTGAATGAAAAGCTGGTAAAGTCCCTTTCCGATACTAGATGGGAAGCACATGCTGTTGCAACTGAAGCCCTTCTAATGTCTCATCCTCAGATTATAGAAGCGTTAGAATGTTTACAAGAAGACCAGTCACAGAAGGGGGACACCAGAAGAGAAGCAGAAAACATTGCAAAGAAGATGCAAGAATTAGAATTTGCTTTCATGCTTGTCTTTTGGGAAGAAGTGTTACAACATTTTCACAGGGTCAGTCAAGCTCTACAAAATGAGCACGTGAACTTGAAAACGTGTGCTGATTTGTATTCTTCACTAGCAGATCACTTGCATGAATCTAGGAATGAATTTGAAAGATTTGAAGAAGCTGCAAAAGAAATAACACCAGGTGTGGATTATAAGTCAACTTTGACCCGTAATCGTAAACGAAAGACAGTGGTCATTGATGGTGATGCCCCTGAGGTTTCTCAGAATGCCAGAGACAAATTTCGTATATCTGCTTTCTACACCATTGTTGACAAACTTGAGACAGAGATGAGTAGACGAGGACAGGTATATAATGATCTAGCAGTTCGATTTTCTTGTTTGGTCGATGTACCACAAACATCTCAGTGTTGTGAATGTCAAAGACTGACATATGAGGCCAGAGGTCTGCCTCAAGATAGAACACCACCGGGAAGAGTGGTCAACCTCATATAGATTAGAGGGGATACATTGCCCGGGATAAGGGCAGAGTAGGGGATAGAATGGAGAACTATTAACTAGTTCTCTCATGAGACACGGAGACGGTGACCAGATAACTAGCACTCTGGTCACGACAGAATCACGGCGCCTACATGATAGTCACGATTGCCAATCAACAGAAAATAGCTAATGTAAGCGTGCCAAACAGAACGGCACGCAGAAAACCCGAAGGACACCTCAAGGTCCTTCCGCGTGGTGTGTAACCACGCGAGCAAGCTAGGGAGACGGGGGACTGACTTTGTAGCGAGCACCTCGTTGTAGTATTGATAGGAGATTTGTGTAACCAAATAGATAGAATTAGCATTAGGGTTTAGAAACTAGTGATAGGCAATTCTGTGGCTTTGTGTGTGGTTTTGATAGCGACTGTTATGTACTTGTAAAGAGCCAACGGCAATAAAATGTATCATTTATTTCCTCTCACACGACTTGCAAGTTTCTTGTGTGGTGCGAGAGAAGTAATCTGATGATGCCTTACACATGAGTTGTTGACAGGCAAAGATTAATGTGGTGTCAGAAGTGGTGCTTGGACGAAAGCGCCAAGCAAATACACTCATCCACGGATCTAGACTAAGTTTACAAATAGTGAAGTAGTGATTTAATTTGTGTCAGTGGCGGTTAACGTGTGCAGAACTAGGACAAGTTGCTAACGAAACTGTGCCTATCGTGACGAAATAATGCTTATTTATGTCTAGTAAAATATTATATACTTAAATCATGTGTTCCTTCAAAGTTGTAAGTATTGATATTATTATTTTCTGTTATTTATTCATGTAATTATTTATTTATTTATGAATAACTATCAAAAGTGATTCATGGCGGAGCGATACACATGTCAGCAACAATATCGATTTTTGCAAGCTAAAAATAGCGCTGCGCCTCTGACGTAGCACGATTGACAAGCAGTTAGGTTACGCCATTGGCAATCAGCATCTGAGTGTTTACAAATCGGTAAACTGCTGCCCGCCTGAATCAGTGCTTTATATTACCTATTATTCATTTATTTGAGTTAGTAATTAAAGATATTTGTTTATTTAAACAATATTAATATATTTTCGTTTATTTCAAAGCAGTTATTGAATTTGATTTTGGTACTTTTTCTTGTGTTTACCGTCACGATGGCACTATTTTCAGCCAGGCAAATTAGACTGGTCTGCACAACACTTGCATAGATTAAACTAGGTTAGTGACGAAAGGCATATACAGTTAGAACGAAGACAGGACATTGACAATTTAATATTAAGTAAACTATATTCTGTTTTGTTCGTGGGCATGTCATTGTCATTGTGTCAAATTGTCGAATAATATGTCGTTTGCTATTTGTTAATTGTTGCTGCTCTGTAAACCAGGGTGAACAACAGCTGATTATAAGATTGGTGTGTATGCCGAAGTGCCAAACAGGTGACCTAGATAGAGAACTCGTGGCGATACTGAAGCGCCAAACAAGGTGACCTGTGTTACCGGAGTGTTTTCCTTGTTCTCGGGAACATTAAGTTGAGTATACTCAATATATTTGGCATGCTATGTGATTAATAGTGCATCTCTTTTTCCAGCTTGTGATGCATTAGCATACTTTTGTGCTCTGTTTTTTGCAGGACTAAATTTTTCAGGTTATACACAAAGAGTACAATTTGCAGTGCTCAGATATTAACAAATATAACATATCAAAGAAAAATAAGTGAATAAAAAGTTCAGTGTAGGTCAACACTAGCTATTTACCTAACATCATGGCTACTTTAGCTGACTTCGTAAAAGCAGGCAAAGAAATGCAGTACACAGGTAAAGAGCTAGAAGAATATGCTGATAAGAAATTTAAAGAAGCAAAGGATGCAGAAAGAGACGAACGCGCTCGAGAAAGAGAGCATCAAAAAGAAATAGCACAACTAGCTGAGATAACAAAACAAAAACAACTAGAACATGATAAGGAAATTAAACAGAAAGAACTAGAATTAAAACAGAAGCAATTAGATCAGGAAAGAGAACTAAAGCAAAAAGAGATAGATGAAATGACAAGAGTTAAGGAAAAACAAATTCAAGTAGAATCAGAGACACAGTTAAAGATGAAAGGTATGGATGTAGACTCACACGCGGAAATCTCTGCTACTAAACTAAGAAGTCAACAAGAGGAAAATAAGTTCAACAAATACAAAAATATTATCAAACCATATTGTAAAGAAGATTCAATATCAGCCTGGACAGAAAATGTCGAGTATCAGTTTAAATATCACCAAGTTCCTATAGACATGTGGGCTATGATTTATATGAAGAACCTAAGTGGTGAGCCCCTTAAAGTGATAGAAACTATACCAACTGATCTTAGATCTAACTATCAATACATCCATGATAGGATAATGCAACACTTTTTACTTGATGCCCCTGGGTATCAGGTTCAGTTCTCAAATTTAAAACCTAAACCTAGTGAGACTTTCATTGACTACGTCTCAAATGTTCAGAGTGTACTAAATAGATGGCTTAAGGCAGCTAACATAGGAAAAGACTTTGATAGACTTAAGAATTTAATAGCCATGGATAAAGTCATATCCACTATACCATCTCCTTTTGCTAAATTTCTACAGCAGTCAGACATTGAGAACATAGAGCAGTTCGAAAAGAAAGGGTCTGCATATTTTTCTTCTAACAGAGATATTTTTAAGACCTCAAATGACTCTGAAGTAGTGTCCTTTGTGAAAGACCAACCAAAAAATTATCAAAATAAGAGAAAACCCTTTCAGAAAATCGACACAAAAGATAGGAAAGTATCAAAATGTATTTATTGTCAACTTTTGCATGACACTTATTCTATGTGTGACAAATCGCCAAATTACCCGGCGCATCTTGAAAATGTTATCAAGAAGCAACAAAACAAAAGATCTGCATACAGGCGTGCAATCAAATGCTTCTTTTGTTCCAGCTACGGCCATTATTCAAATAAGTGTCTGGGCCGCCAACGTATGAAAGCCAACAATGCTATTTTGATTGATACATCCTCTGATAGTGGTAGTGAGACTGAGTGTGAAGTTGAGAATGTATTACCTTTCAAGCAATCTGAAGATGTGTGTTGTGTGAACGATGTGTTAGCCTTTGACAGTTGTGACCAATGTCACCAATTTCATGCAGACGGCAAACTTACATGTGGACATACAGTAACATCCTCCTTAGAGAATGCAAACGCAGCTATAGCCTCCAGAGGCAATCTATTGTTTCACTCTGCGTTGGTCAATGAGAAGCCATGTCGATGTTTGCTAGACAGTGGGAGCTCTATTATTGGTGTGAAAAAGGAACTTGTTAATCCAAAGGATTATACTGGTGACTCTGTAAAATGCCGTACTTTTTCTGGTAATATAGAAACCTATCCTCTGGCAAGAGCCCATATAAACACCCCGTTCCTTTCTGGTACCTTTACTTGTGCAATACTAGACAACCCTTGTGCTGAGTTAATTCTTGGGTGTCTGCCCCAGCTAAAGCACTGTACAGATGAAGAAATATCTGTCTGGGAAGAGAAGAATGGTTTCACTCCAGTAAACAGTGCAGATATCCTCGGACATCACAGTCCTAACAAAGGTGCTAGACCCATAACACTTGAAACTGGTCAATACATAATGGTGCTACTACCAGACAAGCATAATAAAAGGTTAACTTCATGGCAAGGGCCTTTCAAGGTGATACAACAACTCTCAGATGTTGACTATGAAATATCAATAAACGGACAATTAAAGATATTCCATGTCAACATGCTGAAACCTTACTTTTCACGACAACAGACAGAAGTAGAGACAGACGAACAAAGTGCACCCACATCTAGTGATCAGACGACAGACATACACAACGCAACTACACTAGTTAGCGAGACTGGCATATCCGACGATATCCATACATCTAGCGAGAATACAGAATACGCACTTAGCACCACCACCGTACTGAATCAGGTAGACGACGACGGAATGGAACTACCCGTTCCTATTGTGGACAAGACTGCCACATTAGATAGCATACAGATAGAACAGGGACTAACAGACAGTCAACGACAACAATTAGTAGAATTAGTGACGGAATACAAAGACATATTTTCTGACATTCCAGGTAGGACGGACAGAATCGAACACTCCATTCTTCTTTCGGACTCTAAGCCTATTAAATGCAGGCCATACTCAATCCCACTCAGCTATAGGGAAAATCTAAATAAGGAAATTCTTAATTTAGAAGCTAGTGGGATCATTCAGAAATCCACTTCTGAGTACTCTTTTCCAATCGTCCTAGTTAAGAAAAAAGACTCCACAATTCGTCTGTGTGTGGACTATCGAAAACTCAACAACGTCACTAAGATCGACGCAGAGCCAATTCCTTCCTGCGAAGATCTTATTCTTGACATGTCCACCTCCAAAATCTTTTCTAAACTAGATCTAACTAAGGGATATTGGCAGGTCCCTATGCAGTCTCAATCCATCCATCTTACTGCGTTTTCAACACCTTTAGGACTATACGAGTGGCGTTTTCTTCCTTTCGGACTTCGAAATGCTCCTGCCACTTTCGTACGCTTAACTAGAGATCTACTTCATGGAGTGACGAATACAGTGACCTATATAGATGATATATGTGTCCATACTGATGACTGGACAACACACTTACTGAAACTAAGACATGTCTTTAATAGGTTGCGACTCTTCGGGCTAACTGTCAAACCGAGCAAAGTCGAATTGGGCCTAAAAGAAATTGACTTTTTGTGTCATGTCATTTCTCAAGGTCAACTTAAGACTGTCAATAGAATTATTACCAAAATTATGAACCTGACCATGCCTACCACAAAGAATCAGGTCAGAAGCCTTTTGGGGTTAGTAAATTACTATAGCAAATTCATACCAAATTTAGCGGAAATTACAAGTGTATTTTCCAATGTTTTAAAAGCATCTGTAAAATTAGATGTCAAAGACGCATTATTAATTTCTGCATTGTCAAAATTGAAAATCCTTTTTAGTAATGTACCAATTCTCCGCTTGCCTAATCCTAGGCTCGTTTATTATCTTAGGACAGATGCCAGCAGAATCTCCATCGCTGCAGTATTAGGCCATATTTATGATGGCATCTTCCACCCGATTTGCTACGTGAGCCGTAAGATCACACCTGCTGAGTCCAGATATTCCATATCAGAGTTGGAAGCCCTAAGCGTCATCTATGCGGTGAGAAAGCTCCATCGATTTCTCGCAGGTGTTCACTTCATTGTCCAGACTGACAACTCCCCAATCACGGTCATACAGAGTGGTGTGCATCGGAATGACCGTATATACAGGTGGTCGCTAATACTACAAAATTACACCTTTAGTATAGAGCATATCAAGGGTAAGGATAACATCTTGGCTGATACCCTTAGTCGACCATCTGAGGTAGAAATACCAGAGATTCCACATAAGAGTGTAGAGTAATAGATGTTAACTTAGTACAGTAAAATATTCTATGTAAAATGTGTTACAAATACATAGACATTTTGTGCTGAACTGGGTACTAAGAACATTGAATTACTATGTGTCCGTAGACATCCAAATTAAGAACTTTGCTCTGGGAACAAATATATCACTTTGTGAACGAGGACAGCTCATTACTTGCTAGGCTCCATATGTGTTCCAGTGAATCATTTGTGTTAAGCAGAGAAAAACAGTGTCAGAACATTACATGAATACAGACACGAAAACAGTGGTCTACGACACAAGCGAACTCGACAGGTGCAATACCCATAAGACACAAGTGTGACTGTGTAATGTATTTCATATACCCAGGACAATTGTATAGATAGTATGCCAATGAAAGCATTTTCTGAACATTAAGGGCAACTACTAACCTGAGGTATTTAAATACCATGTATATAAATACTCATTGTGATATGTATTATAATGTTTTAATATAGTCATAAATTATAGGTAGATTATGTCATTTAATTTATATTTAGATTTAGATAATATAATAGTTTTCATCTTTTTTAATGTTAGATAGATTATTAATTTACCTACTTATTTAGCTTAAAAGTAGAATAGGATATTAATTTAAACATAACAACTAATTATAAACTACAATAATAAATTTAGATAGTAATAGTACCATTTAGTTTACTACATTTCACTTAGTTTCATGTCATTTGAGTTCATTCCATCTTAATGAACCAATCCATTTAACAAACATTATCATTTAGTATTACAATTAGTTTAACACCGTAATAGGATAAATAGATTATACAAGTAAAAATACATCATTCACACCATTTAGATTAAGATATCAATCATATAGGGTTGTTCATTTAAATACATTAGTTATAAATGTGTTATATTTCACATCACCCATATTAGAAAGGTACGTAATTTATTACATTTCACATTACCCATTTCACAAAGGTATATAACTCATCTCACATCAATTTCATTTTAAATAGTTAGATTACATCCCTTAAATTAGATAAATATTAGGAGTAATGTAAGCTTGTTTGAGGATTAATGTCCACAGCTAAAGATTAATGTTTGAGGATTAATGTGACAGATAGATTAAGATAGGTAACACATTAAATATATATTTATATAACTAGTATTAATATGTTAGTATTTAGAATATTATTTTAATAGAATATAGTGGTGAATAATATCAGGGTATAAACCATCAACCTTTTTTTCTTACATGTAAATATATTGTAAATACTTGACTTGTGCAGCAATTTACGCACAGTCATGAGGCTCAACTCTGTCAAACTGAGCCAAACTTGTACAGTGTCACTCCAAGGTTTTTAAATAACTGAGGGTAAAAGATGTATGACAGAAATAAAGGTAAAAGATGCGTGACAGAAGTGATGGTAAAAGATGTGTGACAGAAGTGTGAAAGTGAAAGAGGTTTGACTGAAGTGTGAAAGTGAGAGCGAATGTAAATTATACAAGAGAGATTGAGATCGGTCAGCAGATTTTTCTGCCGCTCAACGCGACTTTTTATTTTTTGTTTGCGTCAAATGTGTGCTTTCTTTGTTGTGCTGTGATGAATGTGTTGTGTGTAGTTTAGTGTAGATCTTAGAGAGAGTATTTTAAGTCTCATAAGACGGAGATGTAGTCACTAATTAGTGTGATACACTTCTTTGTGGCCTCATTCAACCGAATTATGGCACTTGAAAACTTACTTACATACACATGATAGTTAGATACACATGTTTGAGAGTAGATTATACTATTAATATAATCCAAACACGCAAACAACCAGAAAAACAAACATATAAATTGCATACACCTTTTGTAGATCAAAGGGAGATAACTCCGGGTCAGGGGACATAATAGACAACGAAACACTAACTTAACAGTGAAAGATAACTTTACACGCGGAAGCGAGATAGGTAAAGCCTGTCGCACACAGCTTATGTAATGATTGTTTAATATTATATGGGGGACATGAAGCAATTCATGTGTTGACCCTAAGAAAGTCAACTTTGTATGGGTAGTGAGTTAATTTACTATTTGAGGGCAGGTCTTATTAGACAACGGTCCGGTTCAGACATACCTCTAATTAATATAATATTGCGATTGAGAATAGGGCTCACGCCAACCAGCCAAGTTTGTGGCGATTGCCAGTAACCAAGTAAAGTGATACGACATTGTGAAAATAGGCAGTAGAAGTCTATTAAGTAGCCCAAAGCCAGGTTATCTACAGTCTTTGACAAAAATTAGATACACTAATTTTTTAGAAACCTCTTGCGTCACAACCAATGAGTCAAAGTTGATGACGCAACACAGGAGGGGAGGGTGTGTGTCAAAGACTGACATATGAGGCCAGAGGTCTGCCTCAAGATAGAACACCACCGGGAAGAGTGGTCAACCTCATATAGATTAGAGGGGATACATTGCCCGGGATAAGGGCAGAGTAGGGGATAGAATGGAGAACTATTAACTAGTTCTCTCATGAGACACGGAGACGGTGACCAGATAACTAGCACTCTGGTCACGACAGAATCACGGCGCCTACATGATAGTCACGATTGCCAATCAACAGAAAATAGCTAATGTAAGCGTGCCAAACAGAACGGCACGCAGAAAGCCGAAGGACACCTCAAGGTCCTTCCGCGTGGTGTGTAACCACGCGAGCAAGCTAGGGAGACGGGGGACTGACTTTGTAGCGAGCACCTCGTTGTAGTATTGATAGGAGATTTGTGTAACCAAATAGATAGAATTAGCATTAGGGTTTAGAAACTAGTGATAGGCAATTCTGTGGCTTTGTGTGTGGTTTTGATAGCGACTGTTATGTACTTGTAAAGAGCCAACGGCAATAAAATGTATCATTTATTTCCTCTCACACGACTTGCAAGTTTCTTGTGTGGTGCGAGAGAAGTAATCTGATGATGCCTTACACATGAGTTGTTGACAGTGAAGGACTAATAAATGCTTATCCTGAAGATCTGAACAATAATTTATATACTGAACTACAACAGTTCCACTCATATATTCGTCACAAGTTTCGTGCATCAAAATCTGACAAAAACACGTTCAGTCATTCAGAACTCTACAAAGTAATAGTTAGAGACACCATCGAGTGTGCTTTTCCAAATGTAGAAATCGCCTGGCGCATATTTTTAACATTAATGGTTACGAACTGTTCAACTGAGCGCTCTTTTTCTCAGTTGAAATGTACAAAAAATCCAAGTAGATCGACAATGAAACAAGAAAGGCTTGATGTACTCAAAAAACTTTGCCAGACGTAAATCTAGAAAAAAGAACTTTAAAATGTAAATGTGTGCTCTCTCTGACTTTCTTATCTATCAAAAAAGTTACAGTATTTTTGTCTACTATTATTACAAAATTAATTAACTATTAATTTTAATACAGAAATACCTTATTGTAGGTTTTATATGAGTGATAGTAGTACAAACATATGTGTTTACATTTCACAACTGTTTTTCTTTGTTAGTTTTTTGCATAATATTGAACATACCAGCAGTCAGTGGAGGATCGGGGGCCCGGGGCAGTAGGGGGCACCCATGTGGGTTTGTGCCTAGGGCACCAAGATGGCTTAATCCGGCCCTGCCCATGCAGCTCCATGCATGTCCTTGATCCCAAGCCCTCATAATCTTGACTGTCCCATGCAGCTCCATACATGTCCTTGATCCCAAACCCTCATAATCTTGACTGTCCCATGCAGCTCTATCCATGACCTTGACGCATTGTAATTGTTTGTCGGCTTCTCTACTTCATATATTTGTAAGTCTACCTCTACTTCTTTTGCTCTTTGGACTCCAGATTAAGGCAAGTCTACTAATACAGTTCTCGAATGTGATTTCACTATGTTAAACGTATCGAAACCGCGGCGCACATTTTGCAAGTGCAAAAAGCACACAGTCCACAGCACTTCGAATTGGGAGGTGGTCAGAAGAGAAAGGGTCAGATGATAATGTTCTAGGCTGCATAAGATCCAATATCACCAAACAAAATAAAACACGTGTCAGTTCCAAAATTAATTAGAAACATCTTACAGACATTGGGAAGAATAGATAGCTTTTGATCAAGATAGAGCATGGATCGATGTCTTGGATTGATTGCACTATTGAGGTCTATTGCAACAAAAAAAACACTCAGTGGGAGGATATAGGGTAGAAGAGGAAGAGGGTATCAAAGAAACAGCTACATCACACAAGCATGCATGGACATTGGGACGCAGACTTAGTTGAGCTGAAGCTACTAGCTAAGAACAGCAAGAGAGCAGGGACATCGTCAGATGACTTTAACACCAGTCTTAAAACACATTTGCTACTGATGATGATGATAGTGCTGATGAAGATGATAATGGCTGTGTTAATGATGCAAGTTACATTGTTAGGCATTCTTACTTTCATCATCCTTGTTAATTGCCATCTGCTGCAGTTCTGTCTCTTCCACATAGTGAGAGAGCAGGTAGACGAGTCCGACAATTATGCCGACACCCATCAAGCAGAAAAACACACAGACGACGGCTTTGGCTTTTTCCTCCTCTTCTTCTTCGTACAGTTCGTTGTACAGTTTCCTTGTCGTGCTGTGCTGGTAGTAGTAACAGTTGTTGCTTTTGTTGTTGTTGTTGTTGCTGTTGTTGTTGCCCTTGTTGTTACTGTTGTTGTTCAGAAGCGAGTACCTGGCTGGAGAATATAATAACAGTTAGTCTTAATGCCTCTAGCAGGTGACTTGATGCTGCGGCAGCCGGGACGATGTGCTAGTGGTGTAGCGATGATGTGTTGGTGATATGGCTATGATGTTGCGATATGCTGAAAATGTTGTTATATAATAATGATGTGTTGGTGATAAGGCTATGATGTTGCGATATGCTGAAAATGTTGTTATAATAATAATGATGTGTTGGTGATATGGCTATGATGTTGCGATATGCTGAAAATGTTGTTATAATAATAATGATGTGTTGGTGATATGGCTATGATGTTGCGATATGCTGAAAATGTTGTTATATAATAATGATGTGTTGGTGATATGGCTATGATGTTGCGATATGCTGAAAATGTTGTTATATAATAATGATGTGTTGGTGATATGGCTATGATGTTGCGATATGCTGAAAATGTTGTTATATAATAATGATGTGTTGGTGATATGGCTATGATGTTGCGATATGCTGAAAATGTTGTTATATAATAATGATGTGTTGGTGATATGGCTATGATGTTGCGATATGCTGCAAATGTTGTTATAATAATAATGATGTGCTGGTGATATGGCTATGATGTTGCGATATGCTGAAAATGTTGTTATAATAATAATGATGTGTTGGTGATATGGCTATGATGTTGCGATATGCTGAAAATGTTGTTATATAATAATGGTGTGCTGGTACTATGGCTATGATGTTGCGATATGCTGAAAATGTTGTTATAATAATAATGATGTGTTGGTGATATGGCTATGATGTTGCGATATGCTGAAAATGTTGTTATAATAATAATGATGTGTTGGTGATATGGCTATGATGTTGCGATATGCTGAAATTTTTTTTCCCCGCGTTTCCATCCTGTTTCAGGATATTGCGGTCAACACCAGCATCTTTCAGCTGTATGTTGATTCCTAGGCTAGATTACGCACATCAGCACGCCACAACTTTCTGAGCGACCGGCTCCATACTCTCATAAGTCACTATCGTGACTCGAAACACTTCTAATTCTCGTCCGCTCACGTTGACTACGAGAGTATTCTGGATTAACGGAGAAAGCTGCTAACCCATCGGCCAGGCAGCCGGCATGCTGAAAATGGTGGTATATAATAATGATGTGCTGGTGATATTCCTATGTTATTGCGATATGCTGAAAATGTTGTTATATAATAATGATGTGTTGGTGATATGGCTATGATGTTGCGATATGCTGAAAATGTTGTTATATAATAATGATGTGTTGGTGATATGGCTATGATGAATTGATATGCCTCAGATGTGGTTGTCAAATACTAATGATGTATAAGAGTTCCGGTCTTACAGAAAGCAATGGCAAACAACTGAACGTAAATTTTCCAAGAAATCACAAACAGCACACACACACACACACACACACACACACACACACACACACACACACACACACACACACACACACACACACACACACACACACACACACACACACACACACACACACACACACACACACACACACACACACACACACACACACACACACACACACACACACACACACACACACACACACACACACACACACACACACACACACACACACACACACACACACACACACACACACACACACACACACACACACACACACACACACACACACACACACACACACACACACACACACACACACACACACACACACACACACACACACACACACACACACACACACACACACACACACACACACACACACACACACACACACACACACACACACACACACACACACACACACACACACACACACACACACACACACACACACACACACACACACACACACACACACACACACACACACACACACACACACACACACACACACACACACACACACACACACACACACACACACACACACACACACACACACACACACACACACACACACACACACACACACACACACACACACACACACACACACACACACACACACACACACACACACACACACACACACACACACACACACACACACACACACACACACACACACACACACACACACACACACACACACACACACACACACACACACACACACACACACACAGACACACACGCACACACAAAACGCTGGTGTTGACCGCAAGTGTATCTCGTCACTTTCATTTCTCAAAGATAAGTATGGCTCATCACTTTCATTTCCTGAAGAGAATTCTATCTCGTCACTTTAATCTCCTAAGGATACGTGTATCAGCATTCACGAAGACAGCTGGCGAAGTGAGATTAGTAATGCTTCATACCAGTTGCTTGGACCCATTAACCTCTAGCATAAATCGATCTGAGACGCTAGAAATGTAGAAATACAGAAGAAAAGTTTGTGTTTAATGGAAACACAAACAGTCATATACATATGACCACGAAGAGGCTTGATGTAGGAAAGTTAGATATACAGAAGAATAAGCCATGTTTCATGGAAATAAAAAAAAAAAAAATAGTCAAATAAATTTGGCCATAAAGAAGGCTCCCCAGCCTAGGATGTAACGTCTTTCTCCGTAATTCCGTATATTCTCGTGAGTAACGTAACCTGCGTGAGAATCGGTAGCGGTTCTGCCGCGTTGGTAACTTACGGGGTATGTGAGCCGGTCGAACAGAAAGCAATGGCAAACTACTGAGCGTAATCTTGCCTATAGTGTGTGTGTGTTTTTTTTTTGCCTCAATATAAAATTCAATATCTCATTAACCAACTGAGGGAAAATGATGAGATTAAGTATATAACCTTATCATTATGTCCACCCAACAAAATAATTTTTTTCTGGAGATTTTACAGCAGATTTCAAAGTTAGTTTATATGCGGTATATTAATTACGACATAGAGATTACCTCCATGATTTTAACAGTATTACAGCTTCACCAAGAGACGTCCGGGCATTTTTGAAATTTTCACGTGATTTCCGTTTTCAAACAAACAGCGCGAAGATTCAGAGGTGTCTCCAAATGGGGGTTCTTTCATGAAACGTGATTATATAAATAAACTAGCTGACTAGGCCCGGCTTCTGGCGGGGATCTATCTATCTATCTATCTATCTATCTATCTATCTATCTATCTATCTATCTATCTATCTATCTATCTATCTATCTATCTATCTATCTATCTATCTATCTATCTATCTATCAATCTATCTATCTATCTATCTATCTATCTATCTATCTATCTATCTATCTATCTATCTATCTATCTATCTATCTATCTATATCTATCTATCTATCTATCTATCTATATCTATCTATCTATCTATCTATCTATCTGCCCGCCCGCCCGCCCGCCCGCCTGCCTGCCTGCCTGCCTGCCTGCTTATCTATCTATCTATCTATCTATCTATCTATCTATCTATCTATCTATCTATCTATCTATCTATCTATCTATCTATCTATCTATCTATCTATCTATCTATCTATCTCTCTCTCTATCTATCTATCTATCTATCTATCTATCTATCTATCTATCTATCTATCTATCTATCTATCTATCTATCTATCTGCCCGCCCGCCCGCCCGCCTGCCTGCCTGCCTGCCTGCCTGCTTATCTATCTATCTATCTATCTATCTATCTATCTATCTATCTATCTATCTATCTATCTCTCTCTCTCTCTCTCTCTCTATCTATCTATCTATCTATCTATCTATCTGCCTACCTGCCTGCCTGCCGGCCGGCCGACCGACCGAACGACCGACCCACCCACCCAGTCAGCCAGCCAGCCATCCACCCACCCACCCACCTACCTTTCTGCCTACCTACCTACCTATCTATCTATCTATCTATCTATCTATCTATCTATCTATCTATCTATCTATCTATCTATCTATCTATCTATCTATCTATCTATCTATCCATCTATCTGCCTACCTGCCTGCCTGCCTGCCGGCCGGCCGACCGACCGACCGACCGACCAACCCACCCACCCAGTCAGCCAGCCAGCCATCCACCCACCACCCACCTACCTTTCTGCCTACCTACCTACCTACCTACCTACCTACCTACCTACCTTTCTGTCTGTCTGTCTGTCTGTCTGTCTGTCTGTCTGTCTGTCTGTCTGTCTGTCTGTCCGCGCTATTAAATATTGATAAAAGTTACTGGAAAAAACGTCAGGACCATGTGTTGAAAGAGGAAGAGGACTATTGGAGAAAGGATGGATTAAAGGTTGTATGTTCGATTCCGGGCCGCGTCCTTCATTTCAAGAGTGCATTTTTTTTTCGGACACTCCCGAGGGTCGTCGCTGGAGCTACGGAGTTCGTGCTTTGTGCGTCGCTCTCCGCGCTGCGGAAAGAAACTGAGCCATATGGGATAAAAACCCTGTGCAATGCAGCCGACCCTGTCCATTGTAAGCTACTTCTTTCATTGCACCCACTCCCATACGAATCCGGATACGCCTTTGTTTGTCATCTGAATTTGCAGGTCCCCATTACCGTAAACATAACTTTTTTAGCGAGAAATCACTAGTTGTTAAGCAAAACATCTAAGGAATGTCGCCGCTTTCAATGATGTAAGTTGTTTTTGGACCTATCAAAGACATATTCCTTGGGTGGGGGTAAATATAAGACGGCTGGAAAAATTTCATAACGATGCAACAGACAGTTTTCAAAATAATTGATCGTGAATGAAGGCAAACAAATGTGGACATACTATAGTACATCAACATCAGCTGAAAAATGTTGATGCTGACTGGGACGTTACGTCCTGTAAGACATATGCAACAAAATAAATAAATACATAAATAAATAAATAAATAAATAAATAAATAAATAAATAAAGAGGGCTGGTGTTGAAAATCTAGCTATACAGAAGAATAATTCATGTCTCATGGAAATAAAAATTAACAAAAAATAAAAACAACTAAACAGTCAAATACACTTGGCAATAAAGAGGGCTGATGTCGGAAATTTAGATGTTAAGAAGAATCATTCGTATTTCATGGAAACAAAGACAATCAGTTACATACGGCCTTAAATAGTCTTGATGAATGAAATGTAGATATACGGAGAATAGTTCGTATTTCATGGAAACAAAAACAATAAAATACATATGGCCATAAAGAGGCTCGATGTAGAAAATATAGATATACAGAAGAATAGTTCATGTTTCACGGAAACAAAAACAGTCAAACATACTTGGCCAAAAAGATAGCGCTCCAGGAGACGAGATTGGGTGATCATTTAATCAAAATTGGCAGCTTCAAATGTTTCTACAACAGGCGACACTTGGGAATGGCGATTCTCATTCACGACAATATGGTGGCTTCAGAGCTAGACGTGTCCAGTTGAGACAGTGACGACATCAAATACAGGCGGTTAGAGTTTAATCCGGTCTATCATTCGTGTTGGTTGCCCGTAACGCGAGCGTGGATTCCCAGAAGTGGCAGTGGTTAAGTGACATATTAGGTCACGAGAGAAATGTTAATTTCTGTAGCGATTTCAACGCTAAAGGCAGATCATGGGGAAAGATTTTCTCCAACACACAGGGGGAGGAGCTCGAGACTGCACTTGAAACCATTGACCTGGTTTGTATCAACAGTGGCTGTGTCACCAGGACAGCAAACCGTCCAGGTGATGAGGACAGTGTTATTGACCTGGCGCTGGTTACTCCTTCACTCACTACAGTGTGTACATGGGGTGTCCTAGGGTACCATGGCAGCGACCACCACCCTTGCAGCATATTGGTGGATAAAGGCAGAACCAGGCAGCACAAGTCAACGGTAAAGACTTTCCAGTATGACAGTACAGGGCAAGATGTGGTGAGCAAAATAAGGCGCGACAAGCGCAGAAAGCTTCAGGGCAGGAAAAAGTGCTGGGAGCAGCCACCTTTGGTGGAATTTGAGGTGGAAAAGGCCTGGGTGGTTAAGTGTAGTGCTGTAAGGAAATGACAAAACGCCAAGAAGAACAGAGTTGCCCATCCTTGTAAACATGAACTTAGAAAGAGAGATGCACTCAAAAGTTAGCTATTTAAAAAAAAAAAAAAAACTGGTTTATGTGGTTAAAATTGAAAAATGGGCAGAGGTACGTCAAAGTGTAAGCACAGAAAAGTCACTGAAAGTGTTATGGCGACTACATAAAAGCATGAGTGGGGTAGTCAAGAATAAGAGTATTTCTGACTTCCAAAGTGCTGGCCTCATCTGGCAGAGGACTGACGAGAATAAGGGCAAAGCCCTCTTCGAATGCTATCTAGAGCAGAGCAACCAGACATAATGAGAGGCGCAAATCTTGCCAGGGAGGTTACCTCAAATAGGTGCAAGGCTCAGAACATTTCGGATGAAGACACAGTGATTGTGAAAGATATCAAGGCTGTGCTTTGATGATAAAAAAAACAGCGCTCCAGGGCCAGATGACATAAGATATGACGACATCAATGTGTGTACCGACAACGAGCTAGAGAAACTAGCAGACATGTACAACAACAGTATAGGGAGTACTAGCATCAAGGAGGAGTGGCTACACAGCTATCTGATTCCCTTGCCGAAGCCTGTTAATTGCCAGAAAAATATCAAGCCAGCCAGAGAGGCGAGGTTGTTTCCCACCTAACCTGGGAGGGTACCGTCCAAAAAGAGAAACCTGGACCAATGCAGCAGTATTTGCCCATGATGTCTATGAAGGTTTCCACTCAAGCATTGAAACATTTGCTCAGCGATTGATCTTGAGGACGCATACAACAGAGTACCTTTGCATTTGTTTAATGCTTCAGCTTCTTGTACTGAAGATAAGTCCTTCTCTACTTTAGTTGGATTACTGCAGTCCTCTTCCAAATGACCTTAGAATTGTGTTTGTTTCCATGAAAAACGAACTATACTTCTGTATATCTAAATTTCCTACATCAAGCCTCGTTATGTCCAAGTGTATTTGATTGTTTTTGTTTCCATGAGACCCGAACTAGTCTTCTGTATATCTACATTCCCTACATCAAGCCTCTTTATGGACACTTTGTTAGTTATTTAGTCGACAGATCATCCTCAGTAAACTCCGCAGCGTGTAGGAACTGACGACACCAGTTCCGTGTTGGTTTATTAATCTTCTTTGGCTTCCCGCACAGTGTATTTGTCTGGCCACACCTCGTTTAATTTGTTGTTCTCGCAGTCTGACCATGGTTGTATTAGGGGCGTTCATTTGAAACCCTTTCCAATGGCTTTATTACACAAGCATGAAAGAAATATTAACACGTGTGGTAGAATTAAACAAAGCATTCATTTTGAATGAATTATGCACCATGGGTGGTTCAGAAGAAGTCGCCGTAGGCATTCGGGCAAGTATCCCATTGCTTAGGTAGGCGGCGAATTCCGTCCGCAAAAAAGGACTGTGGTTGCTCACTGAACCAAATGTTTACCGCGTTCATTACGTCTGCATCTGTGTGAAATCGTTGCCCCTTGAGAGTTTTTTTTTAGAGGTCCGAACAAATGAAAGTCACATGGTGACAAATCAGGACTATATGCTGGATGTTGCAGAATTCCCCACTTCTAAGAGCTAATGCTTCCTGCACAATCTTTGCGACATGCGGACGAGCATTATCGTGCAACAAAATCACATCGCGAGAAAGCATGCCGGGTCGTTTATACTTGATGGCCTTTTGCAGCTTGTCTAAGGTTTGCAAGTAGTGGGTAGAGTTGGTGTTGACACCAGTTTCTTTAAAGACGGTCAACAAGAGCCCTTTATGGTCAAAAAATGCGCTCAGCATAACCTTACCAGCGGAAACCTGTAACTTGAGTTTTGTAGCTTTTGGTGATCCAGCGTGCTTCCATTGCATCTCTCTCTCTCTTTTGATGCTCAGCTCAAGGTGGTGACACCATGATTCATCGCCTGCCACTATGCGGAAGAGAAATGCATCACCCTCCACTCTGTAACGCAGCAAGTGGTTCAAACACCATCTCTTGCGTTCCTCTTTTTGGTGGTCGGTCAACATCTGTAGTACCCACTGTAAACAAATCTTCCGGTATTGCAGTTTCTTACGAACGACCTTTTGGATTGTCCCAACTGACACATCAAATTCCTTCGCTAGCGAACGTATGCTTTGACAACGGTTCATCTGTACTGCTGCATCAATTCTGGTGATGGTTTTTTCTGTTGCAACTATATGCGCTTGACCCGGCCGTCGAAGGCCTGTCGTGAACTGACGTCCTTTCCGAAACATTCGTGCCCATTCTGTTAATGTTTTCTTCGATACACATTTGTTAACATTTGTTCTTCGATGAATGTCTACAGGTCGACAGCCTTCAAATGAAAAGAAACTGAATCACCGCACTTTTAGCTTCTTTGGACGGATTTTGGATCAATGCGGCCATTTTTTCAACGGTCAGAAACAGAACCTATGCATCATGGGACCATAAGCACTTGTTCTTTTATTCATTGGTCAGTACTTACCACATGACTATGATATGATCATGTTCAACGTATGCAATTACGCGTGGTGCGGCACTAATGGATTTCAAATGAACGCCCCTTATAGATTCACAGTCATCGCTTGGTTCTCGCAAAAGTCTTACTTCTCATAGAGCATTCAGAATGTCAGCCTGGTCCATGACTAGTCCGCTTTCCACAGTAGCGTTACTTGCAAACTTGTCAGCCAGCTCATTTCCTCGTACATCCGCATGTCCTGGCACGAAAATTAAACTAATCTTTGCCAGCCGAGACCGCTCCAGAGACAGCAGCCACTCTCTTTGAACCCACCCCATCTCTATAGACTTGAGCATGCTCAATGAGTCACTAAGGAAATATGCCCTAGTGAATGTCTATGTCTCGAATCATGTAATGGCTTTACTAACTACCATGACTAGTCAGGCTACTTGTGGGCAAAGCAAAAGCACCAGAATATTCCTTCGCAATTCTCCCCGCGACCTGAGCCGTAACAGCCCTTGAACTTCTCACTCGTCGAACGACCGACCTATTTGTGTATGGAATGATGAATTAAGGAAGAACAACTACAAAATGTGATGACCTTATCCCAACACAGACCTTTATCAGGTTACTCTTTCATGAGTTTACAGTTGAGTTGTCTTGAGTCAAGATCTAACATCACAACATTTGGGACATTTCCATACCTTCTCCGTCCTCATATTCAACAGCCAGCGAAGAGTCCCAATACTAATGGTACCAGTTGTAGTCTGATAATGTGTCCGTCTATCCGTTGAGTACTGATTGTCTGCCGCACCATTCTCTCTATTCTAAGACGGTCTATCTGTTCATCACAATATACACATGATCCAAAAGGGCCCTGACAAGATCTGCCTGATCGAGTACCAATACACCCGCCAACTATGCAGACCTAGCCAATCCGTCCGCATGCTCGTTTCCCATATGTCCTAAGGGAAAGATCCAACAACTCCTTAACTTTGATTTTCACACTGATGCATGTCTGTCTCCACATTTCTCAGTATGCTTTGTGAGTCCGCTACAATTACGACACGTGTGTGCTGTTTGTCCTCCAGCTAACGGAACGCCGCTGTAACCGCTTCCACTTCCATTCTTAGACTAAATGTCGTGGTATCATATGTCAGGGTCTCCTGTACTAAACACAGTCCGTTAACTTTAGCAGTAAACCCCGGGGCACTTATTTTCCTCTTAACACAAAGCCTTCCGTCTATATGTTTACATTCCTGGGCTCGAATTGTCGTGAATAAATTGCTGCACCCCCTATTTAGAACAGCCTATGGCTTTTAACTGAGACCATGGCTTCATGCAATGGGAGTTTCATATATGCAGCCAGTCGTAGATATAATTTAGATTGTAACCTGGTCTGCATCCCAGTATCACCCCTATAATTTTATTCTGTATGCACATTAGTGTCAACAGTTGACTCTTTCACACTGTCAGCATCCCGATCCATACTCAGTTACTGAGAGAATTAGATAGTGATAGAGTATGAACAACATTCTTTGCTCCATGTCCATTGCTGCCATAATCCGGTGATGAATTAGTGGGACAGCTGTAAATGTGAGGTGGTAATATAGTGGGGCCGGTCTCTCTGGCCGAGGGGTTACAACACTTTCTCCGTAATCCTGTTTATCACGCAGAGTCTCGTAGCAGGGCGAGAGCTGGGAGTGGTTCGACCCCCGCTGGTGACTTGCGGGATAACTGAGCCGGCCGCTCAGAAAGCAATGGCAAACTACTGAGCGTAATCTTGCCAAGAAATCAACATACAGCTGAAAGATGCTGATGTTGACAGCGATGTCCTGTAAAGGATATGCAAAACATTTAAATATAGTGGGACTGCTGTAAATGTTAGGTGATGATATAGCGACTTTACTCAGAGAGTCAGCTGGTGAAGTTAGAGCGCATACAGAACGAGGCTATGCGGGTCATTATGGGATGCACTAGAGACACCCCAGTAGTGTGTATGCGTTACATCCTTGGTCTGCCGACTGTTGCTGGTAGGCTCAAGGTGATGCAGGCGAAGGCATACCTTAGAGTAGCTGCAGACACAGACCACCCACTGCATGAGGCACTGGACGCAGTTAAGGGTCAGCGACTGATAAGAGGGAAATCATGGATGGCTCAGGCGGAGGATCAGACAGGTGTGCCCCTTGGAGAACATTAGGCGTGGAGAGGAGTGGGTCAGAGTGCCAGCGGAGCAGTCAGACATGTGCAGAGTTATAATCACATTAAGCCGGGAGTGCAGGGAGTGGCCAGCAGGGGCCACGGAAGTGGAAATCCAGCAACTAATTCAGGACAATGCTCACTCGAGTGATGTGATTATCTACACAGATGGTTCGGTGTCAAGAGGTGAGAGAAGTGGCTGGGGGTTCATAGCCAAAGCTAATGGTCGACGTTTGGTGCAGGAGAGTCTGGCATATGATACAACAACATCCATCTTAAGAATGAAGGTGGAGGCAGTCACTGCGGCTCTCCGCTGGATGGAGAATACGACACACACACACATCGTGATTGTAACTGACTCAGAAAGCATGCTGACGAGAGTAAGGACGGGCAGACTTCGTGCGGAGTGGCTTGCTTCGCTTCGGAGGTCACGGGTGACAAGCATCGCCTGGATCTTTTCTCCGGGGCATGCCGGTGTGCTAGAAAATGAACAGGCGGACAGATTGGCTGGCTCTGCAGAACTTGGTGGAGTATTGATACAGGACAAGGCAGACGCGGTTGCGGCCTTGTGGGAGCACGTGCACACCTCGGAGGAGCAAATGGATTACCATGGTCTGGCAAGAATGAGACAACGAGGAGTGACGAAGGGATCTGGCCGACGCTCAACGCTCAGAGGAAAGGCGAGACGGACTTATAATCAGATTGCTACTGGTACTATTTGTGTTGGAACTCTTCGCTGGCTGCTGAGGATGGAGACGGAGCACTTATGGGAATGCCCCGAATGCTGTGATGTCGATTCCTAAATCAATCAATCAATCAATAGCGACTTTACTCTAAATGTAAGGTGATGATATAGTGATGGGACCTAACTGTGAGGTAATGCTATAGTGATACTACTTTAATGTGAGGTAATGATATAGCAACTACTGAGCGTAATCTTGCCAAGAAGTCAATAATCAGCTGAAAGAAGCTGATGTAGACAGCGATGTCCTGTAAAAGATATGTGAAAAAAAAATGATATAGCGATACTACTGTAAATGTAAGGTGATGATGTAGCGATACTACTGTAAATGTAAGGTGATGATATAGTTATGCAACCTAACTGTAATGTAGTGATATATGGATAATACTTTAATGTGAGGTAATGATATAGTGATACTCTTTTAATGTAAGGTGATGATATATTTATGCAACCTAACTGTGATGTAGTGATATATGGATAATACTTTAATGTGAGGTAATGATATAGCGATACTATTTTAATGTAAGGTGATGATATAGTGATACTACTCTAAATGTAAGGTGATGATATAGTTATGCAACCTAACTGTAATGTAGTGATATATGGATAATACTTTAATGTGAGGTAATGATATAGCGATACTATTTTAATGTAAGGTGATGATATAGTGATACTACTCTAAATGTGAGGTGATGATATAGTTATACAACCTAACTGTGATGTAGTGTAGCAGAATGAATATCTTATTAGTATCAGCTAGGTGTGCAAGCCTACAGCACGCTTGAGCATCAAGATAGAACAGCTAGAAGGATGCTCAAGTCGTGACGTAGTGTAACGAAGTCAACTCATAACTGATAACTCATAACATGAGTGGAGTCTGGTGGATGATCTTTACAAATATACTTTATTCATGTTGATGACCGCTGGAATTAGTGTGGCAACCTTTCTGCTCTGTATCTTGATGGTAACTGCCCCTTTGACAACAAACCACGTCACGAATTGAGCATCTCTCCTCTCATTCGACCCCGATGCTCAATCGTGCTGTAGTATTTCCCACCTAAATACTACCAAAACCCCTTCCTCTGTTACACCTCCCTATGTTTTCTAAAGAATTTTTCCTCTAAAGGAAAAATTCTTTATCCCCAACTCTCTTACTCTATTCCCTCTTTTTCCTTAACTCCCACATTTCTTCTAATCTTCCCCAAACCAACTCAAATTTGGAGCAAATATTATATCATTTAACCCTTCTCCCTGTCGTATTTTCAATCTAGTACCCTACTATAAACCCTTCATAACATAATAACTCATATCATAATAACATTGAAAACTCAACTTAACAAGTATATACAATACGTCATAACACACATGGTTGAAATAACCCCTCCTCGTCTTCATATCAAAATTCAAACACTGTACCTTTCTGGTACCAACTCCCCATTGTCTTCAACAACACTACCAATTCGCTACTTTCAACCTGTAATCACTCTCACACAATAGAAAGACAAAGAATCGGTGGCCACCGGTATTTAAAAGAAGCAGTAGAACTCTTCCACACAAAGACCACACTCAGCTAAATCACACACCCCCTTTACCAAACCACACTCCTTTACCCTCCTATGTCATTTGAGACTTTATGTAATAAAGGCTAAAATAATTATATCTCCTACAATACCACTCATTATGGTAAACGTTTACGCTTCTATCTACAGCATCAAAAAATAATTGTCTATATATTACAGACACTACCAATTTTACAAGTCTGAACCTTACCTCAATGTAATGTTAACCACAAAACACGTCCCGAGGACACAATTAAAAATCAAGACCTGTTCCAATACAGATCACCTCACATAATATACCTCTCTTGCCCCCTTACTGTCCATTTATTATGGGCACAACTACTCAAATCTCCCTTCATGCCGTTATCAACAGCAACAATATCCTACCCCTGCCTTTAACTTTATCCCAGTCCATATATTACGGACTCTCAAACACCCCATGTCATTGTCTCGACTACACACTTACACCCCTTTATTATTGTACTGTTATCCACAGTGTCTAATCAAACATGGATCCAATTCATGTTTACTCTTCGTCTGGGGTAATTTTCTTATTCTTCTATAACCTAACAATCTCGTGTATATCATGGCTCTTCTGACCCCACGGAAACTATGTTCAAAACGTTTCTCAGCTTTACCCCCTTGAATATATTCATTAGCTTTTCTTCTCCCATGTGGCTTCTAATCCCATATTTTTCTAATTAATGCTGACTTTAGTGTATCTCTAAACTTTCCCATAACCACTTTACTTGTGTAGTAAGCTCGTCTTCTGTTTCCAACACTTCATAGCCATATTAACCTCTCTACGCTGATTATCACAGCAACAAAATCCCCATGAACTTATTCTTCACAAAGAGAATGTGTCTCTCTATTAGCTCTCAGTAGTTTTATTAACTCTTTTCTGAACGAAGGATCCCAAATAAATGTCTCTCTTCTAGTCCCCAGTAGTTTATTACTATTTTCTGAACGAAGGATCCCAAATAAATGTCTCTCTTCTAGTCCCCAGTAGTTTATTACTACATTCTGAACGAAGGACTAAAATAAAGCCCCATGTATTGTCCTTATTCTAGACAAAACCATGTAGATTAATTTCCAACATGTATTTTCAAACATACAAGACAATTCACTTAAATTATAAGTTAAGCGAAATAAAATCAAAACAGAACATCATACCCCCCCCCCCCCACATTTTTATAACATCATTTATGTTTCCCCTCATGTCAATTAAAGGTGATGGTGATGAAGATGGTGATGAAGATGGTTAAAATAATACAACATACATCCTAATCTATTGTTACCTAATACTACTGGTCTCTTTTACGGACCAGTAGTTTGTATTCAAAAGTCTACGAACACAATAATCCTATTCTAAAATAATAACAATCATTTTACAGGACCAAATCAAGCAAAAAAAAACATATTATATATTAGGCATTAAAACTCACCATAAAACAATTGTCTTCTCTCTAAAGAGAAGGTTTTCAAAAAAATACAACTCCCTTCAAATTACTACGTACAGTGGCCCATCAAACTTGGCCTCCCATACAACTTAACGTAACACATATCTATTTATACAAATCATTCCAGTATTTTCATAACCGAGAAAACAAAACACTTCACTGCTACGTATGTATATCTGTTAACTACAGACTAACTTCTTTAATTTAGAACAATATTTGTTCTCCCCACACAAAAAAACCAGTAATCAACAAAGACCGTACTATCATTGATTCTCTCCCCTCACAATTTTCTATCTTTTACAAAACTAGGTCCTAACATATCATAACATCTGGAATATCATCTTAAACAAGCACTGTAAACTACAGGTCAACTCATTTTATCCATTACTAATGTGGCGATTATTCTAATATCAACTCCATGTACCAGCCATCATCTACTTATTAATTTACCTGTGGCTCGGCAACTAATTGTTTCCCTTGGATTTATACCAAACATCACTACCACTTCTTAATCAACACTGTTAACTACAGTATCTCCACCATGCTACTCCCATCAAAAGAACTTGTCTATTTATTATAGACCTCTCACCAATACAACTAACTCTACTTCTATCACTCTTGCATCGTGACGATAATCAAACCGGTCACCTTTATCAGAACACGTTCTCCAACATTCATTTAACTACCTTCGTCTTCTTTATCAGGACTCTTTCAGAACTGCAATTCACGCCACTTATAACTGACAGCAGACCTCACTTTTCTCGTTTCTCAGTATTTGGCATTCCTGCTTCGATATGTCTCTGTCAAGAATACTAAAATTGTTTTATGAAACGTCATTCAGAATGTTAACTCTCTTTCCGTCAACCTGTCATACAACTTCCCTAATTTCTTTCCAACGTCAGATATTCTAACGAAAAGACATCACAATTCTTTCTCTAATCACGTTCTTTCTATCTCTCAATTTTCGCATACTCTGCGTTCCTCTTTTATCAAGTTCACTTATCAACCACTCTTCGCATATTCACACGGACAATGATACACAACCTCGCTCTCATCTCACGACTATTTTCGCATCGCGACAATGCTAGCGTGTCCATACCATTACTTTAAAAAAACAACTTAGACGCCAATTCAACATTCCAGCAATCACTCACCACAATCCAAGCGTATCGACCTCCTCTACACACCTTGACACAAGATATATCAGCGCACTATTACATTTTATCTACGTACTTCGCTTAGACGACATCACCAAACACACAGCACCTGTTTGTCTAGAACTATACTCACGTACGAACTAAACACCTCGTACATGCATGCTGTACTTAACACTTACTCGACGCACATATGTTTGTCTACATTTTTACCGCTACAAGAACAACTAATTATCAGACAAACTACTTCAACACTCAACAGGACTTTCACAATTCACTTGTTTACTTATTTCTACTTTTCTCACTCATCCTCTTATAACCAATTTCACTCCGACGAGCCACTAACCTCGTAACTATCATTCTATACTTCTCCACACAACAAGTTTCTCATATTTAATCAGCTCTTCCTTCTCCGCAAGCATGACGTATTTACTTCATCCCTCTCACCAAGAACTCGTATTCTTCAATTATCAACTTCTACAGTCTTTTAGTCTTAATATTCTCGCGTTCAACTGACTATTTCACACATACTATCTAATTCCTCCTCAACCTGTATCTCTTCACTAGACACTCTCGGCCCAGCCGTAAACAACACCACACCTACTTCTCAATCTACCAAACAAAACTATCTCAGACTTCATGTCACAGCTCTGAGTCGAACCATCCATTCTTATTTTATCCCTCTCTCTACTAATTAAATGCTGAATCTATTCTACTTTAACTAACTCTCTGTATCTATCCATTCTGGACAAAGGACTATTTTAATTTCTACTTTTCTTACATCGTCACTGAACACAATATATTCTAATTCTGTATTACGTATCCACGTAAAATCTCATTTGCCGTAACTCTCAACAACACCATCGCCCCCCTGTACCATGCGATGCCACACCAAACAATTTCATGTCTATTTTAGACAGCTCATATATCTATGTGCTCTAACCGCAATTCTTCCAAAACAATTCCATTTTCCTTCCTCACCCAAATAATTTTAACACCCATAGAGCGCATCGAAACCAAATATTTCGTCGTCTCTTAGTACTGACGTTCGTCTCGTTTCAACTATACCATCATCACTATCTGTTGTTAACCTGTTATTAAAGTACTCTGGTCTTAAGGTCATAAGGTCTTCTATTTTTCTTAAGTCGCTTTCTGTCGTTGAATAAATTCCCGCTATCTGTCTACTATTATTATTCTTCTTAAATGAATTCTTTCCTTTATTTCTTTCATTTGCGTTGGTCTGCTCACTGTTTCCTGTCAACCTTATATAACGTTTATATCTCCCCATCTCGTCTTCAGATGACACACTGATAACAGTTCCTTCATCAGACTCATAATAATTTACTGCAGATACGTCGACCCTATTCCCATAATCACCTTTAGAACCTCTGTATTTCTTTCTCTTTCTCGGTATTCGTCTCTTAGTTTTCCCTACTTTCTTGTCAAGTAAACTAGTATCTATAGTATCTAGTTCTCTAGAGTCACTAACTAAAACTCTGTCCGTCTGTCCACCAGCAACTACACCGTACGAGGGAACATTACTCTTCAAGTCAGGATCTGTTCGTAGTGTAACTCTCTCATTCTTCGACTCACCAGTATTTATATCTGTTTCAGAATCACTATAACATGTGGAAATATCTTCTTCGTAATCTGAACTCCGACAGCTAATATTCCTACACCATTTGGGAATTAGTTTCATGTCTATACTTGAGGAACTTGAGATGTCAGTACCTCTATTAACTATCATACTGCTATTTCCTTTTTCAATACCTCTCCTCTTTGGCTTCCTTTCATCCTTGGTTTTCGTCTGTCTATCTTTCTTAACTTCAACCTTGACTCCTTTTTCTAATTTCACCTGAGGTGTTTTTGCAATTTCCACCGTCTTAATAGTCTGCGTTCCCCTTACTATTTTCTTAGTTGGTTGCACTTGGGTATTTTTCTCTACAATATCTACCTGAGTCTGTGTACTATTTTCTATCGTATTACCTGCCTGCGTCTGTGTCTCTCGGTTTATTTTCTTCACTAATACCATTGTTTTCTTTTCCTGTCCACTAGTCACATTCGCAACCATTTTAGGACTATTTTGTATTTTATTTACAGGTTCAACTCTGTCTCTTACACCTGAGTTTAGATATTGTCTTTGTCTTTTTTCAAACCATTCGTCACGTCTTTTTCTAGCGCTTACAGTATAGGATGGCCAACTCCTAGAACAGTCTCTCTCATGTCCATTTCTGTATCCCTGATCATTATACCAGCTCCTAACCCTAGTCATCTTTGGATTAAGGTAAATGTTTCTACACTGCCCTCTATTTTCATTAAGTAGTGGCTGTCCTCGGCTATTCTTGTTGTTCCTTTTTATCTCATTACTTCCTACATTATTTGTTTTTCTCTGTAACCAGTGTACGAAACATTCCACCTCGCTGACTGCCACCTTTAACTCTCCTAACCATGCAGTCACGCGTCCTAAGTCTTGTTCCGCCATGCTGAAATGTACTTAAACAGAGCAAGCAAACAACTTCACAATCGTAATTTCCTAATTTAAGAAACACAAATCAAATCACTTATTTCTTAAGAACAGTTCAATCAGTTACCAGGTTTATAAATTTACGTACTTCTGTTTCTCGATCCCAGCACGAGGTATTTTCCTAGACTCGCCGTCAGATTACGCTCTTCGCAGGTTACTCAAACACTAGGATTCTGCGTCAGCCGAAATTCAGTCGCGGAGTTCAGGTAGCGGAGTCTGTCTCTTCTCCCAGGTAACTTCGTCTCTTGGGATGCCTGGACAAACTTCAACCCCTGGTAGGGTCCCGACCAGTCTTCTGGCTTCTGACTTCGCCCCGGGTGGGGTACCTCATCGATGTCTTGAGATAGCGAGCGGCTCTCAACTGCAGTAGAGCCCCGAGATAATCTGACTCGTCAACAAAACATTAGGCAATCCATGAAGTAATGCCTTATTTATTTGCTGTCTCGATCTTCTTTTTTCCAGTTGTTAGCGTTCAGAACGAAACCTATTAACATTGAGGCTGAACTTGATTATCTTATTGAAAAGTTCTTTCTCACCTGCAACAACTATCCGACTGGATTTGCCTTTTAGCCAAACTTTTGCTCGGTCAAGACACGATTAAACTGGGCCGACTTTCAGCACACTCCTGCTCGCTCGAGATATCGGTTAGACGGCTTGACCTTCAGGACAACTTCTGACACGTCCGTTAGATGAACGGATAAGAGGAATCGCCAAGTATGGTGTCCACAGTTGACGCTCGCCGGTTTGATAACGATCTCAGGTGTCGCAATTCGTTATGGCCAGTTTCACTTTTCTCCTGACGCCAGCAAAATTTTGACAGCCAGCAGCAGTCTTGAAAAAGACTTACAGACGACCACCCCTTGGTGGGCTTTTGGTCGCTGTATTTTTCGCTGATACGTTATTGGCCATTTTTTTTTTTACTGCGCCTTGTTACATTCAATGGTTGTTCAAAAGCGTGCTGAAATTATTTCTGACGACTGAGATAAACGGAGCACGGATCATCGTCTTAGTTTTTGGCCTCCGCGATGTTATATAATATACGGCATGACTTCGCGTTATACCAGGCTCGAATCCTGTGTCGTGGGCACCATTTCGCTTATTGTAACGAAGTCAACTCATAACTGATAACTCATAACATGAGTGGAGTCTGGTGGATGATCTTTACAAATATACTTTATTCATGTTGATGACCGCTGGAATTAGTGTGGCAACCTTTCTGCTCGGTATCTTGATGGTAACTGCCCCTTTGACAACAAACCACGTCACGAATTGAGCATCTCTCCTCTCATTCGACCCCGATGCTCAATCGTGCTGTAGTATTTCCCACCTAAATACTACCAAAACCCCTTCCTCTGTTACAGTAGCTTGTTGTTGGCGTTAGTTAGTAAACACCAAGGGAGAGAGAAGAGAAGTCAACATCGCATTTGATTGTATTGAGATTTTGTATCAACCATCGCAAATAAAGCCTGTTCTACAATAACTTAACTGAACTTGTTGGTCCACTGTATGCACGTAGTGTTACAGGAGGATTAAATGGAGCCGCACACAGGATTCGATTTTACTTGGACGTCGCGGGTACAATGTGAAGTAAGAAAGTCACTCTTGATGTCAGTCTATAGTATTTGAGTTTCGCTTGAAAATTTTAGATACTCATCTAAACAAAAAGTTCCATCGAACCATTTTTTAATCGAGTAAGAAAGTTAAAATTTCAACATTTTTCGGACACTATCTAAATAAAAGGCATATATATCAAGACTGTGAATAGAGCCATTTACGTAACATGGTTGCCTATGGAGTGTTGATAAGCTGTTCTCATCATAACTATTTGAAGTAACGGGATTCTTGTCAAAAATATTATAAAGTTTGACCTGCCAGTATTTCAACCGTTGGTAACCTTGCATTGTGTTCGAAGGTCAGCCAGTCACATGCTAAGATTTGTCCAGGTCCAGGAGAAAAGAAATCTCAAAACGGATATAAACAACTTGAATTAAATGGAAATGTTGTTCTAAGAGAGCGGTTATCTTCTTTGTATCAAGATTACTCAGAGCAAACTCAAAGCCGTTATGTTCATTTAATCGTGACCTTGGGTGCCTAAAGAATTAAGCCAATTGCTCCTTTGGTTGGAAAGTACGAAGAAATTTCACTCGGGGTTGCTCTAATAAATCAGAATGTTTTTCAACAAAAGCGAATATATCGATAGGGAACCCTCGGAGGTGGTTGGGCAAACTGGGTTGCCGACCTGCTGAAAAGGGGACCCAAATTCAAATCGCTTTATTGAGCTAAACCAGTTTTCAAGACGTCGCCTAGATGTGCCCTGTTATCGGGTGAAAAGAATATATCAAGTCTGGTAGGGGCTCAACCAGGAGCTGAAAGTGAAAGTGGCGAAACCTGAGACGTCAGAAGAAGGACATCATTGAAGTCACGTTATCGGTTGGATGGCCAATAAGTGATACGCACTCCAGACGTTTGGGGTATACGTGAACCGTGACGAGGAAAACTTTCAACGAACATACGTAAATCCACGCTTCTCTTGGATCAGGATGGTAATTAATTAAAATATAACTGCTAAGAGAACATTTTTTTAATAAGACCATTTAGATAAGTCGTTATAAATGTGAATTTGCTCATATAAGTTGTGTATAGTAAAATATTTCAGCATAGCAAAAGAAACAACAGTATATGGCAACAGGCAGACCATCACAGCACAGTAGAGAAACAGGCATAATTGAAAATTATTTCAGCTGAGCTCAGGACGAGTTTTTTTTCAGGTACCAAGGAATATACAGAGGAAGAAGTAGGCATATTGTTTTAAGCTTGATATAAATTACAAAGAAGTTAATATGAATTACCTACATGTAGAATTACAACGTATCAGTACATGGTTGGGAGAATTAAAAGTGGCAGTTAGGGAAGTAGAAAATGTTGTAGAAACGTTGCAGAACAGAACGACTAGACAAGACCCTTATAGATTTAAGGTAGACTGCAATAGAGTAGGAAAGAATAACAGGAGACAGCCATTACTTAATAAAGACAGAAGACAATATGGTTATGACGAACCAAGGCCTGATGTATATAGGGTAAAAGACGGTGAGAACAGACGTAATGGTGAAAGGTCGGACTGGTATAGCTGTTATAGATACAAGAATGGTCCTGAGAGAGACTTTTCCAATAAGTTATGGAAGTGGCCATCCCATAGCAAGACTGCTAGGAAAAAACGTGACGACTGGTTTGAACAAAGACGGAAACAGTATTTGATGTCAGGGTCAAAGAACAGAGTAGAAAACGTAAGTAAGAATTCAACTACTAAGCTGGTTGCGAATCTGACTCTTAGACAAGAACAGAAGAAAATAGACCGAGAGACACAGACGCAAACAGATAAAATGATAGATAAGGAGACACAGACTCAGCTAGATAATATAGAGAAGAATGACCAAGTGCAAACTATTAAAACTCATCAGCTGAAATTAGAAAAGGGAGACACAGTTAAAATTAAGAAGGATAGACAGACGAGAACCAAAGATGAAAAGAGACCAAAGAGGAAAAGTATTGAGGAAAGAAATATTAACAGTCTGATGGTCAATAAAGGTACAACTGAGATGTCAAGTTCCTCAGGTATAGACATTAACTTAATCCCTAAATGGTGTAGGAATGTTAGGTGTGAGAGTTCAGGTTATGGAGAGAATATTTCAGGTAAAGATATGGGAGTTGTACAGAACCGGAGCATGAGGAATAAAAGTAAGAAGAAAGTCAGACGTTCTAAAGCCGACTATGGGAATAGGATCGACGTGTCTGCAGTAAACTACTACTATGAATCTGATGAGGGAACTATTATCAGTGTGTCATCTGAAGACGAGATGGGAAAATGTAAACGTTATGTAAGGTATACAGGAAACAGTGAGCAGACCGACGCAAATAAAGGAAATAGAAAGAAAGCATTTAAGAACAAGAATAGTAATAAACAGATAGTGGAAAATTACTCGACGACAGAAAGTGACTTAAGAAAATTAGAAGAATATATGACCTTAAGACCTGAGTACTTTAACAACAGATTAACAACAGATAGTGAAGATGACATAATTAAAGAAAGACGTACTAATGTATTAAGAGACAATGAAATATTTGGCTTGGATGCGCTTTATGGCTGTTAAAATTCTTTGGGTGACGAAGGACATATGGCATTGTTTTGGCTTATGAGAGGAATTGCGGTTTGAGCAAATACATATGGGCTGTCTAAAATAGGCAGATGCATTTTTTTTGGTGTAGCATCACATGGTACAGGGTAGGCAATAGTGTTGTTGAGGATAGAGAGTCACGGCAAATGATATTCTACGTGGATACGTAATACAGGATATCTTGTGTTTGGTTGCGGTGTAGGGAGAGTAAACAAGGTAGAAATTGAAATGTTCCTTGTCCGGAATGGCTGGATAAAGAGGGTTGATCACGTTGAGTGATGTATAACTGATGTGATTAAAGTAGAGTAGATTCAGCACAGAATTAGTAGAGAGAGAGAGATAAACTAAGTATGAATGCTCGTACTAGAGTGGATGGTTCGACTCAGAGCTATGACGTGATGTCTGAGATAGTTTCGCTTGGTGGTTTGAGAAGTAAGTATAGTATTGTTGACAGGTGAACCGAGAGTGTCTGATGAGAAGATATAGATTGAGGAGGAATTAAGTATCCTGTGTAAAATAGCCAGTAGAGCGCAAGAGTATTAAGAGTAAAAGACTGTGGAAACTGATGTTGAAGAATACGAGGTCTTGGTGAGGGCGATAAAGTAATTACGTCATGCTTGCGAAGAAAGAAGAGGTGATTAAATCTGAGAAACTTGTTGTGTGGAGAAGTATAGAATGAGTTACAAGGTTAGTGGCTCGTCGGAGTGAAGTTTGTTCTGAGAGATCGTTGATAGGGCTGGTTAGTGTGTAAAAGAGATATAGTTTGCGAGAGATAATGCATAGGTTATGACCTTTGAAAAGGAGAGTATGAGTGAAAAAAGTAGAAATAAGAAAACAGTTGAATTGTGAAAGTTCTGTTGAGTGTTGAAGTAGTTTGTCTGATAATCCGTTGTTCTTGTAGGTGTAAAAATGTAGACAAACATATGTGCGTCGAGTATGGATAGGATGATGACAAGTGATAAGTACAGCATGCATGTACAAGGTGTTTAGTCCGTGCGTGAGTATAAGTGTAGACAAACAGGTGTTCGTCGCGCTGAGTGAAGCAGGAGTGAGGTTTTGAAACGTCGTCAAGTGTCAATGTGGGTGGAAGTGATCGCCACACTTAGGCTTGGTAGTTGTTGATACATGGTTGTCCAATTGTTCAGAGAATTGAATAGCCTTATTACAACTGTTGTCAATATCATCTTCTGGTTTGCCATTTGATGATATTATACTTCCTAGGCACTTGAGACTCTTTACTTGTTTCGAGAAATGTTCGTTTAGCTGAATGGTTGTCGTTTGTTCTTCTTTGGTTATAGTTGTTGCCTCTGTTTTGCTTGTGCTAAATTGTTAAAGTAGGTGATTAGAAAGGTGTGATGTCTTTTGTTTGGAATGTGTGATCTTGGACGGAATTTATGGAAGTTGTATGACAGGTTGACAGAAAGAGAGTTAACATCCTGAATGACGTTTCATAAAATATGTTTAGTATTGTTGACAGTGACATGTTGAAGTATGAATGCCTGATACTGAGAAATGAGGAAAGTGAGGTCCGTTGTCAGTTATAAGTGGTGTGGGTTGCTGTTCTGTAAGAATCCCGATAAATAGGAAGAGGAGTGAAAGATACGGAGGTAAACAAGATTAGATAAATGAATGTTAGAGAACATGTTCCGATAAGTGTGACTGGTTTAACTATCATCGCGGTGCAAGAACGCTAGGAGAGACTTGAGGATAGCTTAGAGTAGTTGTGGTAAGATGTTAAGAAAGTACTGATGCAGGAGAATGAAATATTACTTGCGTCGGGTAGACGAGAAACTTAAAAGTAGAATTAGTCGTTGGTACAGTAGATAGATGTATTGGTGAGAGGTCTATATTAAATAGACAAAGTTTTGTTGGATGTAGCAGGGTGGAGATACCGTAGTTAACGGTAATGAGTAAGAAGTTGTAGTAATTCTTGGTGCAAATCTAGGGGATAACCTTCTCTTTAGCGAGAAGTCAGTTTTTTTTTTTTTATTGAATTTGAGATTTCAATGCATCATATATGGTATGTTATAGTATTTTTTATTGACTTGGTTTTGTAGAATGATTGCCAATTGATTTTATGATTTGACTTCTTGAGTTTTCTTAAATAGATAAATAAGTTAGTTATTGTTAGTCCATAAAAGAGACTAACAATATATAGGATGTATGTTATATGATTTTAAAATATGTTTTTCTTTGAATGAGTTAATACCCTTAATTGATATGAGGGGAAACATAAATGATGTATACAAACTTTGGGGGGGGGGGGGGGTATGATGTCCTGTTGTGATTTTATTTCGCTTCACTCATAATTTAAGTGAATTGTCTTGTATGTTGAATGGTAATTACCTTGTTTATATATATATGTTAAAAATTAGTTAAGTTAAGTTTAATTTACATGGTTTTGTCTAGAATAAAGGCAATACATGGGGCTTTATTTAGGACCCTTCGTTCAGAAAATAGTAATAAACTACTGAGAACTAGTAGAGAGACACATTCTCTTTGTGAATAACAAGTTTATGAGTATATTCTGCTAGCAAGATTGCTGTGATAATCAGCGTTGGGAGGTTAAGTTGTGGAAACATAGGCCATACTTAAGTGACGGGGTTACTACACAAATAAAATGGTTATGGGGAAGTTAAAAATAAGAGCTACATTAAGTCACCATTGATTGAATATATATGGATTGGACGCCATATTGGGGAAGAAAAGATTAATGTGAATAGCAGTGGGGTAAATGTGGGGAAAGTTTATAACATGGTCTCCACGGGGTCGCAAGTTAACATGGATTTTATAAAAGAAGAAGTGAGTACGCCAGACAGTCTGAAGACGAAGTAAAACATGAATTGAATCCATGTTTTCTGGGTACAATAGTGAAGGGGTGTAAGTGTGAAATGAACATTGTCACCGTGGAGACAAAATGACATGGGGTTTTTGAGGGTCCGTGATATATGGACTGTAATAGAATAACGTTGATTGCAAGCAGTCACAGACATGAGTTCAGGGGTAGTATATTGTTGCTGTTGATAACGGCATAAGTAGAAGTTTTAGTAGATATGCCCATAATAAATTGACATTAGTGGCTTGCTGAAGTTTTCGGCAAGATTAACAGGGAATTCTGAGCGAGGTATAGGAGAAGATTAGTTATGTGAGGTGATCTGTATAATGGGGAAAGAGGTCTGTAATATATAGACATTTGGGAGTGAATAAAATTGGTGCTTGATGCTGTAGATAGCAGCGTAAACTGTTACCATAATAAGTGGTACTGTAGAAGATATAATTGTTTTAGACTTTATTACATAAAGTCTCAAATGACATAGGGGGGTAAAGGTGTGTGTGATTTAGCTAAGTGTGGTATTTTTGTGAGAAAGAGTTCTACTTCTTTGAATCTCCGGTGCGCACCGATTCTTTGTCTTCCTGTCGTGTGCGAGTGATTTCAGGTTAGTTGAAAGTGGAGAAGCAGTAATGTGGAGGTAATACGGGTAGTGATGACAATAGGGAGTTGAGGTAGTATCAGAAGGGTACAGCGTTTGAATTTTTAAGCGGAGTGTTTATTTCAAAAAGGTAACCATATGTGTTATGATGTATTGTATAAAGTTGAGATTTAAATGTTATTGAGGATATGTAAATAATATGTGTTATGTTTGAAGAGTCAGAAACGAAGAAGAAGTATGACTCCATAGTGGGTTGCTATGTGGTACAATTGGAAGGAAATATTCACCTAAAAAAGAGTTAGTTTGGGGCGGCTTAGAGAAATTATGGGAGGTAAGGAGAGAAGATGTAGGATACAAGGGGTTAGGAATAAAGACTTTTGAAGAAGAAAAGTCTTTTAAAATCACAGGGAGGTGTAGCAGAATGAATATCTTATTAGTATCAGCTAGGTGTGCAAGCCTACAGCACGCTTGAGCATCAAGATAGAACAGCTAGAAGTATGCTCAAGTCGTGACGTAGCTTGTTGTTGGGGTTAGTTAGTAAACACCAAGGGCGAGAGAAGAGAATTCAACATCGCATTTGATTGTATTGAGATTTTGTATCAACCATCGCAAATAAAGCCTGTTCTACAATAATCTAACTGAACTTGTTGGTCCACTGTATGCACGTAGTGTTACAGTAGTGATATATGGATAATACTTTAATGTGAGGTAATGATATAGTGATACTATTTTAATGTAAGGTGATGATATAGTTATGCAACCTAACTGTGATGTAGTGATATATGGATAATACTTTAATGTGAGGTAATGATATAGCGATACTATTTTAATGTAAGGTGATGATATAGTGATACTACTCTAAATGTAAGGTGATGATATAGTGATACTACTCTAAATGTAAGGTGATGATATTGCGATACTATTTTAATGTTAGGTGATAATATAGTGATACTACTCTAAATGTAAGGTGATGATATAGCGATAATGCTCTAAATGTGAGGTGCTGATATAGTAATACTACGCTAAATCTGAGGTGTTGATAAAGTGATACTACCCTAAATGTGACGTGTTGATATAGTAATACTACTTTAAATGTGAGGTGATGATATAGTGATACTACTATAAATGTGAGGTGATGATATAGTGATACTACTCTAAAGGTGAGTTGATGATACAGTGATACTACTCTAAATGTAAGGTGATAATGTAGTTATGCTACTCTAAATCTTAAGTGATGATATAGTGATACTACTCTAAATGTAATGTGATGATATAGTGATACTACTCTAAATCTTAAGTGTTGGTATAGTGATACTACTCTAAATCTTAAGTGATGATATAGTGATACTACTCTAAATGTAAGGTGATGATATAGTGATACTACTCTAAATCTTAAGTGTTGGTATAGTGATACTACTCTAAATGTTAGGTGATGATATAGTAATACTACTCTAAATGTTAGGTGATGATATAGCGATACTACTCTAAATGTGAAGTGGTGGTATACTAATACTACTCTAAATGTAAGGTGATGATATAGTTATACTACTCTAAATCTTAAGTGTTGATACAGTGATACTACTCTAAATGTAAGGTGATAATGTAGTTATGCTACTCTAAATCTTAAGTGGTAATACTACTCTAAATATGAGGTGATACAGTGAGACTGCAAAAAGAAAGAAAGAAAGAAAGAAAGAAAGAAAGAAAGAAAGAAAGAAAGAAAGAAATCGAAAGGCAAACATACATAAATAGATAAAGAAGTTAAACATAATATATGGAAGAGAGAATACACAGTGTACGAAAAACCACATGAACGAAAGACTGGCAGAATGAACGATGAGAAGAAAGTAATTTAATACTGAATGAAAGTAAACAAGAGAAATAAACAAAGACATAAACAGAAAGAAAGAGAGAAAACAATAAAAAGAAGGAAAGAAAGTAGAAGGTAGCGCAAAAGACAAACGAGTATAAATAGATAAACAACTTTAACCGAGTTAAAGTGACAGAGAATTAATAATAATAAAATAAACACATAAGAAAGAAGCAAATAATGAAGAATGCAAGCAAGAATTACACAGGAACAGAGCGTAAGTAAAATGTAGACGCAGTACTTATGTAGACTTACCGAGAGCTCTGTTTCCAGTGGGTGTCTGTAGTTTACGATATTCATACAAGTCGGGTATATGTTCGCTTGTTTGTTTCTTATTGCCGTTTTCAGACAACAAATCATAACTAGAATTAGTCCTTAGTGGCGTCTGAGCACTACGGGGTTTCTTAGACGTTGATATGTTCGGTGACGTTCTCTTCTGATGTCCGCTACTCTTATTTTTGCATAGTAAATGTGGCACTTTTGTGGAGATATTAACATTGGAAGTGTTCGGCTTTTCTTTTGTTTTTTGGTTACATGCGGTACTTTTATCTCTGACCTTTTTCCTTCCAAGGCTACGCGTAGAATTTGTCTGTCTGTTGGTAAGACTGACTCCGGGTTTCTTCTCGGACAAGGAATCTGTCTTGAAAGACGTAGGTTCTGAAGTTGATGATGTTAAATGTGCGATCCTCTCATTGGAGTCAGAATCTCTTTCAAGATTAACGTATTGATGATCAACCCTATTATCGGCAAAATTATCACCTTGGTGGGCGAGAGTTGCCAACTCTTGACAAGATTCTAACAATTCTTGAGCAAGCTTATGGAGTTCATCAAGATCTGATGCTTCTTGGATGCATTCTTTAGATGTTTCCGGCTCCACGTGGCTCAGTAACCTCCAAGACCCATGCAAACCCAGCTTTTCATTGCGGTTACTGTTTGTTCCGTAAGACACGAAGCTTTGATCTTCTTCATCTATATCCTCTTCAAGCTCCTGAAGATCGTCAACCGATCTGCTTCTTAAGATTGCCCTGGTCTGTCTTTGAACTGGCGATGGAGGGTCAGAGATGTCTACCCACGTGTCTTCGTCCCACTGCATCTGTCAGAAGGAAAGACAAAAAGTGTTAATGTCTCGTAACTCAATATTATCTTACATAGATCAGCGCTATCTCGTAACACCAAGATCACAATATACAAAACACTGATTAGACCAGTTGAGCTGCATGGCTCTGAAACCTGGAGTACAATTAAAGGAGACGAAGCCTTGTTACAAACCTTTGAGAACAAAGTCTTAAGACGCATCTTTGGGCCTATTAGGGATACACAAAGTGGAGAGTGGAAAAGAAGAAGCAACAAAGACAATTATGATCTGTTTAAGTCCCAGCTAATCACTGGTATCATGAAGGCTAATAGACTGCAATGGCTGTGGCATATAGAAAGAATGGAAGATAATGGGGAAACAAAACTCACTTACACTCAAGAAATAAATGACCGTAGACCCCGAGGTAGACCAAGAAGACGGTGGAGAGATAATATACATACAGACCTACAAGCACTTGGAATCAGCGACTGGCAAGAAAAGGTCAACCAGAGAGACGAATGGAGACGAAATGTATCTGCAGCAAAGAACCTCAATGGCTCGGAATGCTGAAGAAGAAGAAGAAGAAGAAGAAGAAGAAGAAGAAGAAGAAGAAGAAGAAGAAGAAGAAGAAGAAGAAGAAGAAGAAGAAGAAGAAGAAGAAGAAGAAGAAGAAGAAGAAGAAGAAGACGAAGAAGAAGAAGAAGAAGAAGAAGAAGAAGAAGAAGAAGAAGAAGAAGAAGAAGAAGAAGAAGAAGAAGAAGAAGAAGAAGAAGAAGAAGACGAAGAAGAAGAAGAAGAAGAAGAAGAAGAAGAAGAAGAAGAAGAAGAAGAAGAAGAAGAAGAAGAAGAAGAAGAAGAAGAAGAAGAAGAAGAAGAAGAAGAAGAAGAAGAAGAAGAAGAAGAAGAAGAAGAAGAAGAAGAAGAAGAAGAAGAAGACGAAGAAGAAGAAGAAGAAGAAGAAGAAGAAGAAGAAGAAGAAGAAGAAGAAGAAGAAGAAGAAGAAGAAGAAGAAGAAGAAGAAGAAGAAGAAGACGAAGACGAAGAAGAAGAAGAAGAAGAAGAAGAAGAAGAAGAAGAAGAAGAAGAAGAAGAAGAAGAAGAAGAAGAAGAAGAAGAAGAAGAAGAAGAAGAAGAAGAAGAAGAAGAAGAAGAAGAAGAAGAAGAAGAAGAAGATCAGTACGTGGTTCCCAAATAATAACAGTAATGACATTATTCATGAAAGTTTAGTTTAGTTTAGTTTAGTCGATGGATCCACATCACGGTACACGGGTGTAACCTATAAGTGCTCCGTTCTACTCCTAATTCAAACCTGAGTCCGGAGACTCTCAGCTCAGTGCACGAACTCCGTAGCATCGGCGAGGATCCTGAAATACTTTGGGTAGATTTTTAACTCGAAATTTTGCCCGGGCAGCGCCGTTAGGCTACTCTTTTTCGATTTCCAAATGCCAAGGGAGTTTTTTACGTGCGTAACAATACACACAGTCGTCCGATCTCACAACCCAGAGACCAGGGGAAGTTCTGTTACTAGAAGTCCACTTGAAAATATCCCGGCGCTCACTGGGGCTTAAACCCGGGACCTCCAGCACTCGAGGCGCACACCATACCTCGAGACCACTCAGCCCCCCCCCCCCTGAATTCATGAAAGTAAATGGATATAGGCAAAGTCATATGTTGTTCTCGTATGCATGATGCGGTGACACAGTGGTTAGTGCGCTTGCTTGTCAAGCGAGTGGTGTAGGTTCAATTCCCAGCAGAGGCCGGAATATAATTTTCCTAACCAGTACTTCTCTATGGTTGACCTAGCATTTAAAAAATGGATACCCGACAATTGTTACTATTCTAGGAATTGTGTGGAGAAGAAAGACGATGAGGTAGGGTACTGGCGACCCTATCTCGTGTCGTAGGCTAGAATATGCGAAGGTCGAACATTTCACATCACAATTGCAGTATCTACTATAGGACTCCCTTTGCCCTTTACACACAGCATGGGCGCACAGTGACTACCAGGCTTGCCTTCCAAGTCTGTGACCATGTGTTCGAATCCTATTTGAGCCGGGAATTCTGTTACATTGACGTGAGATTTGAGAGCCACCCATATTAAAATGAATACCAGGAAATATTTAGGGAGAGAAGTAGACATTCCAGCGAATCAGGATTTGAGGAAAGGACGATGGTCCTGGATGGACACAGGTGGGAGAAATAATAATAATATAATGATAATAATACCACTAGGATGCCCTTTCTCTGGGACGCAAAGGGCAAACGGAATAGGGGTACACCTAAAATACACAGAAGAAGAAGAGGAATGTGAGAAGGAGGGGGATGTGGATGTGGAGAAAGAGAAATAAAAAAGGAAAAAACAATGAAGAGGAAGAATAATAAGAATAAAATGATGATAACGAAGAAGATGAAGAATAAGAAGAAGAGGACAAGGAAGATGAAGAGGATGAAGGGAAGGAGGAGGAAGAGGAGGAGGAGGTAGAAGAAGAAGAAGAAGAAGAAGAAGAAGAAGAAGAAGAAGAAGAAGAAGAAGAAGAAGAAGAAGAAGAAGAAGAAGAAGAAGAAGAAGAAGAAGAAGAAGAAGAAGAAGAAGAAGAAGAAGAAGAAGAAGAAGGAGAAGAAGAAGAAGAAGAAGAAGAAGAAGAAGAAGAAGAAGAAGAAGAAGAAGAAGAAGAAGAAGAAGAAGAAGAAGAAGAAGAAGAAGAAGAAGAAGAAGAAGAAGAAGAAGAAGGAGAAGAAGAAGAAGAAGGAGGAGAAGAAGAAGAAGAAGAAGAAGAAGAAGAAGAAGAAGAAGAAGAAGAAGAAGAAGAAGAAGAAGAAGAAGAAGAAGAAGAAGAAGAAGAAGAAGAAGAAGAAGAAGCAGCAGAAGCAGCAGCAGAAGAAGAAGAAGAAGCAGAAGAAGAAGACGACGACGACGTAGACGACGAAGACGACGAAGCCCTTTTAAACCCCTATAACCAATGTCCCCAAGGGCGTGAGATTAGGGTCCTATACTTTACTTTTCTCAAGACATGTGCATATATTAAACTTAATGTACGCAAATTAAGTAAAGAATTCCATTGCACCTGAACTGCCAGATTAGCACAATCCATGTTCTTTGTGTAATTCGCTTTAAGTTCATTTAGATCAGATTACTTATATTTATTATGTTGGGCATTTGCTGAAGTGGTTCTGCACTATTTTGCATATCTAGTGGTGTTACAAAATAGTACAGGAATCTTTTCAAGCCAAGTTTTGGTATACGATGCAAGCTCCGTGTTCTGGGCAAATTGGCACTGAGTAGGTAATCCGGTCAAAATCATGCCGGTCTCATTTGTTTCCTAGGAAATTTCCCGATATAAATGTTAGGTTGGGTCAAACGCGAAGCACAGGACGGTGAGGATAAAACCAAAGCCTCGATGGGAACTCGAACACACGGCCACTTCGTTGGCAGAAAAGAGTGCTATTCATTGAGTTATTCCGGCTTCCATTCCCACCGGTTCCCATTCCCACCGGTTCTCATTCCCGCCAGCTCCCATTCCCACCTTGAATTGAAAGCAATATAAAACAATCCCATAAGTTTAGACTTGCAATGTGTCTGTGAAATGTTAGGTGCATCTGTCGTGAAATACTGAGAGTTAATGATTCCCAGATCGACGACGGTATACAGCGAATACCCAGGTAGGAGAAGGGTTAATGAAACAGAAGGATAACCACAAAGGATTGACCAGCGCATGTGTATGTAGGTCAAGGCGGGAGAGTCGACTACAACACAGGTGACATGTAGAGTGGAAAAATTGGTTTGCTACAAAGACAGACAGTATCATGGACCAGCCTATTGCGTTCTGGAGGTAGGTTTGCGACTAAGACTGGACAGCAGAATGCGGTTTGGTTGTATTAAACAACGGAAAAGTTCGAGATCAGAAATTTTCCACTGACAAGGGATAATGAAGTCTGAATTTGCTTTGTCCAGCAATGTCAAGGATTATGCGACATAGACTGAGCTATAAAGAGTAGCCACTTTCTTTGTCAGTTTAGTGTGTGTATTCCCAACTGGACGAGAAGAGAGAATTATGTGTCCTGTAATGAAAAGAAATATCCTCCCTTATAATGGGATAAAGTGCTTGGCTGCGGATTAATTTCGATTCGTGGATCTACATTAATTCTATAAAGGAACATAGATGTGTATAAGGTATATTAAAATATAGTTTTAGAATAGGAATATAGATGAGCGTGTATTACCTTTATCATTACATATTATTAGTGGGTGTTTTAGACTGAGGTGAATTCTTATGTCTTATGCTGATGGTGACTTCGAAAGCCTTGTCATTATGGCTGGAGAAGGACACTTGCATAAGTTAGGAGTAAGGGGCGGACGCTTACCACTCGACTTGTTATATTCATCCACAGGTTCCCAGTTTCTAGGGACATTAGAGAAGAAAGGAAAAAATACTCTACTTGAACCAATAAAGTACATACTTAGATCCAGAAAGAACCTAAACAGTTTGTTCAGATGAACAAATACTAACATCCAGTAAAATACAGAAGACTGTATGCTAACACTCATATACCACTGGGGCTCCTAAACAGAAAGAGATGTTAAGGTGGGGCAAGCAGAGACTTCAACCTACATACGACTTGCATACATAGAGTAGAAGGAATAGACAAAGACAATAGTGATAATCATAATAGACAATAGGAAGAACATTGACAATGTGGTGTTTTTTCTCGATGATGGATACTTAATATCATGAAACCGATTTGGGCACAGTCATAAACTTACGGGACTTTTATAGCAATACGGTGACTCAGTAGTGAACAGTTTGTTTTCATTTCACTAACGGATTTACCATCAGACTCAAGCCTACGGATCATCCCGGGTGAGCTCTGTCCTGTTTGATGTGATGTCCTGTAATCGTGAAGAATGACTGGCGAGAAGATACCGCTGATAGACATTCTGAGTTCATTCTGTCACCAACAATAGAATACACTAGCAACTACACAGACAATATCCACCCATACACCAGACATAGTTTTAAATTAAATCTTTTATTTAATGTGGAAAAGAACTGTTGTCGAAGTATGTGTTGAGAGAATAATAGAGAGAGAGAGTGAAAGAAAGAGATATATGGAAGGGAAGACAGAAGAGAGGAGTGTAGACGAAAAGTCAGTCAATAATCCCAACAGATAATCAGTTTAAAGATGTGCATGTTGATCCCACTCTCTTCTCGGGGAAACTACATCACATAATTGGTGGAGCAAGCGGGATACATACATATACTCATATGACCTAAGGCATAACAAGGCATATGCACAGAGAGAGGTACCTGTATATTGGCACAGGCATAGCGGAGTACCTACATGTTGGGACATACTGATTGGAAGAAATATAAGTATATATTGATGACTTTTAATGGAAGGACGTCCATTGGATATATGGTGCCATTACATTTATGGTAGAAACATTTCATGAATGCTGGTGACGTTACAGTGAGAAAGTTCCAGACAGAATGAATGTGGATAGGTGGTAAGATACATTACATACCTAGTCACACGGTCACACGTCTACATAAGTCTTTATCCTATATCTCCTCTTGTGGATGAGAAAGTGGTTGGGATGTACTGTGTGGTGTTGTAGATTAATAATATTAGATAGGCATAGAAAATGATATAGGTTCTAGGTAGATTATCTGTTTATAGTGAGTACTCTTTACTGCCTTGAGGTGTCTTTACTCAACGTGCTGACTTACCTGCTTTAACTATGGCCACCCCCAAACTAACTACAGCAGAACTTAGGGCCAACGGAGAAGAAATTGGGTTGGCTGGTTCAGACTTAACTGATTACATACAAGAAAGAGAGCGAGAGATTCGTCAAGCGGAACGAGAAGAGCGAAAGACCGAGTTGGAAGTGAGAAGAATAGAGGTGGAGACCAAGAGACTGGAAATGGAACAAGAGGCCAAGAAAATGGACCAGGAGACCAAGAAACTGGAAATGGAACAAGAGGCCAAGAAAATGGACCAGGAGACCAAGAAACTGGAAATGGATCAGAATGCCAGGAGACAAGAAATGGAACATGAATACCGCTTGAAAGAGTTAGAACTCAAGACACAAACTAAGGGTGAAATAGATGCAGCAGAAGGAAGTTCATCTTCACCTGGGGCAACCTACATGATTGGACAGGGTTACCATGCCATGAAGTTTCCTTTAGCAGTCTATGATGAAAGTAAAGAAAAGATATTCCAGTTTTTGGATCGGTTCGAGGCTATGGCAATCGCTATGGGACTGGAAAGATCCAGATGGGCTCTTAAAGTATCCCAGGCGTTACGTGGTTCAGGGTACGAGGTCTACACACGCCTACCACCAGGACAGGAAAATCAGTACGAGGAATTGAAAGCAGCTTTGATGAAACATTATGAAGTCACAGCACAAACATATCGGAAAAAGTTTAGATCGTCTAGACGAGAGCCGGGAGAGCTATTCGCCGCATACAGTCTAAGGCTGAAATCCTATCTCCAGAAATGGATGGACTTGGCAGAATTCAAGAGGGATTATGAGAGTCTCGAAGAGATGATGGTGGTCGACCAGATGCGAAAGCAAATGTCGAAACCTCTCAGAACCTTCTTGGGAGAACAAGGGGCGGAACGAATTGATGTGGTGAACAAGCTGGCGGAACGATTCGTGGAAGTACATGGTGAAGCGGCGGAACTAAGTACTGAAACCAAAGGTCAGGAAAAACAAGAGAAAAAGAAACCTAAAAACTGGGAAGGAGAAAAAGTGGAACCTTATATAAAGCACACAGAGGAGAGTTCAGAGAAGGTGAAGGTAGGAAACCAGAGCAACTCGAATTCTCAAGCGAAACGACCGTGGTCCGAGAAGTGGTGCTCGATTTGCAAGGCGGCCTCGCACAACACAAAAGACTGCAGATCGAAACCTAAAAGTTCTTACTTCGCAGCATGCAAAGTGATTCCTACATCGGTGATCACAGACAAGGCTGAGGTCGGCGAAGGAGAAAGGAACAAAAAGGACACACGGAAACCTAGGAAAGGAACAGGATGCACACAATGCCAGTCGATAACACATAATACTGTGGACTGCAGATGCAAGGCAAAACACGCCAATTGCATAACCAACCTCGAGGAATCAAAAGAGGAAGGGAAGGAAAAGGTCAAGGAGATGAAAGACACTCAGGACCAAGAGAGACCACCTGTGGTGGAACTGATTGAGGTGAATGGACAACCAGTCCAATGTTTATACGATACAGGATTGGATGGGGAAGCGGTGGTGGACGCCAGCTTGGTAAGCCCAGACCAACTTACAGGGGAGACCATAGAGCTAAAGCCGGCAATGAGGAGTGCTGTTACCATGACGCTGCCAATCGCCAAGGTGGAGATTAAATCCAGGTACGTCACGGGCATTATTCCTGCGGCTGTATTAGCTGACTCCCTATTCCCAATGATCATTGGCACGAAATATGTCTTTTTGGGGATGCCCAAACAGCCAACCCACAAGGGAACAGTAGTCAGTGGATCGCAAGGGAAGGAAAAAGAGGCAGAGACACTATGCGACAACTCAGGGATAGGAGAATTGCATATTGCCCAGAGGAAGGATACTACGTTGCATCCTTGCTACAGGAAGCTGCAAAGAAGTGCTGAGCCACCAGAACGGGGACAGTACTTTCTGAAGAATCAACTACTCTATCGGAGAGCTGGGAGGGGAGATAACTTGCACGAGCAGTGGGTGGTTCCAGAGACCCACCGTCCTCACATTCTTCAGAGTGGACACATCATAGGCGAGAATCGACATATGGGTGTCAGAGAGACCTTGCAGCAAATATCCGGCCATTATTGCTGGCCAGGAATGACCGGAGATGTACGCCGGTGGGTGAAGTCTTGTTCGGAGTGCCAGAGAGCACCACCCAACAAGCGAATCAAGAGGAAACTAGCTCTTAAAGTGGAAGACAAAGTGGAAGTGTGGAGTCCAGCAGAGACCAATATACTCCAAGTAGGATGGAAAGGACCTTATCCTGTGGAAAAGGTGGTGTCCAAGAACATCTACAAAATACGGATCGGGGAAGAGAAGAAAAATCTCCCTAGACATCTCATTAGGAAATATGAAGAGAGATCCGGGAGCAACGCTTCGCACTTTATGGTGATGGCAGCCATTGGGACAAAGGGTACCAGTCCAGACGAAGACCAGAGATCACCAGTACAACATAGGAGGGCCTATGGGACAGTACGTGATAGGTCAGATTTACCCAACGACAGGAGGAGGGAAATCACAAGTCAGGGAAAGGACAAGAGTGAACGTTTCACCGGTAACCAAGTTCAGAAGGGGTGGGTAACGTCGGGAAAAGCGAGAATTACCCAGGACTCCAACCGAAGATTGGCTGACCAGATACAATATCGCCCAAGATGGTCCTGGAAGCAAAAGTCCAGGAGGTTTGGGAAAGACGACTCGGTCCGACGAGGACGAGGCGGAACATCCCCAGAGGCAAAGCCGGGGGAAACCAAGAGGACATGGAAGCAGTGTTACAATCAAGATGGGACAATCCGTCTGTTTTGTGAGCCGTCGCTGACGCAAGTCGAAAGTAGGTCGACCGGACGTACAGGAGCGAGGAGCCAACACTAGTTTCAGTCGTTAGTAGTATAGTAGGGTGTCAATTAGAGCGCCTACTGGATAATGATGGGAGCCATGTGAGGATCCAATCACATCATCAACACGTGATGTTAATAGCTACTTCGCAGAAGCTCAACGCACGGTGGATGTGATGGACGTTGTTGCTGCAACTGGACTTCACAGTGGAATACATTTTTGGTAAGGAAAATGTAGGAGCAGATTTATTATCCCGACATCTAGCTCCGGAGGAAGAAGATTAGGATTGTGGATCATGGGAATCAAACCTACAGTGAGAAAGATTCGACGCGGTCTAATCTCTTAAGAGGGGGCCTATGTCGTGAAATACTGAGAGTTAATGATTCCCAGATCGACGACGGTATACAGCGAATACCCAGGTAGGAGAAGGGTTAATGAAACAGAAGGATAACCACAAAGGATTGACCAGCGCATGTGTATGTAGGTCAAGGCGGGAGAGTCGACTACAACACAGGTGACATGTAGAGTGGAAAAATTGGTTTGCTACAAAGACAGACAGTATCATGGACCAGCCTATTGCGTTCTGGAGGTAGGTTTGCGACTAAGACTGGACAGCAGAATGCGGTTTGGTTGTATTAAACAACGGAAAAGTTCGAGATCAGAAATTTTCCACTGACAAGGGATAATGAAGTCTGAATTTGCTTTGTCCAGCAATGTCAAGGATTATGCGACATAGACTGAGCTATAAAGAGTAGCCACTTTCTTTGTCAGTTTAGTGTGTGTATTCCCAACTGGACGAGAAGAGAGAATTATGTGTCCTGTAATGAAAAGAAATATCCTCCCTTATAATGGGATAAAGTGCTTGGCTGCGGATTAATTTCGATTCGTGGATCTACATTAATTCTATAAAGGAACATAGATGTGTATAAGGTATATTAAAATATAGTTTTAGAATAGGAATATAGATGAGCGTGTATTACCTTTATCATTACATATTATTAGTGGGTGTTTTAGACTGAGGTGAATTCTTATGTCTTATGCTGATGGTGACTTCGAAAGCCTTGTCATTATGGCTGGAGAAGGACACTTGCATAAGTTAGGAGTAAGGGGCGGACGCTTACCACTCGACTTGTTATATTCATCCACAGGTTCCCAGTTTCTAGGGACATTAGAGAAGAAAGGAAAAAATACTCTACTTGAACCAATAAAGTACATACTTAGATCCAGAAAGAACCTAAACAGTTTGTTCAGATGAACAAATACTAACATCCAGTAAAATACAGAAGACTGTATGCTAACACTCATATACCACTGGGGCTCCTAAACAGAAAGAGATGTTAAGGTGGGGCAAGCAGAGACTTCAACCTACATACGACTTGCATACATAGAGTAGAAGGAATAGACAAAGACAATAGTGATAATCATAATAGACAATAGGAAGAACATTGACAATGTGGTGTTTTTTCTCGATGATGGATACTTAATATCATGAAACCGATTTGGGCACAGTCATAAACTTACGGGACTTTTATAGCAATACGGTGACTCAGTGGTGAACAGTTTGTTTTCATTTCACTAACGGATTTACCATCAGACTCAAGCCTACGGATCATCCCGGGTGAGCTCTGTCCTGTTTGATGTGATGTCCTGTAATCGTGAAGAATGACTGGCGAGAAGATACCGCTGATAGACATTCTGAGTTCATTCTGTCACCAACAATAGAATACACTAGCAACTACACAGACAATATCCACCCATACACCAGACATAGTTTTAAATTAAATCTTTTATTTAATGTGGAAAAGAACTGTTGTCGAAGTATGTGTTGAGAGAATAATAGAGAGAGAGAGTGAAAGAAAGAGATATATGGAAGGGAAGACAGAAGAGAGGAGTGTAGACGAAAAGTCAGTCAATAATCCCAACAGATAATCAGTTTAAAGATGTGCATGTTGATCCCACTCTCTTCTCGGGGAAACTACATCACAGCATCATTATTCTGTAGGCCTGACCGCACTGAGTAGTAAGTTCGATATAGCCGTGTTGATTTGGGTGATATGAAGTGTCAGCCGTTCAGAAAACAATGGAAGACTACTGAATTAACATTGATTAGTAAATTTAAAAAAAAATGTTGGATATCCCTTGCAGGACGTTGCAGTCAACACCAGCATTTTTCAGCTGCTGTTGATGTACTAGGTAAATTTTACGTTCAGTAGTATGCCATTGCTTTCTGAACGACCGGCTCCCATACCAACACGTTATAACACAACGCGATACGGTCTGCTGCACAAATCGGTCGCGGCTGTGTTTCGAACGCCTGGTAAGCGGCCCATGAACCGCTTTCGCAAGCCTTTGGCCACAGAGACGACTACTAGTGAATTACAAGCAGCTAATAAATGCTGGAGTTGATCGCAAAGCCCTATACACGACACATGCTACATTTTAGCTACTACTACTACTAATACTACTGTCACGGGACCACTGGAGTTAACGATCAGATGATAGATTTACAGAGACAGCTGCAACTTTTTGTTGATAGGGGGGGGGGTGGGGACACTTCCATCGGATCAAACGAAACCAAAAGTCCTTGAGATTTCCCCAGGACACAGGAAAATTGTCGGCATGTTATTTTACCCGAATCGCAAGATGAAAGGAAAAACGCCGTCTTGATTTGGTTGCCGCCAAGACCACCTGTTGTTGACAGCGAATGACGTCACTCGGACAATCTCCGACTGGAGAAACCATAACTTATTTGCCGCCAGTGTGAAAAATGGAATTAAACTAGACTGAAGTGTTTGGCTAGCTCTGTTCTAATTTGGAAAGAATCTATTGTGTTCTGTGCCAATTAAAGTTGATGAACATGTGTCTTTCATGGCAATGTGTAGATTCAATTCAGGATAGAGCTGGTGTACATAAGGTTCCACTCCGGTTATGAAGAAAACAAGCTGAACATTCACTGTTTAAGATTCTGGATGATTCAGTGAAGGAAGTTTTATTCAGCGGCTTTTGCTCTGGGCCCATAATCAAGAGGGTCTGAAGGAACATGGCTCTGTTGAGCAGAAACAGATAACTATCTGGAAATGACTCCTTAGTGATAGGGTTCACGGAAGTTGAGTGAAATCATTTTCCATACCACATGTAAAAAGAACAATATGAGTTATAAGGGGAACAGGAACAACGAACATAGCGTTATTCTCAGTTATTAGATTCCTGTGGAACTGTAATCATTAACTGTGTAATCGTGAAACTCTAGAACATTTAGGAATGAATCATTTTGTTGCAAGTGGCAGTGATCCGTGTTTTCACGATACAGGGATTGTTAAATCTCAGAACGGTAGAGACATTTAGTAACATTGTGTGTGATCGATTCGGGATCAGTAGTGGACTATATCCGTGATTGGTGACCAGGTATTTGGGTTATCAAAGAGCTACCGGAGGAAGTCAACATCTGGCAGGAGGGACACATCGTTTGGTGAGGTCATTGTGTGCTGAGCTATGATGATGTTGTGTGGCCATTACCGGGATGATCAGACTTTGCTCCTGAGCTGTCCGGTCTGATTCTGCAGACACACTAGAGCAGTGGTTCTCAACCGGTGGGGAATTCCCCCCCCCCCCCAGGGGGGAATTTGAGGGTTTCCAGGGGGGGGGGGGGAATGAAGACATTGTCAAATTGGCTTCAGGACCACACAAAACATGATCGGGATATTAAGCGTACTCGTGACGTTAAATCCCCCGATTATTTCAAGATCGCGTTAATACAAGAACTGATTACTTGATATTGTTTTCCCTCCATAATATACGGTTCTTTTCCTTCTACCTAGCCTCTATGATTTAGGTTGCCGTATTTTACCAGAGATTTTATTTGCGGTAACTTACGTTTTTTTGTTATTGCTTCTCCGTTTTAATGAGGTTTAGAGTACTCATCATGTTAAATTTCCCAATTATTTCAAGATCGCATTAAAACAGAAACCAATTACCGAGATCCCTCCATTGTTTACGAATCTACAGGTCTCAGCTTTTCAAATTATTATTTTTGCGGAGGTAAGGAGACCGTTTTTTTTAAGACGTAAGTTGACTCGTGGATATATATATATATATATATATATATATATATATATATATATATATATATATATATATATATATATATATATATATATATATATATATATATTTATATATATATATATATATTGCATATCCTATTTACAGGGCATTGCAGTCAACACCAACATTTTACAGCTGCTGTTGAAGTCTTGGCAAGTTTTATGTTCAGTGGTTTGCTATTGCTTTCTGAACGTCCGGCTCACATACTTTTCCATAAGAAACTGATGCAACACGATCCGCTGGCGAATCTCGCGCAGCTGTGTTTCGTACCTGGGTATACGGGATTACGGATTACGAACAGCGTCCTTAACTCCTTCATCAGGGAGACTAGCATATATATATATATATATATATATATATATATATATATATATATATATATATATATATACATATACAGTATGAAACCTTGTATGTACACACAGAGCGTGAGAGACGTAAGATGGTGCAAAATGGTGGAAATGACCATGTTTTCACATGCACCTACTGTGGGCAAACATTTGCAGCAAGAATTGGCCTTACCAGCCACACTCGCCACCGCCATGGATCGTAGTTATTGCCATATGACAGTTATTAAGCCTTTTTGAAGCACAATGTACCAAACTATCGTCTGTCAAGACGGAAAGGTGCCAATGTGTATATATATATATATATATATATATATATATATATATATATATATATATATACACACACCACCGTCTCCGTGGCCTAAAGGCTTGCCAGCGGTGACCGAAACAGCAGACCACATCGTGCTGGGGTTTTAGCGTGTTGGTATTGGAACCGGTCGTTCAGAAATCAATGACAAACTACTGAACGTAAAACTTGCCCAGACATCAACAACAGCAGTAAAATGCTGGTGTTGACAGCGATGTACTGTAAATAGGATACGCAATATAATTGTGTGTGTACGTATATATGTGCGTGTGGGTGTCTATACACATCTGTGGGTATTTATGTGTGTTGATCTTGACTTTATCGTTTTATATTTATAGAATCTGAAGCCCATGATGAGTCTCAAGAAACGAAAGTATGACCTGTCTTATTTGAATTATGGATTCACAAATATCGTCATCAACGGAGTAGAACGACCTCAGTGTGCTATTTGTAGTAAAAGTTTGTCAAATGATTATATGAAACCGACACAGTTGAGGAATCATTTGTTGAATGTTCATCCTCAATACAAGGACAAAACCTATTTTGAACATCTTGGGAATGCTGTCAAAAGGATGAGACTGGATTTAACAGGGGTATTCCAAGAAACAAACCAAAAGGTTACTGAAGCTTCCTATGTCGTAGCACTGGAGATAGCGAAGCAGAAAAAACCACATACAATCGGGGAATCTTTGATCAAACCTTGTTGTCTCAAGATGGTGGAAATTGTGTTGGGAAATGAATCTGAGAAAAAACTTGCAGCAGTTTCACTATCAAACGACACTGTTCAAAGGAGGATCAGCGATATGGCCAATGACATCAAGGATCAAGTTGTGCAAGAGATCAAGTCTGCAGCATTTGGGCTCTATTCAATTCAGATTGATGAATCGACTGATGTGGCATCGTATTCTCAGTTGATAGTGTTTGCAAGGTATGTGCATTCAGGATCATTTAAAGGAGAACTTCTTTTTTGTTCTCCTCTTGAAACATCTACCAGGGCCTCTGATATTTTGGAAAAGGTTTCATCTTTCCTTGAATCAGAAAATCTTTTATGGGATAATATGTGTGGGTGCTGTACAGATGGAGCACCAGCTATGTTGGGGACAAAATCAGGATTTCAAGTTAGTGTTAAGAAACGTACCCCAAAAGTGAAAGGCATTCATTGCATGATCCATCGTCAAGCACTGGCCTCCAAAACACTTCCAGCCCCTTTGGGGAAGGTTTTGGATCAAACCGTTCAGATAGTGAATTTTATCAAAGGAGGAGCTCTCAACTCACGGCTTTTTAAGCAGTTATGCGTTGACATGGATGCAGGCCACCATTTGCTTCTTTTCCACACAAATGTTCGATGGCTGTCAAGAGGAAATGTAACTGCGCGAGTATATGAGCTGAGAGACGAGCTCAAATTATTTTTTGAAGTTCAGGGTAAGATGGACTTTTTCGCCTGGCTGGATGATGAGGAATGGATCATGCGCCTTGCCTATTTAGTTGATATTTTTGAGCAGTTAAATAAACTCAATCTTCAGATGCAAGGAAGGAATACAAATATCATACAATTTGTGGATGCCTTGAGAGCTTTTATGGGCAAGCTGGAAAACTGGAAAAGAAAGGTCAATATGACAAATGTTGCAATGTTTGAGAAGCTGTCATCCATTCTCGTTGTTGATGGTAAAGACCAAGTACTTCCACAATTTGCAAAAAATGAAATTGTGCAGCATTTGACAGCGCTAGAAAATGAATTTGAGCGATATTTTCCTGAACTTAGTGATGATGAGCTGGATTTGGTGCGAAACCCATTCAAATTATCAGTTGAAAAAGTTTCTGATGATTGTCAAGATGAATTTCTGGAGCTGAAAAATGATTCGGGGGCAAGGGATGTGTTCAGTGAGAAACCAATCACGGAATTTTGGTCTTTAATGTGCGGTTCATACCCAAAAGTGGCAGAAAAAGCAATCCGTGCATTGCTTCCATTTGCGTCAACATATCTTTGTGAGTCAGGCTTTTCAGCTCTGCTAGAAATTAAAACGAAACGACGCAACAGATTAGATGTTGAAAACGATCTCCGTTGTGCCCTGTCAAGCACTCCTCCGCGTATTTCAGAATTGCTGCGGGAAAAACAATCAGTGTTCTCATTGATTACAATTTTCATTTAAACTACGAATCTACTTTATAATGAGAGTTTTGTTTGATGAAGCACAATTATCTGGCATCCTGGTGTCGTATATTAAGCTACAATTCTTTGACGTTTTAACTGTTTGTTTATTGTAGTATGATTAATGTGGTTTTAATAAAATATTGCGAATGTAAAAATGCTTCTATTTAAGTTTTAATATCCATCAGCATATTCATTTGCTATTAACTGTAGAAAACTGCACTATAAAATGTATCTTTACATGTGAAGGTTATGTACAACTATGGAAGAAAATAAGTATTTTCACTATTATAGGCATGTTATTTTTAATGCACCTTTTGAGGCTGACAATTTTGGAAAGTTGGAGGGGGTGGGGGAGGGGGGGGGGGGAAATGACGTTCTGAAAATATGGTGAAGGGGGGAACGGGCCAAAAAAGGTTGAGAACCACTGCACTAGAGTATACGACATGCATTCTACACATACACTTCGCACATACATACACTCTTCTTCATTAAATTTACTTGTTATTAATTTTTGGAAGCTAGAGTTGTGTAGTATGTTGTTTTGTTGAAGAATGAGAGGGGGCATGATCCAGTGGTGAGTGGTGAGAGAGAAAGAGGTATCCAGGGATTGACGGGATGTTGTGGACGGAATCTAGTGGATTCTCCAGAATAATGATATGGGGTAAAAGAGAATGTGGGTGTTGATTCCCCTCACCCCAGGGACGACACTATAGGTAAATACATGACTACTACTACTACTACTACTACTACTACTACTACTACTACTACTACTACTACTACTACTACTACTACTACTACTACTACTACTACTACCACTACCACTACCACTACTACTACTACTACTACTACTACTACTACTACTACTACTACTACTACTACTACTACTACTACTACTACTACCACTACCACTACCACTACTACTACTACTACTACTACTACTACTACTACTACTACTACTACTACTACTACTACTACTACTACTACTACCACTACTACTACTACTACTACTACTACTACTACTACTACTACTACTACTACTACTATTACTACTACTACTACTACTACTACTACTACTACTACTACTACTACTACTACTACTACTACCACTACCACTACTACTACTACTACCACCACCACCACCACCACCAAGACCACCACCACCACTACCAATACCACCACCACCACCACCACCTCCACCACCACCACCACTATTAGTACTACTAATACTACTACTATTATAAATGGTGTGATAGAGGCGGGGCGATTAAATGAATCAAGAGACGATTCTTTAACTATGGTTCACAAACGACTGCAACCTTGACCAGGCTTAGAAGATTAAGTCAAAACATGTGAAGCTAGACAAAAGTACTAGGTACTGAGCTATAGAAGAATAACCAACCAATACAGAACTGGTGTCGTCGACTGCTACACGCAGAAGGAGATACTAAAGAGGGGATCCGAACACTTATGGTCAGATGTGCAGTGACTACTAACAAACCAGCCAACCAACCAACCAAGCAACCAAGCAACCAAGCAACCAACACACCAACCAACCAACCAACCAACCAACCAACCTACCAACCAACTAACTAACTAACTAACTAACTAACTAACTAACTAACTAACTAACTAATTAACTAACTAACTAACTAACTAACTAACTAACTAACTAACTAACATTTTGTCTAGCATTGTCACACCTACCAAAAGAAAAAAAAATAACAAAATCGGACACCTATAATTTCAATACACATTGTCCAACATATACACCGACACAAGAAATAAAACCAAAAAAAAAAAAAAAAAAAACATGCGATTGTATACCCTTTTCCCAATATTTCCATCCAGACAGAAAAACATCCGACTCATAAAATTTCAGTAAGCAAACATTTCACTTCGCTAATTCAAGTACGCATTTACTTTTAAGCTGTCTGGTTCTATACCAGAACGATGGGGATGAATGGAACAGAACACTCCGACAACAAGATGAATAAAGAGACGAAAATAGTACCTAGTTTAGCAATGGGACTGACAGTACAATTCTAAGCAATATAAAAGCAATTGATTACATTTATAAATGGTGTAAAATAATAACAGTTGTGTCGCAAATGGTATAGAGTTAACAACATTAATTACTTCAGAGAAAGAAACACACACAATAGAGTAAACCATTTAATGATTCAGTGCCAAACAAAATGTAGATTTGCATCAAACGAAATGGGATGGCGGCAAATGGGAAGTAGGAATGTTTCACATTTTTGAATTATAAGTTGTTAATGTGGTAGCAGACATGTTGTATTATATATCAAATGAAAAGGAATTGCTTGGGGGAACACTACTATATAAGTTATTGGCAGATTAAGTCGCGCAAGACGAAAAATCATGAAATGGCATTTAATCATTTAACACATGTATAATATGAATCAATTCAATTTATCTAAAATGTTTGATACAAGGCGAGGTACAGATTTTGCTGACAGCTATAAAATAAGATTAAGAAGTTGTTGATTATTTTGTAAACATTGTCAACATTGCACAAGAACACTTAACCAAGATCGTATTAAATGCTAGTCGCATATCAGATACTGTAGTCTGGGTGCACATTGTTAGTTGTTCACATATTCAAGGGTGTGACAAATGAGGTGAGGTAGCTCGTTCTCTTTCTCGTCGTATCTCCTTCACAGAGTTCTCCTTCTTCTTTTCTCTTCCTCCATTTACCTTAGTGAAGTGTTGTGCGGAGATAAAAAGATGCGCTCTTTCTACTGCTGTTTGTAATTTGGCCTTCATTTATTTAAGGTAGTTAGTTCTTGATATCATCACTTCATCTTTTACATGGTCTTTCCTTTGCTCTGTATTCATTCTATTTCTTCAATGTGGCTCTTTGGGGCAGATGGTACCTGGGCACTCTTGTGAGGTGACCAAACCATTTAAAGCGCATGACAGGCGGTTTAACCACTTCGCCTCGGAGCATTCCAGTCTCATTTTAATAGCACTGTCCGTATATCCAACCATATATTAACTAATTGATTTAATCCGTATATCCCACCATTATTAACTAACTGATTTAATAACACTGTCCTTATATCCCACCATATATTAACTAACTGATTTAATAACACTGTCCTTATATCCCACCATATATTAACTAACTGATTTAATAACACTGTCCTTATATCCCACCATATATTAACTAACTGATTTAATAACACTGTCCTTATATCCCACCATACATTAACTAACTGATTTAATAACACGATCCGTATATCCCACCATACAGTAACTAACTGATTTAATAACACGATCCGTATATCCCACCATACATTAACTAACTGATTTAATAACACTGTCCGTATATCCCACCATATATTAACTAACCGATTTAATAACACGATCCGTATATCCCACCATATATTAACTAACCGATTTAATAACACGATCCGTATATCCCACCATACATTAACTAACTGATTTAATAACACGATCCGTATATCCCACCATATATTAACTAACTGATTTAATAACACGATCCGTATATCCCACCATATATTAACTAACTGATTTAATAACACGATCCGTATATCCCACCATACATTAACTAACTGATTTAATAACACGATCAGTATATCCCACCATACATTAACTAACTGATTTAATAACACGATCCGTATATCCCACCATATATTAACTAACTGATTTAATAACACTGTCCGTATATCCCACCATATATTAACTAACTGATTTAATGAACACGATCCGTATATCCCACCATACATTAACTAACTGATTTAATAACACGATCCATATATCCCACCATATATTAACTAACTGATTTAATAACACGATCCGCATATCCCACCATATATTAACTAACTGATTTAATAACACGATCCGTATATCCCACCATATATTAACTAACTGATTTAATAACACGATCGGTATATCCCACCATACATTAACTAACTGATTTAATAACACTGTCCGTATATCCCACCATATATTAACTAACCGATTTAATAACACGATCCGTATATCCCACCATATATTAACTAACCGATTTAATAACACGATCCGTATATCCCACCATACATTAACTAACTGATTTAATAACACGATCCGTATATCCCACCATATATTAACTAACTGATTTCAAATGATGATTAACTAACTGATCTCAAAATATGGCTGTCCACGAAAGTTTGTCCAAATAGTGCGGCTATTTCATGACGGCATGCAGGCAAGAGTACAGGAAAATGGTGAACTGTCTGAACCCTTTCCTGTCACCAATGGAGTGAAGCAAGGATGTGTCCTGGCACCAACACTGTTCAGCCTCATGTTTTCAGCCATGTTGATGAATGCCTTCAAGAACGACGACATTGGAATAGACATCAACTACCGTATGGATGGAAAGTTATTCAATCTCAGAAGGCTGAAAGCTAAAACCAAAATTGGCAGCGGCACCGTCAGAGAGCTCCTGTTTGCTGATGATTGCGCTCTATACGCCAACTCAGAGGCGGACATGCAACATAATGTTACAGCTTTCTCACATGCCTGTGCCAACTTTGGGCTCAATATCAACTTGGAGAAGACTGTAGTTATGTACCAGCCAGCTCTAGGGAATAATCACACTGTGCCGAATATCAAAGTGAATGATCATAGACTAAGTGTTGTGGACAAATTCACCTATCTTGGCAGCACCGTGTCACAAGCTGCCACAATCGATGACTAAGTGAATGCAAGAATCTCCAAGGCCAGTGCAGCCTTTGGCAGACTGTACAAGAATGTATGGGACAGAACTGGAATAAGCCTGCAAACAAAGCTAAAAGTCTACAAAGCAGTTGTATTATCCACACTGCTATATGCTTGTGAAACCTGGACTGTTTATCAGCGACACGCTAGGAAACTAAACCACTTCCACACAGTCTGCCTAAGGAAGCTACTGAAGATTAAATGGCAAGACAAGATTCCAGACACTGAAGTCCTAGAAAGAGCATCCATGCCCAGTATCCACACTCTACTGATGAAGAATCAGATTCGCTGGGCTGGTCACTTGACCCGCATGCCAGATCACAGGCTCCCTAAACGAATTTTCTACAGTGAACTGCGTTGTGGTAAACGCTCCCAAGGTGGCCAGAGGAAACGTTTTAAAGACACTCTGAAAATTTCACTGAATGCTTTTGGAATTCATCATGACACCTGGGAGGCTGCAGCCAGAGACCGAAATTCGTGGCGTGCATCATTGCGCAAAGGTGCAGTCATATGTGAGGCAACCAGGACTGCAAGAGCTGTGAAGAAAAGGCAGGACAGAAAAACCACTGCAGGAAATCCTCCTCCAGAGACGTCAAGCATTCTTTGCCCACATTGTCAAAAAACATTTCGAGCCAAATAGGCCTTATCAGCCATCTTAGAACCCACGGCTCCACACCTTCAACCCCACTGGATGAAATGAATGATCATCATCATTCTTGATGGACACACAACACAACAACTAACTGATTTAATAACACTGTCCGTATATCCCACCATATATTAAATAACTGATTTAATAACACGATCCGTATATCCCACCATACATTAACTAACTGATTTAATAACACGATCAATATATCCCACCATATATTAACTAACTGATTTAATAACACGATCCGTATATCCCACCATATATTAACTAACTGATTTAATAACACGATCCGTATATCCCACCATATATTAACTAACAGATTTAATAACACGATCCGTATATCCCACCATACATTAACTAACTGATTTAATAACACTGTCCGTATATCCCACCATATATTAACTAACTGATGTAATAACACGATCCTTATATCCCACCATATATTAACTAACTGATTTAATAACACTGTCCGTATATCCCACCATACATTAACTAACTGATTTAATAACACGATCCGTATATCCCACCATATATTAACTAACTGATTTAATAACACGATCCGTATATCCCACCATACATTAACTAACTGATTTAATAACACGATCCGTATATCCCACCATATATTAACTAACTGATTTAATAACACGATCCGTATATCCCACCATATATTAACTAACTGATTTAATAACACGATCCGTATATCCCACCATACATTAACTAACTGATTTAATAACACGATCCGTATATCCCACCATACATTAACTAACTGATTTAATAACACGATCCGTATATCCCACCATATATTAACTAACTGATTTAATAACACGATCCGTATATCCCACCATATATTAACTAACTGATTTAATAACACGATCCGTATATCCCACCATACATTAACTAACTGATTTAATAACACTGTCCGTATATCCCACCATATATTAACTAACTGATTTAATAACACGATCCTTATATCCCACCATATATTAACTAACTGATTTAATAACACGATCCGAATATCCCACCATATATTAACTAACTGATTTAATAACACTGTCCGTATATCCCACCATATATTAACTAACTGATGTAATAACACGATCCTTATATCCCACCATATATTAACTAACTGATTTAATAACACTGTCCGTATATCCCACCATACATTAACTAACTGATTTAATAACACGATCCGTATATCCCACCATATATTAACTAACTGATTTAATAACACGATCCGTATATCCCACCATACATTAACTAACTGATTTAATAACACGATCCGTATATCCCACCATATATTAACTAACTGATTTAATAACACGATCCGTATATCCCACCATATATTAACTAACTGATTTAATAACACGATCCGTATATCCCACCATACATTAACTAACTGATTTAATAACACGATCAGTATATCCCACCATACATTAACTAACTGATTTAATAACACGATCCGTATATCCCACCATATATTAACTAACTGATTTAATAACACTGTCCGTATATCCCACCATATATTAACTAACTGATTTAATGAACACGATCCGTATATCCCACCATACATTAACTAACTGATTTAATAACACGATCCATATATCCCACCATATATTAACTAACTGATTTAATAACACGATCCGCATATCCCACCATATATTAACTAACTGATTTAATAACACGATCCGTATATCCCACCATATATTAACTAACTGATTTAATAACACGATCGGTATATCCCACCATACATTAACTAACTGATTTAATAACACTGTCCGTATATCCCACCATATATTAACTAACCGATTTAATAACACGATCCGTATATCCCACCATATATTAACTAACCGATTTAATAACACGATCCGTATATCCCACCATACATTAACTAACTGATTTAATAACACGATCCGTATATCCCACCATATATTAACTAACTGATTTCAAATGATGATTAACTAACTGATCTCAAAATATGGCTGTCCACGAAAGTTTGTCCAAATAGTGCGGCTATTTCATGACGGCATGCAGGCAAGAGTACAGGAAAATGGTGAACTGTCTGAACCCTTTCCTGTCACCAATGGAGTGAAGCAAGGATGTGTCCTGGCACCAACACTGTTCAGCCTCATGTTTTCAGCCATGTTGATGAATGCCTTCAAGAACGACGACATTGGAATAGACATCAACTACCGTATGGATGGAAAGTTATTCAATCTCAGAAGGCTGAAAGCTAAAACCAAAATTGGCAGCGGCACCGTCAGAGAGCTCCTGTTTGCTGATGATTGCGCTCTATACGCCAACTCAGAGGCGGACATGCAACATAATGTTACAGCTTTCTCACATGCCTGTGCCAACTTTGGGCTCAATATCAACTTGGAGAAGACTGTAGTTATGTACCAGCCAGCTCTAGGGAATAATCACACTGTGCCGAATATCAAAGTGAATGATCATAGACTAAGTGTTGTGGACAAATTCACCTATCTTGGCAGCACCGTGTCACAAGCTGCCACAATCGATGACTAAGTGAATGCAAGAATCTCCAAGGCCAGTGCAGCCTTTGGCAGACTGTACAAGAATGTATGGGACAGAACTGGAATAAGCCTGCAAACAAAGCTAAAAGTCTACAAAGCAGTTGTATTATCCACACTGCTATATGCTTGTGAAACCTGGACTGTTTATCAGCGACACGCTAGGAAACTAAACCACTTCCACACAGTCTGCCTAAGGAAGCTACTGAAGATTAAATGGCAAGACAAGATTCCAGACACTGAAGTCCTAGAAAGAGCATCCATGCCCAGTATCCACACTCTACTGATGAAGAATCAGATTCGCTGGGCTGGTCACTTGACCCGCATGCCAGATCACAGGCTCCCTAAACGAATTTTCTACAGTGAACTGCGTTGTGGTAAACGCTCCCAAGGTGGCCAGAGGAAACGTTTTAAAGACACTCTGAAAATTTCACTGAATGCTTTTGGAATTCATCATGACACTTGGGAGGCTGCAGCCAGAGACCGAAATTCGTGGCGTGCATCATTGCGCAAAGGTGCAGTCATATGTGAGGCAACCAGGACTGCAAGAGCTGTGAAGAAAAGGCAGGACAGAAAAACCACTGCAGGAATTCCTCCTCCAGAGACGTCAAGCATTCTTTGCCCACATTGTCAAAAAACATTTCGAGCCAAATAGGCCTTATCAGCCATCTTAGAACCCACGGCTCCACACCTTCAACCCCACTGGATGAAATGAATGATCATCATCATTCTTGATGGACACACAACACAACAACTAACTGATTTAATAACACTGTCCGTATATCCCACCATATATTAAATAACTGATTTAATAACACGATCCGTATATCCCACCATACATTAACTAACTGATTTAATAACACGATCCATATATCCCACCATATATTAACTAACTGATTTAATAACACGATCCGTATATCCCACCATATATTAACTAACTGATTTAATAACACGATCCGTATATCCCACCATATATTAACTAACAGATTTAATAACACGATCCGTATATCCCACCATACATTAACTAACTGATTTAATAACACTGTCCGTATATCCCAACATATATTAACTAACTGATTTAATAACACGATCCGTATATCCCACCATATAATAACTAACTGATTTAATAACACGATCCGTATATCCCACCATACATTAACTAACTGATTTAATAACACTGTCCGTATATCCCACCATATATTAACTAACTGATTTAATAACACGATCCTTATATCCCACCATATATTAACTAACTGATTTAATAACACGATCCGAATATCCCACCATATATTAACTAACTGATTTAATAACACTGTCCGTATATCCCACCATATATTAACTAACTGATGTAATAACACGATCCTTATATCCCACCATATATTAACTAACTGATTTAATAACACTGTCCGTATATCCCACCATACATTAACTAACTGATTTAATAACACGATCCGTATATCCCACCATATATTAACTAACTGATTTAATAACACGATCCGTATATCCCACCATACATTAACTAACTGATTTAATAACACGATCCGTATATCCCACCATATATTAACTAACTGATTTAATAACACTGTCCGTATATCCCACCATATATTAACTAACTGATTTAATAACACGATCCGTATATCCCACCATACATTAACTAACTGATTTAATAACACGATCCGTATATCCCACCATATATTAACTAACTGATCTAATAACACTGTCCGTATATCCCACCATATATTAACTAACTGATTTAATGAACACGATCCGTATATCCCACCATACATTAACTAACTGATTTAATAACACGATCCATATATCCCACCATATATTAACTAACTGATTTAATAACACGATCCGCATATCCCACCATATATTAACTAACTGATTTAATAACACGATCCGTATATCCCACCATATATTAACTAACTGATTTAATAACACGATCGGTATATCCCACCATACATTAACTAACTGATTTAATAACACTGTCCGTATATCCAACCATATATTAACTAACTGATTTAATAACACGATCCGTATATCCCACCATATATTAACTAACTGATTTAATAACACGATCCGTATATCCCACCATACATTAACTAACTGATTTAATAACACGATCCGTATATCCCACCATATATTAACTAACTGATTTAATAACACTGTCCGTATATCCCACCATATATTAACTAACTGATTTAATAACACGATCCGTATATCCCACCATACATTAACTAACTGATTTAATAACACGATCCGTATATCCCACCATATATTAACTAACTGATTTAATAACACTGTCCGTATATCCCACCATATATTAACTAACTGATTTAATAACACGATCCGTATATCCCACCATACATTAACTAACTGATTTAATAAGACTGTCCGTATATCCCACCATATATTAACTAACTGATTTAATAACACGATCCGAATATCCCACCATATATTAACTAACTGATTTAATAACACTGTCCGTATATCCCACCATATATTAACTAACTGATTTAATAACACGATCCTTATATCCCAGCATATATTAACTAACTGATTTAATAACACTGTCCGTATATGCCACCATACATTAACTAACTGATTTAATAACACTGTCCGTATATCCCACCATACATTAACTAACTGATTTAATATCACTGTCCGTATATCCCACCATACATTAACTAACTGATTTAATAACACTGTCCGTATATCCCACCATATATTAACTAACTGATTTAATAACACTGTCCATATATCCCACCATATATTAACTAACTGATTTAATAACAAGGTCGGTATATCCCACCATATATTAACTAACTGATTTAATAACACTGTCCGTATATCCCACCATATATTAACTAACTGATTTAATAACACGATCGTATCACAATGTTTATTTTATCTTCCTATGTAAATGTATAATGCTCTTGAGGAACGAAAGACGAGTGATTGGAAGGGCCGAATGTAAGACGGGCCTGCGCGCCCAATTTGTGACCCTAATAAAGTTGATTTGATTTGATTTGATTTGATTTAACTGATTTAATAACACTGTCCGCATATCCCACCATACATTAACTAACTGATTTAATAACACTGTCCGTATATCCCACCATACATTAACTAACTGATTTAATAACACTGTCCGTATATCCCACCATACATTAACTAACTGATTTAATAACACTGTCCGTATATCCCACCATATATTAACTAACTGATTTAATAACACGATCGTATATCCCACCATATATTAACTAACTGATTCAGTGCCAAACAACAAATAGATTTGTAACAGACATGTAAATTTCTGTTCACTGTTCATTGCAAATTCGGAAGATACCACGAAACAAAACAAATAACACGGTGACCTTAGTATGGCGATATATCGTCCTTCTGTCCAAATATGGACTGACATTTTGCGATATATTATCCTTTGGCAAATAATCAGTGAAACCTCTCGTCTACCAAAGGTATAATGCTTAAAACACACATTTTTTAAGGGGGCTGAGTGGTCTCGAGGTATGGTGTCCGCCTCGAGTGCTGGAGGTCTCGGGTAACACAACTTCACTGGTCTCTGGGTAGTGAAATCGGACGCCCGTGTGTATTGTTGCGCACGTAAAAAATCCCTTTAGCAGTTGGAAATCGAAAAAGAGTAGTCTAACGAGCAAAATTTCGAGTGAAAAATCTACCCAAAGTATTTCAGGAACCTCGCCGGTGCTACGGATCTCGTGCACTTAGCTGAGTTTCTCCGGACTCACGCTTGAGTTAGGAATAGAACTTATGGGTTATACCCGTGTGCCATGATGTTGATCCGTCGACTAAACTAAACTAAACTAAACTAATCTAATCTAATCTAAACTAAACTAAACTAAACTACACATTTTACATAAATATCGAATATACTTACAAACCAAAACACAATTTCATATTTGTACTATATTTCATCGGCACTATAGCTGTGGTATCTCATACATTCTTATGTCCCTTAACTAAGAATTGTGCAGTAGCTTGAATGTTTGCTTTTGGGCAAAGGTGATATTTTAACTGAACTTGAAATATATGTAAACAGAATGAACAGGCTGTCTCGGTTTAACTGAATACATTTCAAATGACACGTAAGGAGTCAGTCTGCACTCTAATACAATAATGCGCGATAATCCGACTAGGTCACACACACTTAAGCTATTGGCCGTATCATATATTGATTCAAAACGCGTGACATTGGTAGTCGATTTCTTTCTTTCTCTGATGTTCGGGGGAAAGGGGGAGGGGGGTCGTGGTAGCGTGGTAGATAGCAAGCTGCCGGTCGGCGGAGGTCACGTGTTCGATTATATCATGTGACCAAGCCATCTCGATATTCATCTCTGGCGTCCCCCTGCTCTTTCCCCATTTTACATGATTAAATTATATAAATTATAGTTGCCGGGGCCCATAAGGGAAGCAAAGAATAGCAACACTGTAGCCTACCATGCATGTCGTAAGAGGCGACTAAGGAGGCTATGGTTCCGTCGCCCTGCTACTGAGTGAGTGCGTGGCGCGACACTGTGAGCTGTGAGTTTCGTGTGAAATGCTTTTGAATCTGCCCGAGGTTTTTTGGAACGTGACTGCGTGTTCGAAGCGATTGCAGCTGGCTATGTCCCAGAGTTGACCGGTTTTTGACTTATGCAGAAATGCGTGGCTGCTGGGCTTCTGGTTGACTGCCACTGCCATCGACGATGAACTGTATTTTCGTGGACTGTGTGGGTGAACATCTAGGAAACATCCAGATGGGAAAATGACTGCCGATTCCATCAGAGATAAACTGGATGTTTCGTGGGGGACTATTGTGTTGACATTCTGGCGGCGGCATTATGCACAGTGTATCTGTGCGGGCTGTTGTTTGTCGAGACTCCTGTCTTTTCCACTTTTCACATTGGGCAGTGGGGAGCGTTTTATGTGATATTCACTGGCACAGGAACGGAGCATAATGGGGACGACCCGTTGCTGTGAAGTTGGAACCGCGACTAACTAACTAACTAACTAAATTATATCACATCGTGCAACAAGTTTTCCTATATTTTACATGATTTCATCATATTACATCGTGGAAGAAATTTTCCTATATTTTACATGATTTCATCATATTACATCGTGGAACAAGTTTTCCTATATTTTACATTTCATCATATTACATCGTGGAACAAGTTTTCCAATATTTTACATGATTTCATCATATTACACCGTGGAACAAGTTTTCCTATATTTTACATGATTTCATCATATTACATCGTGCAAAATGTTTTCCTATATTTTATATCATTTCACCATATTACATCGTGGAACAAGTTTTCCTATATTTTACATGATTTCATCATATTACATTTTCAGGACACATATATAACACATTACATAATCACATTACAGGACATTGTCATATGCCGATGATGTTTTAGTGTATCGTCAGGGTAAGGATAGAGAGGAGGTTGCTGTGGAACTACAAACCGAACTCAATCGCATAAGTACTTGGTGTGATGAAGCTGGGGCAATGGTCAACCCAACAAAGGCATCAGTGACTTGGTTCTCGTTGAATAATCATATTGTCAACACTCCAACACCAACTGTAATGCTGTGTTCAGAGACGGTGGAAAGAACGCAGGCAATGAATTACCTGGGGATACAGTTTGATCGAAGCCTTGCTTATAATGTGCACATAGACCAGGTGATAACAAAGGCCAAGCGGGGTTTGGTAGCGATGCGAGTGATGGCGGCAGCAAACTGTGAGCAGCGCCATCTATGTCTTCTGTACGAGGGGTTGGTCATGTCTGTTTTGGAGTATGCAATGGCAATCCTGACTCTCAGCCATAAGCAGATAGAAAGGATGGAAAGGATACAAAATGAAGCTATGCGCATTATTCTTGGATGTACAAGAGATACAGCATGCAGGGCGATGCGCTACCTTCTTGATTTTCCAACCATTGAAGAGAGAATACAAGGTTGCAGGGCACGCGCCTACCTGAGAATTAACGCAAACACACAACATCCACTGCATAGTGAAATTAGGAAGGTGAAGGGCAGCAGGTTAAAAAGAGGACGGTCGTGGATGGGTCAAGCCGAAGACATTCTTCAACAGGTGTGTTCACTTGAGGACTTAGAACCTGGCGAGGAGTGGGTGCAAGTGCCAACAGATTTCTGCACATCCTTTTCAGTTTGCATCCAACTAGATAGAAAATGCAGACAAGAAAATCCGGCTGCTGTTGAGGCTGAAGTACAAGCGTTGATTTTCGAGAATTCGCTAGACGGTGACGCGGTCATCTACACAGATGGGTCGGTCGTCCGACATGTGAGAAGCTCATGGACCTTTACAGCTCGGGCCGGAGGGAGAATTGTGAAGGAGGACTCTGGTGCTTTCACTGAAACCACAAGTAGCCTGACCATGGAAGTCATGGCAGTAAGTAAAGCAATAACATGGCTCGAAACACAGACATTCACTAGGGCTTGTTTCCTTAGCGACTCAATGAACATGATCAAGAGGATAGAGGAGGGGTCGATCCGAAGAGAATGGTTGCTGCCTCTGGGGCGGTCTCGGCTGCCAAAGATTAGTTTCATCTTCGTGCCAGGGCATGCGGGAGTACAAGGAAATGAGCGGGCTGACAAGCTCGCAGGTGAGGCTACTGTGGAGGGCGGACGCGCCATGGACCAGGCTGACATTCTGAATGCTCTACGAGAAGTAAGACTTTTGCGAGAACCAAGTGATGACTGTGAATCTACAACAATGGCCAGACTGCGAGAGCAGCAAATTAAAAGAGGTGTGGCCAAACATGAACACTACGCAGGAAGCCAAAGAAGATTGATAAACCAACAAAGAACTGGCGTCGTTAGCCGCTACACGTTGCGGGATTTGCTGAGGAGGCGATCCGAGCACTTATGGACTGAATGGTTCGATGTGCAATGAGGATGATCTGTCGACTAACTAACTAACTAACTATCATATTACATAGTGCAAAATATTTTCCAATATTTTACATGATTTCTTCATATTACATCGTGCAAAATGTTTTCCTATATTTTATATGATTTCATCATATTACATCCTGGAACAAGTTTTCCTATATTTTACATGATTTCATCATATTACATCCTGCAACAAGTTTTCCAATATTTTACATGATTTCATCATATTACATCCTGGAACAAGTTTTCCTATATTTTACATGATTTCACCATATTGCATCGTGCAAAAGGTTTTCCTATATTTTACATGATTTCTTTATATTACATAGTGCAAACTGTTATCCTATATTTTACATGATTTCATCATATTACATCGTGGAACAAGTTTTCCTATATTTTACATGATTTCATCATATTACACCGTGCAAAATGTTTTCCTATATTTTACACGATTTCATCATATTACATCGTGTAACAAGTTTTCCAATATTTTACATGATTTCATCATATTACATCGTGGAACAAGTTTTCCTATATTTTACATGATTTCATCATATTACATCGTGGAATATGTTTTCCAATATTTTACATGATTTCATCATATTACATCGTGGAACAGGTTTTCCAATATTTTACATGATTTCATCATATTACATCGTGGAACAAGTTTTCCAATATTTTACATGATTTCATCATATTACATCGTGGAACAAGTTTTCCTATATTTTACATGATTTCTTCATATTACATCGTGGAACAATTTTTCCTCAAGCGCACCCCCTCCCCAATCACAGCTCCTATTAAAATGACAATCTTAAGTATTTCCATGTCAATTAGTTGTATATCCTTTACAGGACGTTGCAGTCTACCCCATTATGTTTGGCTATTTGTGATTTCTTGGCAAGTTTGCATTTAGTAGTTTTTCATTGCTTTCTGAACGATCGTGACTCATACCATTGTATGAAAACCAACACCAATCGGTCTGCTTTCAAATCGCTCGCAACTGTGTTTCAACACGATATGAAGGATTACGAATTGCGCTGTAACCCATTCGTCAGTGTCGGTATTCCATGTCTCAATTGTTGCTCTCCATAAACTCTGCAATTAAACGTTTCATTTTACTTTATTAAAAACATAACATGTGCCATGCCATGTATTTACACTGTCACACCAGGTTGGATATGGCTCTGGGTTGTCTCTGATCCGCGATTGATCAGAGAGCGCCCGACGATATCGTTGGTGTTCAAACCCCGCTGTTCAAGCATGTCACTCCACTACAACATGGGGAATTAGGTAGTAAGGATACCTCAGTACAACAAGTTAGTTAGTTAGTCACAACGTCACGGCAAAAAGTCGCCTCATTCTGCTCCGTTCCTATGCCAGTGAATATCACACAGAATGCTTCATACTGCCCCGCGTGAAAAGTGGAACAGACAGGATGCTCGACAATCTAACAGCCAGCACATTTATACTATGTATGCTTAATGCCGCTGCCAGAATGCGAACACTAAAGTCCGTCACGAAAAATACAGTTCATCGTCGATAGAAGCAGCAGTCACTGGAAAACCAGCAGTCATGCATTACTGCATAAAGCAACCCAGTTAGTTCAGGGACCGGTCAGCCGCCATGTTTCTGAACATGCAGTTCACGCTACAAACAACCGAGGACAGATGTAAAAGCACTGCACACGAAATCCACAGCTCACAGTGTCGCTCAACGCATTCACCTCAGTAGCTGGGCGACGGAACCATAATAAAACAAGTAAAGAACACTTTTACATGCCGTATGCGATGTGGATATATGGTCATCATCATAATGTAAAATGCCGGTAAGAGTGTGGGGGGGGGGGGGGGGGGTCATGTTTCGCCCTCTCACTCGATCACTTGAGTCGTAGATCAGCTCAATGTTCTTGTCTCGATCACACCACGTGACCAAGCCATACAGGTATTTACCTCTCTGCCTTAACCTTGTTCTCGTCCCCTCGATCTTGCCACCATGTTCTCCAATTTATTTCTTCTCATAACGTGACCAACAAATTGTGACTGTCTACGTCTAATTTCTCTAATCAGGTTACGATGTGCATTTGTTTCTTGTAGGACTTGGTCGTTGGTTTTTCTGTCTGTCCATGGTATTCTTGGCAGTTTCCTCAGAAACCACACTTCCACAGCCATCAGATGATTTTTTTTCAGTTTGTCCTGGCATATGGTGCTAGAGTCACTGTTTATAGATCAGTCAGCACTCGGTGAGCGCTGTGGGCATTATCCTGCCGGTTGCATTTACCTCTCAAGACATTTCCTGGTACTCCTTTTAGGCTGGATCGGACAGAACAATTTAAAACCAGCTCGATGAGGATTCGAACCCAAGTCCACCGATAAGATGATAATGTAAATAGTTTGTCCTGAAGCAGTTTAGACTGGATCTATGATGTCATAGATTTACTAGGCAATGTTAAGTTAGGTAGTTTGCCATTGCTTTATGAACAGCCGAAGCCTGATAACATCAAAATCAAAGCCAAGCGGTCTGCTTCCAAATCTCACTGAGCTGATTTCGAATTCTCGACTCGGCAGGACAGGAAATTGTGGAACTGCGTTTCCTTATCCCCTAAGTCCCAGACTCTCAAAATCAGATATTGGGGCCGCGGTAGAACCTCTGTATTTGATTGTTCTTTTACCTGAAATTCCCTGGTCGAACTCGCCTGAAACACGTACCATAAAATTTTATGGGAAGTAATTGCGGCCGGCGTGGTACTGAACCCATCACCTATTGTCAGCCGAAGTGTATACATTTCGTAGGCCTGAGAGCAAGGACGAATAGATGGCCAATCAGTTTCTCACTTTGGCAAGCGACGAGCTCAGATGTCCAACTCGCGTTAGGCCGGGCTAATGACGTTAATAGCTCAGTTCGTTAACGACTTGGGTAATAATGTAGTGTGGAAAAATACAACTGCCATTCATGGATCATATCGCAAACACTACAGAAGAAAGTAAACACAGTTGCTGGCGATTTGGTAGCAGACCGTCTGCGTTGGTCGTTTTACGAAATGGTATGCGTGCCGGTCGTTCAAAAAGCAATGGCAAACTACTGAACGTAAACTTGCCAAGAGATCACAATAGCAACACAAAAATATGCTGGTGTTGACTGCAACGTCCTTTAAAGGATATGCAACTAAATTACTTTTATAGAAGAAAATTGGGGCTCATATCCTTCAAAATTCCTATGAATGAATCACCAGAAAACGTGAAGTAGATTGTGAGCTTTACTAGAATACGTTTAAAAGAAACAAAATGGACGTTGCGCTAAAGCCTTCGTCAGCAGATAGTAAACAAACACAAACCGACACAACTATATGAAAAACACTACATGAAAATAAATATAAAAGTTACTTATCTGTATCCTTGTTTTGACTGGATACGTCTTAAATGATCAACGGGTTTGCTGACATTGAATTGAGTGATTCCTAGTGTTAAAAATTCATAGAATATTGTGGAGCAAGAATAAGAAAAATATTATAATCAATCATGTCTCTGAAAGGGAAATATTTTGGCCATATTAAACGTCGTGGATGCTGGTAAAGAATAGTGCTGGAAGGCGTGATTACCGGACGAAGAGACAGGGGTGGATCAGCAGGAAGATAGATACAGGACTTTGCTGACCTTGGGCATAATGATGAGTGCGGTAGGAGAAATGGGACAGGAAAGAGAAACTTGCCACCGGGTTGTAATGATAGTGACGTTTTGCAAGCGACTTGCTGCGTGGTGGTGATGACTTCTTGTCCACCCTGGTAAGCAATTCTTGGCCCTGATCATGTGGGAGTGCGGGGGAATGAACAGGCTGCTAGGCTGGCAGGGAATGCACTTCTTGGTAGTAGATTACTTATGGACAATGGAGAGGTGGTCGTGCGCCTGTGGGACCAGGTGGAGAAGGCGGGGAAACAGATTGAGAAAGAATGAGATTGCGAGGGATCTGTAGGGTTTCTAGAAGAATCTCATAACTGAGAGGGAAGACCAGGATAACTTTCAATCAGATAGCGGTGGGAACGATTAGCAGTATAACTCTTCGCTGGTTGTTGAAAGAGGGGACTGAGCGCGCGTGGGTATGTCCTGAGTGCAGTAATGTCTTTCTTAGCTCAACTCAACTCAACCCTAGTAGGCAGGCAACACACGCATGTGGACAATTTACGCGAGGTCTCCAAGCGTGAGCGTAAGGATGGGATATTGTTTGTCCCACATAGTGTGACGGTAACATTATTTGATGTTTCATATAAGGTGTATTTTTAATGACTGTGCAGTTTTTGAAAAAATTGCCGTTGCAAGTTTTGTATTTGCCTATTACGTTGCATGAACTCCACAGTAGGTAATTACATAACTTGGAACGGCAATATTTTAAAAACACTGCATAGTCATTAAAAATACACCCTATATATGATACTTCCTGTCAATGCAACATTGTAAAACTATCCACATACATAATACATTCTAATACTATATATCGTTATAGCTCTATCTTTTTGTCGACCAATCAGCAGTCAGTTTCACGCCGGACTTCCCCTAACGTTTCCGGTACCATTTTCGGCTTGTCGACTTGAAAGTCCAGGACGATATAAAATGAATCTGGATGAGGAGTCGAACTCATGACTACAGCGCCGACAGGCGCACGTGCAAACTACTTCGCTACAGGACCAAGTTATACAGTTTTACACAAAGACTGTGCCCCACTAGTATGTATCTGAGCCCATCTTTCTAGCTTTTACAATGAGCCGCGTGTTAAAATATCGAGCCATATTTCTTCAGTATGCTCAGGTCAAACATACAAGATATAATAAACACGAAGAGCTGTTTGATGCACACGGCTAATTGCTGATAATACACGGTGTGTTGTTTGGACAGAACAAGTTACAACCGTTGCGACCGACTGAGCTAAACCAGTTCCTAACATATTCCCCGTTCCATTACTGGGTCACAGGGTAAAGGTGAACTTTATAGATACACTCTTGCCCAAGTTGTCAACGATGACCTGTGTCCATCTTGGTGCTGGTCAACACCACTTTTTCTTCTTGGAGTTGAGTTGAGCTAAGAACCGACATCACTGCACTCAGGATATTCCCATACTCGCTCCGTCCCCTCATTCAACAGCCAGCTAAGAGTCACACTACTAATCGTTCCCACCGCTATCTCAGGTTATCTGATTTAACGTTCTCCTGGCCTTCCATCTCGGTTTTTATTTTTATATTTTCCAGAACCCCTGCCTATCCCCAGCAATGTCATTCTATCCACATACGGGTTCTCAATCTGTTCCCCCGCCTTCTCCATCTGGTCCCACAGGTGTTCGACTACCTTTCCCTTGTACTGTATATAGGTAATCTACCACCAAGAGGTGCATTCCATTCAGCCTGTCAGCCTGTTCATTCTCCATCACTCCCGCCATTCCAGGGCAAAAATTCCATACAGTTATCACAATCTGTGACCTCTGAAGCGAGAATAGCCATTCCAAACGAAATGTTCCTTTATCCACTATATTAAGCATACTTCTTTGAGCCCGTAATGAATGCAATGTGTATTGCAGTAGTATAACCAATACCATATGTCACGATCTCCAATAAGACCTTACAGAGTTAAGGAGAGTAAACATAAGTCTAGTAGGGAGACACCAGACAGGAGAGACACCAAGCACTATAAATAGCCTCACAAGGAGACACATTTGTGTCAGACCAGGGGTCAATGCGTACAACTGAGCGAGGGCTTTCCCCAAGCCATTGGCAAGCTTGTCCTTGCGAGTAACCGTGAAATGCCCGGTTACTCGAGCTCACAAGCCAGCGTGCTTGCGAGACCATGCACGCAATAATAGCTACTGCACGGAGAGGACAGTGTCCGTGCTTGTCCACGCAATGTGTAGCGTGTGGACAGACCCGACTGGAGACGGTAGAGAGCAGACGTATCCTTAACCAATGCTATAGTTTCTAGGCAATAGGCAAACATTAGGCTATTCATTTAGATTGTGATTTCGAGCATCATTTCTCACCACTTCATTGCATTCATGTTGTATAACGATGATGAAGTATTACGCTCGCAGAGCCATTGAAATGTCGGCTCTAAATAAATTGCATTCCTTTCGCAAATGTCACGAGTTTTTATTTCGTGCGGTGCGAAAGTAGGGGAGTCCTGAGAATCTGCAGCGAACAAGTCGCTGACAGACAGGACCCCAATTTGTGTCAGAATACAGTGAACCAACGCTGGCAAAGCAATTGCTGTCAGAATACAGTGAACCAACGCCAGCAAAGTAATTGCTGTCAGAATACAGTGAACCAACGCTAGCAAAGCAGTCATAGCAGGCATTTGGTGTAATATTCAACCAACAGTTTACGCCAGCAGGCAAGTGGTGTTATAAACCACTAAACCAACGCCAGCTATCGATTGGTATTAGAAAGTTCTGAACCAGCATCAGTTCATTGCACGATTCAACATCATTACTGTGTGATATATTTCAAAGTAATGTAAATTTATTTCCATACATGGCATAAATAATTTTCTTTGGTGAATTATACGATCATACCATTTGTGGAGTGTGAACCACAATTGAGCTAAATTAAATCGCTACAGTGTAAAATTCTACAAATATTAATTTGAAAGTGTGTTATTATACAAAAATCAATAGAAATGTATACAATGATCATTGAAGATTACCATCGTAACCACCGTGTACATTTCATTGCGTGTGATACAGCCATCAATGTCACCATTCTACGAAGTCAGTAAATAGATTAGCGACGAACTGAAGCCTAGATTGAAGTTACACCATAGTCAGAAAGTGAAGACAAGACGACATCGACTGTCATACGACGAATCATCTCACATATCATCTAACAATCATTCAGACGATCATATCAATCATCCATTAACACCATTTATCACTATTTATCACATGTTTCCATTTATCATTCGCATGAAATATAAGCTTGTATTGAGAACATAAGCGTGTGTCTAATTTTTGCTGCTCTACTAAACAGGAGCAGCCATTGTGTTATCAAGTCAAATCTTTTTGTAAGTGTGAAAGACAGCGGTGGAACATCCCAAGAACCGTACCTTCCAAAGAATTAGATGAGTATATTTTCAGAATATTTTGGTATGCTCTAAATTAATCATACATCTTATTTTTCAGTAAAGGATGTATATTTACTAACATATTTATTATAAACTATTGTGTGAATATTAGTGTATTATCATTTTGAACTAACATTACGCCACAAAATGGAGTCACTAAATGAATGTATCCAGGCGGGCATCGCAATGGGCCATACTGGTGAAAAATTAGAAAAGTGGGCGGATCAAAAGTATAAAGAAGAAATAGCCCGCATGGAAAAGAAGGCTGCTTCAGAGAGAGACGAAAGAGCATTAGAAAGGCAGCATCAAAAAGAAATGAAAGAGGTCGAGGAAGCCACCAAACAAAAACAATTGGACTTAGATTATGCTAACAAACAAGCAGAAGAAGTTACCAAACAGAAACAATTAGAGTTAGAACAAATTACCAAACAGAAACAATTAGAGTCAGATCAAGCTATCAAACAGAAACAGTTAGACTTAGATCATGCCACCAAACAACAGCAGATACAAGTAGACTCAGAGACTAAGTTAAAAATGAAGGAAATGGAGGTAGATTCTAACATACAAATAGCCTCTAGCAAACAAAAGAGCCAAGAAGAACAGAACAAATTTAGTAAGTACAAGGGCCTTATCAAACCATACAGTGTAGGTGATTCAATTAGCGCATGGACTGAAAACATAGAGTTCCTACTAAAAACACAGAAAATACCTGTAGATGATTGGGCAATGATTTACATGAGGAACCTAAGTGGGGAGCCTTTAAAAGTAATAGAATCCATACCTACAGAGCTTAGAAACAATTATCAGTACATACACGATAGGATAATGCAACATTTATTTTAGACGCTACTGGGTACCAAATTCAATTCTCACAGATTAAGCCAAAAGCAACTGAAACCTTCTTAGACTACATCTCTAACGTGCAGAGCACATTTAAAAAGTGGACTAGAGCGGCTAAAGTAGGAAACAACTATGAAAAACTAGAAGAGCTAATGGTAATGGACAAAGTAATTTCTACCGTTCCTACCCCTTTTGCAAAGTTTTTACAACAGTCAGATATTGAGTCCATTCAGCAGTTAGAGAAACGGGGGTCAGATTATTTTTCATCTAATCGGGACATTTTAAAAACTACATCACATGACACAGAAATTACAGCTTTTGCAAACAAAGTTCCTGATAGATCTTACAACCAGAAAGATTACCGTAAGAATGACAAAACACATCAGAAACCACCTCGATGTAACTATTGCAATCTTTTTCATCCGGCTTACTCGATGTGTGATAAGAACCCCACATATCCGTCACACTTAGAAACAGTGTTGAAGAAGCAAGAAAGCAGAAGATCATCCTTTAAACGTGCTGTTAAATGTTATTTTTGTTCAAGTTATGGCCACTATAGCAATAAATGTATGGGGCGACAGAGAATGAAGGCAAATAATGCAGCACTCATCGATACATCATCAGACGATGAGAGTGACATTGATCCGGAACTTGTGAATGTGTTGCCAACGAATGAATGTCAAAGTGTAGCATCAGTAATAGATATTTTAGACTTTAAGAATTGTAAAGTATGCCATCAGTTTCATGCGGAAGGTAAATTGGAATGTGGACACATAATACATTGTTCAAATGAAGATGCTAACGCAGCGTGTGCCTCCAAAGGTAAACTTAAGTTCTACGATGCACTGGTCAATGGGCAACCATGCCAATGTTTAGTTGATAGCGGAAGCACTCTACTGGGTTTAAGGAGAGAACTTGTAAGACCTGAAGATTATACGGGTGAATTTGTCAAATGCCGTACTTTCTCTGGAACCATCGAGAAATATCCACTGGCAAAAGCGCATATTAATACCCCGTTCCTTACCGGCACATTTACGTGCGCTATCCTACAAGATCCATGTACTGATCTTATTTTAGGGTGCCTAGATGCATTGAAAGAATGTACAGAAGACGACATAAGAGCCTGGAAAGATACACACATAGCCAACGCTGTAACTAAGTCAGATACAGAAACAAATTATACTGACTTACAAAACGAAATGCTGCAGCTATTAACACCAAGTGGTGCAGATACCAACACTACTCGTCAAAATTTGATCGAGGCACAAAGCACCGACCAGACAATCACACCGTATTTTAACTTGTTGTGTGAGAGAAAGAAAGTGTCTAAAAATGCTTCCTGGTACTTTAGAAAACTTAACGGAATTCTCATGCGTTATTACACATATAATAACCATGAAATTCAGCAGACGGTGTTACCTGTAACATACCGACAAAATGTGCTAAAAATCGCACATGAGTCACCGTGTGCTGAACATTTGGCCTATTATAAAACGCAAGCCAGAGTTCTATCACAATTTTACTGGCCTAAATTCTGTTCCGACATAAAATCTTTCTGTCGATCTTGTACTGTCTGTCAACATCTTGTACGGAAGGGAAAGCATGTGAAGTCCAAAGTTCAACGGTCAGTACTAGCATCTAGACCACATGAGAGTATAGCGGTCGATATTGCTGGATCCGTAAAGCAGGTATCGAGTAATGGAAACCACACCTATGCAAATAAAGGTGCTAAAACTATTCACCTTGAACCAAACCAGAAGGTTTTGATTCTACTACCTGATAAACATAATATGTTACTAACATCTTGGCAAGGACCTTTCACCGTTGAACGTAAAATATCAGATGCAGATTATGAAATATCGATAAAAGGACACTTAAAGATATTTCATATCAACAGGCTGAAACCATATTTTTCACGACAAGAACAACAGACAGACGAACAAATCGCACCAACACCAAGCAATGAGACGACAGACGTACACAACACAACTTCACTAGTTAGGGCGACACACGACAGCGACAACGCAAACACACTTAGCCAGATAACAGCACACACAGCTAGCACCACAACAGTATTGAACGAGACAGACGAAGACGGAAGGGAATTACCAGTTCCTACGGTAGACACGACTGCGACCATTGACAACATAAAGATAGAAACGAAACTGACAGATGACCAATATTTCAACTTATATAGATGACATATGTATCAATACGGAAGACTGGACAACACACCGACTGAAACTTCGACACGTCTTCGACAGGTTGCGATTATTTGGGCTCACAGCGAAGCCGACCAAAGTAGAGTTGGGCATGGAACAAATTGACTTCCTGCGTCATACCATCTGCAGGGGCCAATTAAAAACTGATGACAGAATCGTCACTAAGATTCTGAATTTGACAATGCCAACGACCAAGAAACAGGTCCGAAGTTTACTGGGTCTGGTAAACTACTATAGCAAATTCATTCCAAATCTGGTGGAAATCACCAGTGTTTTTTCTAACATCTTAAAAGCTTCGGCTAAGTTATCTGTGCAAGATGCAGGATTAATTAGTGCGTTATCAAAATTGAAATATATTTTCAGCGTTCCATCTATCCTTCGTATGCCTAATCCAAAACTCACTTATTTCTTACGCACAGATGCGAGTGCCATATCCATATCTGGGATACTAGGACAGTTCTACGACGGGACGTTCCACCCCGTAATGTACGTAAGTCGCAAGATTACCCCTGCTGAATCAAAATACTCAACATCCGAATTGGAGGGCCTCAGTTTGATCTATTGCGTCAAGAAATTTCATAGATTTTTGGCAGGAGCACAGTTTGTAATCCAATCCGATAACTCTCCGTTGTCTGTGATGCAGTCTGGACTTCCTAGCAATAACAGAATTTACAGGTGGGCTTTGATTCTCCAAAATTACACGTTTACCATCCAGCACTTAAAAGGAAGATTGAACACTGTTGCGGTCATTTTGAGTCGACCATCATCCATTGTAATACCTGATTTACAGGAAGGGATCGACCACAGACCACCAGATACAGTGAAACGGTAACGGTAGATAACTCAGTGCCGTATGTGGTCATTATAATACAGTGTAAGTGCGTTATCATCGCCAAATATGTAACCTGTGTGAAACTAACAGTGCTATGAGAAGTGTAACGAACAGACGCAGAAGTAACATGCGCTGACACACACGTAAGCTAAAGGAACATTAAAGTGTTAGCTATGAACCTACATAACTTAGTAGGAAACTATATTTATACACTATCCACGAAGTAGAGCATAGAAGACTTTGCTGAAATGAACTATGTTATAATAGTCTACAAAGAGTATTGCTCCATCTTCACAACGCAAAGAAGGACGTCGATTTAGTGTAATTAGATATAGAAATGCAACTGTGATATATGTATATTATTATTTTATTAACAGTACCTATAACTTCATTTTTCTATTAATTTTTGAAATGCAAATTGTTTAAATGCATATATAACTTTATTTTGTTATCTGGTAGTTAGAAATCACCATTATTTAGTTAATAACCCATTTTATAGAACACGAATGATAGAAATACGATTGTTAGATATTATATTACTTTATTACCATATAATCATAATCATTTATAAATTCATTTATCTAAAATATCATTTCCAAACTAACCCAACCATTTAGGAATTAATATCATCTTTTTCACAAATAACATTTTAAGGTAATTAACCCAATTCACTTAAAGGAAAGTATTTATTAGATTATTTCCCTTGAGGGTAATTTAGGTCAACACACCAAAACTATGTAAGTTACTATTACAGGATCGGTAACAAACCATCCTCATAAGTTTGTATATAATGTATAGACATGACGCATGCAAACAAAACGCACAGTCATTTGGCGTGATTACTGTTATAATTCAGTCAATCGTTTATTGTATATATGTAATATTCATGTATTTGATGCTATGAAATATATTTTAATGACGAGAGAATGTTTAAGTGAAAGAAAGGTATGAAAGTGAATGAAAGATGTATGCGAGAAGAATAAATGCGAGGAGAGAATGTGAAAATTAGTAAACATTGAAAGGAAGAGAGCGAGAGAGAAAGACAGCGGGAAATTCTTCCACCGCTGTAAACGTCTTATTTTGACTTGTCTGTGTCATCTGTGTAGCCAATGTGTTGTCACGTTTTTATGTGTGTTACTGCCATACTTTAATAGATTATAGAGAGAACGTACTTTGAGCTTCAGAAAACGGGGTTGTGGTCACAAATATGAATAACGGACGTTTGTAACCACAATAAACCGATTTACGGCGCTCGAAGGAACACACACATTTAGTACACTAACGCATACACATGTTAGAGAGTTAAGTACACTGTAGTTTATTAGAAAACACGCAAACAAACAGGAAAACAAACATATAAACGATGCACACACTATTCAGTTCAAAGAACTATAACTTTAAAATTCGAGGGGACACAATAACTTCTTAAAACCTTAATGTAACAGTGTATACAGCTTTTCACAAGCGGAAGCGAGAAGGTGAAAAGTAGAACTATGTGTATAAGAGTTGGAGGGGATATTAATGGGAACATGAACACTTTGTGCTCATGTGTTGTACTCATAATAGAGTCAACTTGTATGTGTGTTGTCATTTCGGGCAATTTGAGGACAGGTCAAGACAGAAGTCAATAGGTGAAAGTCAAATGACATAGGGTCAAACGACGGAAGCCAGGACATGAGTCATAAGACAATGGTTCCGGTCCAAAACAATTCCCAAAGATATCTATAAAGCCAACTATACTGATACATGGGCTACTTAATTAGCCAAGTGAAAAGATAAAGCAGTGTGAGTAAAGGAAGAAGAGAGTTGTTCTGTCCCCAAACTAGAGAGTTTAACTTATTGGATATCTGACAAAATTGGAAGCAACCAATTTTTCTTTGTGACCAGAAGTGTTACAAACAGGAGTTAAAGGGAAGTAACACTTCACAGCGAGGAGGGGTGCCTGTCAAGATCTCCAAAAAGACCTGACAGAGTTAAGGAGAGTAAACATAAGTCCAGTAGGGAGACACCAGACAGGAGAGACACCAAGCACTATAAATAGCCTCACAAGGAGACACATTTGTGTTAGACCAGGGGCCAATGCGTACAACTGAGCGAGGGCTTTCCCCAAGCCATTGGCAAGCTTGTCCTTGCTAGTAACCGTGAAGTGCCCGGTTACTCGAGCTCACAAGCCAGCGTGCTTGCGAGACCATGCACGCAATAATAGCTACTGCACGGAGAGGACAGTGTCCGTGCTTGTCCACGCAATGTGTAGCGTGTGGACAGACCCGACTGGAGACGGTAGAGAGCAGACGTATCCTTAACCAATGCTATAGTTTCTAGGCAATAGGCAAACATTAGGCTATTCATTTAGATTGTGATTTCGAGCATCATTTCCCACCACTTCATTGCATTCATGTTGTATAACGATGATGAAGTATTACGCTCGCAGAGCCATTGAAATGTCGGCTCTAAATAAATTGCATTCCTTTCGCAAATGTCACGAGTTGTTATTTCGTGCAGTGCGAAAGTAGGGGAGTCCTGAGAATCTGCAGCGAACAAGTCGCTGACACCATATATGGTTGTAGTCCAATATGTTTGTCGACCATGCAGCACCCAGTATCACGCCGGATTTCCCAAAACATCCCCAGTACCATTTTAGGCTTGTTGACCTGACAGACCAAGACGATTGAGAGATCGTATATGCTGTTCCATTACTGGGTCACAGGGTAAAGGTGAACTTTTTAGATCCACTCTTGACCAAGGTGTCTACGATGGCCTGTGTCCATCTTCATGCTGGCCGATCCCACTGTTTCTTCTAGAAGACAGGCCTTCCATCACTGTTCCTGCCAAGACAATGTGGAATATGGCCAAAGTATTTCAGTCTATGAGACGTGTTGATATTTATGAGCTGGGTTTCTTTGATGTTAAGATCCGATAGAATGTCGGTACAATGCAAACCGCTTATAGCGATCTCGGATGTTGCGAATATCTATTGTGAAGAACAATATTGGTTTGTACGTTGTAAATGCATGACTATATGCTTGAACGCAAGGGTGCAGTCACATGTGAGGCAACCAGGACTGCAAGAGCTATGAAGAAAAGACAGAACAGAAAAACCACTGCAGAAAATCCTCCTCCAGAAACGTCAAGCATTCTTTGTCCTCATTGTCAAAGAACATTTCGAGCTAAAATAGGCCGTATCAGCCATCATAGAACTCACGGCTCCATACTTTCAACCCCACTGGATGAAATGAATGGTCATTATCATTCTTTATGGACAAACAACACACACACACACACACATGCTTGAACTCGTATAAGAGGAATTTGTGATAAAAAGAACTATTTTTGGGTCCCATGTGAGTTAGAATTATCAGGTCTGCGCTGTATTTTTCTTCTTCTTAATCCCACAGCTCTCTATTTTTAGATTGTCGAAATGAGTGGCATGCTTCAATTCAACAACCAAAATTAGAGAATATCTGTTAGACCCCCTCCCCCTCCCAGGACTTACTGGTGTGTTGGGAAATGAGCAGGCGGACAGAATGGTTGGTTCTGCACCGCAGGGTGGTGTATTTGTGCATGATTAGAAAGACGTGGTTGGTTCTGCACCGCAGGGTGGTGTATTTGTGCATGATTAGACAGACGTGCTTGGGGCCCATTGGGATCATGTGTATAGTCAGGAAGAACAGATTCATCATCACGACTTGGAGAGAATGGTGCTGCAGTAAACGAACGAACTAACGAACGAACGAACGAACGAACTTTATTTTAAAAGGGTAACAAATTGGGCAGGCAGGCCCGTCTTACATTCGGCCCTTTCGATCACTCATCTTTCATTCATCAAATGAGCATGTTACATTTACATAGGGGAAAAAACATTGTCAAATTGATATTGTAAGTATAAACAATGCATATTGCGCATGGTACATTCACATGGGGGAAAAAAAAACATTGTCAAATGAAAGTTGTAAACATAAACAGTGCATATTTCAATGTTGTGAGACACACCCCCCATCCACCCTCACACCCCGCAGCCATCCACACATCCCTCAGCCACCCACACATCCCCCACCCACCACACCCCCACCCACCCACACATACCTCCACCACACCCCCACCCACCCACACATACCTCCACCACACCCTCACCCACCCACACATACCTCCACCACACCCTCACCCACCCACACATACCTCCACCACACCCTCACCCACCCACACATACCTCCACCACACCCTCACCCACCACACATACCTCCACCACACCCTCACCCACCCACACATACCTCCACCACACCCTCACCCACCCACACATACCTCCACCACACCCTCACCCACCCACACATACCTCCATCACACCCTCACCCACCCACACATACCTCCACCACACCCCCACCCACTCACACATACCTCCACCACACCCCCACCCACCACACCCCACCCACCCACACATACCTCCACCACACCCCCACCCACCCACACATACCTCCACCACACCCCCACCCACCCACACATACCTCCACCCACACCCCACCCACCACACCCCCACCCACCCACACATACCTCCACCACACCCCCACCCACCCACACATACCTCCACGCACTCACAAGTGACCAGAAGATATGGCCTTCGCTCAGGACTACAAGGAAAGGCCATGCAGACACATAATCAGTCTGCTACTGGTAACATTAGTATTGGGACTCTTCGCTGGCTGCTGAAGATGAGGATCTAGAACGACTGGGCATGTCCCGAGTGATGTTATTTCGGTTCTTGACTGGGCTTAACCCATCTTTATCCACGATGTTTAAGAACATGTATGTAGACATTAAAGTTCAAGAGCTCGGATTTTTTTGTCTGTTGTGGTTACCTATTAGTTCGTGGCGCACATTCAGATTATTTTCTTTCTATTTGTTTCTCCCATTTTCTGGCTTGTTCAAGTCAAGCTTGTAGGAAACGTATCCATACACGAGCTAATACATGCAGTGCTCTGGACTAATGTTTGCGTGTGAATTAGCTTTCCTTAATACCAGTGTCCAATCGCCATCGGGCGAACCAGCTCCGACCTATAAGGTTAGTTAGTTAGTTAGTCGCAGTTCCAACTTCACAGCAACGGGTATTCACGTTCATGTAACACAAAAGGAAAGTTACATTCTCTTACAAATGGCATTGTAATGTGTTTGTTGGTGTTGTACCATAGGTTCTAAATACTGTTTAACCTCTGCATTACAACGCTGTTTCCGTGTCTGACGTCTTTCCAATAGTCCCCTATTTTTGCTGTTTATGAAGCCAAGATATTCAAAGCTTATGACATTTTCAGTTCCTTCATTATCGATTGTGATCTTTGGCTGACATGTTGTTTTTTTCCGTAGACACTATTTTAATTTAATTTTATTTGAAATTTCAGAAAAACGATTGACATTTTCATTGTGTCTCTTGACAGACTGGATCAGCTCGTATAACCCTACGTCAGTTGTTGAGAGGAGAATGTGTCATCTGGACTTCTGAGATCTGGAATTGAATTACGTCAATGACGAGTGCATCAAAATTGTCCCTGGTCTCATATAATATTTCGTTTTGACGATTCTCATTACAATTTCTGTGCAGTTATTACACAACATCTTGGAGCAGTAGCTGAGAATATAGGCTATGTACACAGCATGTCTGAACTAGAGAATATAGGCTATGTACACAGCATGTCTGAACTAGAGAATATAGGCTATGTACACGGTATGTCTGAACTAGAGAATATAGGCTACTAGCTGACCCGGCCGGCTTCGCCCAGTCCCTGGTGGGGAGCATCTCATTTAAATCATATAAGTAGTCATATAAGTTCTCGTTCCCGTTCCCGACTATCTGTCTGTCTGTCCCTCCCTCTCTGTCTGTCTGTCTGTCTGTCTGTCTGTCTGTCTGTCTGTCTGTCTGTCTGTCTGTCTGTGTAATCATTTATTGGTTGCAGTTAGAACAACCTTAGATAAACGAAGACCAACTTACAAAAAGCATTGGAAAGAGCACTTGAAAGATCTTTACATATTCCCCAACAATTAACTTCGGTAAATGGAGCGGCGGCAGCAGCAGGAGCAGAAGAAGAAAAAGGAGGAGTAGAAGCTGGGAGGAGGAAGAGGGAGGTGGAGGAGGGAGGAGGAGGAGGGAGGAAGAGATAGGCGGAGAGAGGAGGAGGAAGAAAGAGGAGGGAGGAGTAGGAGTAGGGAGGAAGGAGGAGTGATTAGGAGAAGGAGAGAAGAGGAGGAGGGAGGAGGAGGGAGGAGGAGGAATGAGGTAGAGGAAGGAGGAGGAGGAGAGAGGAGGAGGAGAGAGGAGGAGGAGAGAAGAGGAGGAGGGAGGAGGAGGAGGGAGGAGGAGGGAGGAGGGAGATAAGGGAGGAGGGAGGAGGAGGGGGAGAAGGGATGAGGAGGGAGGAGGAGGGGGAGAAGGGATGAGGAGGGAGGAGGAGGAGGGAGGATGAGGAGGGAAGGATGGAGGAGGGAGGAGGAGGAAGAAGAGAGGAGGAGAAGGGAGTAGGAGTGATTAGGAGGAGGAGGAGGGAGGAGGAGAGCAAGGAGGAGGGGGAGGAGGGAGGAGGAGGAAGTGGGAGGAGGAGGGAGGAGGAGGGGAGGAGGAGGAAGAGGGAGGAGGAAGGAGAAGGAGGAGGGAGGATGAGGGAGGAGAAGAACGCAGGAGGAGGAGGGGGAGGAGGAGGAGGGAGGAGGAGAGGGAGATGGAGGCGGAGGAGGGAGGAGGCGGAGGAGGGAGGAGGAGGGATGAGGAGGAGGGAGGAGGAGGAGGGATGTGGAGGGAGGAGGTAGAGGGAGGAGGAGGAGAGAGGATGAGGAGGGAGGAGGAGAAGGGAGGAGGAGGGATGAGGAGGGAGGAGGAGAGGGAGGAGGAGGGATGAGTAAGGGGAGGAGGAGGAGGAGGAGGGAGAACAAGGGAGGAGAAGGAGGAGGAGGGAGGAGGAGGGATGAGGGGGGACGTAGGAGAAGGAGGAGGGAGTAGGAGGAGAGAGGAGGAGAAGGGAGGAGGAAGTAAGAGGAGTGATTAGGAGGAGGGAGGAGGGCGAGGAGGTAGGAGGAGGGAGGAGGGAGGAGGAGGAGAAAGAGGGAGGAGGAGGAAGGAGAGGGGGAGGGGAAGAGGAAGAGGGTAGGAGGAGGAGGGGGAGGAGGAGGATTATAACGCATATGCCTGTAGATAACTGCAGTGAAAAGGTGGGTCTGTCTATCTATCTGACCCGGCGTGGCTTCGCCCAGCTCCTGGCTGGTAGCGTCTCATTAAATTCATACAACAAAATAAAGTAATTTAAAAGAATGTCCTTCCACACACCATCCATTATTTCTAATGAAAACCGTTTCTAATCACCTGCATGACTGTAGATAACTTCGTAAGCATAAAAAGATGAGTTACAATGTTATGCACTATGCATTATTTTTATGAAAACTTTGAAAATGCTTTAAAGATTGTATCATTATTTATTATAACTCATATGCCGGTACATAACTACAGACAAATAGTTTATAAATCTTTGAAAACAATGCAACAATATGACTATAGGTTATACAGCAATGTTATTAAAAGTTATGCCCCTTGAAATAACTTTTCTTGAGTTAAGTGCCCTCGCTGTATATAAATTACAATGTAAAATGAAAAATTAAATAATATTAAGTAAGCAGCCGATTCCACACTAAAAATATATCACAGTTGGCTGCGCTGGAATGAAAGGAAGACGTGTAGAAAATTTCATCTCAATCGGATGGGCCGTTCACGAACGCATAAAGGACATACACACCCACATCCTTTTTTATATATAAGATGTACATGGTATGTCTGAACTAGAGAATATAGGCTATGTACATGGCATGTCTGAACTAGAGAATATAGGCTATGTACACGGTATGTCTGAACTAGAGAATATAGGCTATGTACACGGTATGTCTGAACTAGAGAATATAGGCTATGTACACGGCATGTCTGAACTAGAGAATATAGGCTATGTACACGGTATGTCTGAACTAGAAAACTTCTACTTCTCATCGTGAAGCATGTGTCACGAGATTGACAATATTCCAGAAGTCACATTTGAAGGTGTCCGCTTTCAGCCAAATACTCCATTCCTCCCGGGTGTCCGACATTTTGTGACAGAATAAAGTAATTTCTTTTTCATTGTATAGATTATTGATTTCGCTCTACTGTCACAATGCACCTTCAACAAAACATCAAAACAATGTTTTCCCTTAGTGAATTAAAATATCTACGACATAAACAACAATAGAATACACGATTTATTGCCTGACATATTTCGCTGCATCTCGTCAGGTACATACTACACAAATCACTCAACATAAAGTAAAGTAATTAGATAAATCCTTCAAGCTGGAATATACACACATTGTCTACCACAGTAATTTTTAAAATGACGAGCGTATCTTTCTGTTTGCACAAAACTGGCTATACAGATTAATCATGATGGCTTCTGCGACCTTTAACGATTATATTTTGGGCGACGAAATAGTCGCTTTTTGACTTTGGTGACATAATTAAATGCACCAGGATAGCTCAAACTGCCGGACAATAAATCTTAATATAAGCAATCCCAACTTCTCTAAAATATGAATTAACAGAGGGGATTTGAGATTAAGGACTGCCTGTGCTTGCACCAGACATGGGGTTTGTAGAACAGGTAGAATCTGCAGCGATGCATGTGTTAGTTGAGTCGCTAAATGTGCTCATTGATTACACAGGCTAGACACGCTACTGTGTACTAGACAAGTTTGATCTAGTTAGTCACCTTGAAATCAATGATATATTTTATATTTGCCCTGTTTCGAGGATATACCTATTCTCTTCTTCAGTTCACACACACAAACATACACACACTTACACGCACACACTTACACGCAAACACTGAGAGAATACCCTTTCTACTCCACACACTACTAAGCACACCCACTCACACACAAACTGGGAGATTACCCCCTTCTCCATCCACCCTCTCCCGCTCATAGATATATTAACCCCCCCCCCTCCCGCCACACATAAACACGCACGCACTCACACACGTGATAGATTACATAGATTACACACATACAGACCCAAACATACATTGAGAGAATACATCGTCTCCACCGACACACACTCACTCACTGAGAGATACCCGCATTCACCCCACACGCACCCCAACAATTCGTTCAACGTTCCACTCCAGGTCTAGTGGATGAAAAGCCAGGTCAAGTGTAGTTGTAGTGTGACATGATCTGGAGAAGAAGGTATGTGGGTCAGACGGCTTGTTAATCAAGATGAATCTATTCTCATCCTGCCAGTCTTCCAGTCTCTCTCCTCTCTGGTCCATGTGATCATAGTCCCAGTTCTGCGAGTGGCTGTTGAAATCGCCACACACAATAATTTTTTTCTTTTACTGATAGAGTGACCAGTGCCTGTGGGCGGTCACTTGGGAAGTAGTAATTGAATAGATGCAGGTCTGTATTGCCTGTCTTACGTTTAAGTGTCTGATACTCAGCCCCTAACATGTAAACGTCAATTTGGGAAGCAGTGATGTTATTTTTTCCAAGGGTTAGTATCCCACCCTTTCACCTGTCCTTTCGGTCATATCGGTAAAACGGGTAGCCTCTGATTTTGAAGGCTATATTTTCGTTGAGGTGAGTTTCTTGCAAGCAACATACGCTTAATTTTTCTTGGTCCAAGATGTTTTCCAGTTCTTTTTTTTTTTTTTTTTTTGCTGACCTTCTCCGCATTCCAGTGCATTATTTTTAGTCTTTGTTTGATATGGTCAGACGCTCTATTCTCAAATCCCCTGGCTCCACATGACATCTGAGAAGGACCTCCAGTATTTGTGGTTGGACCCTTTCGAGGCATAGGGCACGGCACTGCACCTGCCGGGGGTCCAAAGCAGGGCGAACACCATAACATTTAGCAGTAGTTGACATATTTCATGGCGTAATTGCGTGGCATTTTGATTTCTGTGGCGCACCTCGTGGCTGGTTGTCTCCGTCTTCAGCACCTGTCCTTTGCTAGAGCAGACTGTGGTCTTACTCAGGGTTAGATGTGTAGGCGCGCACACACATGTCTGCGCATTCAAGTACGTACATACACATCTGCCGGTCTCTCTGGCTGTGGGGTTACAACACTTTCTCTCTGTAATCCCGTTTATCACGCAGAGTCTCGCAGCGGAGCGAGAACTGAGGTGGTTCGACCCCCGCTCGTGACTTGCGGATACTGAGCCGGCCGCTCAGAAAGCAATGGCAAACTACTGAGCGTAATCTTGCCAAGAGATCAACAGACAGCTGAAAGATGCTGCTGTTGACAGCTAAGTCCTGTAAAAGGATACGCAAAACACATTACATACACATCTAGAGCGTACTGGTTATTTTTCGACGCCAGAGATTCACCGCCGCCACTTCTCCTGTTAGCTAAAACCGTTCCGCCACATGAAGGCCAGGAGTTAAGACTTTTGCTGCAGAGGTTACGAATACACAAGCCATTGGGGTATTCATGCAGGATTTGGCGCTAATCCCCAACTCTGCGCCCCAGCTACATACAGCAATATTTGGAACCATTCATTCATTCATTCATTCATTCATTCAGTAGCATGTTCTTTGTAGAACCCCACTGTCATAACAACCTTACGGAAAAATTCTCGGTTATAAGCAAGATGTTCCGCGTCCTATACACCCATATGGAGATGATCTGCCACATTATGCAACCATCTTCGCTTTTGCCTTCCTCTTCCTATCTTCCCGGGCATATACCCATCTGTTATTGTTCTCTCCAAACTTCCATGACGTTTCAAGTGATTATTTTTTAAATGTCCCTTTCCTCTCCAGCGATTTTCACAAATTCCTAAAATATGAATATTTAACCTCTGAATCTCATCACAGACTACCTTAAGCTCTCCCTCATACAGACTTCTCACATTCCACGTTCCTAGTCTCCCTGTATAGATGAACAATGGGAAATGTTAAGGGACTCCATTCACCAAACTAGTAAAGAAGTATTACCGGAGAGAGGCAAAATAGCTAAGAAAAAATGGATGAATGAAGATATCTTAAAACTGATGGACAAAAGAAAACAGAGTAAAAATGACAAACAAGAATACGCTAAGATAAATAAAGAAATAAAAGATAAATGTGGGAAGGCTAAAGTTAGTTAGTTAGTTAGTCGACAGATCATCCTCATTGCACATCGAACCATTCAGTCCATAAGTGCTCGGATCCCCTCCTCAGCAAATCCCGCAACGTGTAGCGGCTAACGACGCCAGTTCTGTGTTGGTTTATAAATCTTCTTTGGCTTCCTGCGTAGTGTTCTTGTTTGGCCACCCCTCTTTTAATTTGCTGCTCTCGCAGTCTGGCCATTGTTGTAGATTCACAGTCATCACTTGGTTCTCGCAAAAGTCTTACTTCTCGTAGAGCATTCAGAATGTCGGCCTGGTACATGGCGCGTCCGCCCTCCACAGTAGCCTCACCTGCGAGCTTGTCAGCCCGCTCATTTCCTTGTACTCCCGCATGCCCTGGCACGAAGATGAAACTAATCTTTGCCAGTCGAGACCGCTCCAAAGGCAGCAACCATTCTCTTCGGATCGACCCCTCCTCTATCCTCTTGATCATGTTCATTGAGTCGCTAAGGAAACAAGCCCTAGTGAATGTCTGTGTCTCGAGCTATGTTATTGCTTTACTTACTGCCACGACTTCCATGGTCAGGCTACTTGTGGTTTCAGTGAAAGCACCAGAGTCCTCCTTCACAATTCTCCCTCCGGCCCGAGCTGTAAAGGCCCATGAGCTTCTCACATGTCGGACGACCGACCCATCTGTGTAGATGACCGCGTCAACGTCTAGCGAATTCTCGAAAATCAACGCTTGTACTTCAGCCTCCACAGTAGCCGGATTTTCATGTCTGCATTTTCTATCTAGTTGGATGCAAACTGAAAAGGATGTGCAGAAGTCTGTTGGCACTTGCACCCACTCCTCGCCAGGTTCTAAGTCCTCAAGTGAACACACCTGTTGAAGAATGTCTTCGGCTTGACCCATCCACGACCGTCCTCTTTTTAACCTGCTGCCCTTCACCTTCCTAATTTCACTATGCAGTGGATGTTGTGTGTTTGCGTTAATTCTGAGGTAGGCGCGTGCCCTGCAACCTTGTATTCTCTCTTCAATGGTTGGAAAACCAAGAAGGTAGCGCATCGCCCTGCATGCTGTATCTCTTGTACATCCAAGAATAATGCGCATAGCTTCATTCTGTATCCTTTCCATCCTTTCTATCTGCTTATGGCTGAGAGTCAGGATTGCCACTGCATACTCAAAAACAGACATGACCAACCCCTCGTACAGAAGACATAGATGGCGCTGCTCACAGTTTGCTGCCGCCATCACCCGCATCGCTGCAAAACCCCGCTTGGCCTTTGTTATCACCTGGTATATGTGCACATTATAAGCAAGGCTTCGATCAAACCGTATCCCCAGGTAATTCATTGCCTGCGTTCTTTCCACCGTCTCTGAACACAGCATTACAGTTGGTGTTGGAGTGTTGACAATATGATTATTCAACGAGAACCAAGTCACTGTTGCCTTTGTTGGGTTGACCATTGCCCCAGCTTCATCACACCAAGTACTTATGCGATTGAGTTCGGTTTGTAGTTCCACAGCAACCTCCTCACTATCCTTCCCCTGACGATACACTAAAACATCATCGGCATATGACAATGTCCTGCCAGGTCCAGTGATCTGCTCACTGGTGATTCTCACTGTGTAGGCGTTGAACAGTACCGGAGATAATGGTGATCCCTGTGGTAGGCCATGATATATTGTTGTTGGTTCCGAAGTCCAACTGTCACATCTAAAAACTACTTTCCGTTGGAAGAGGGCTGCAGCGATCCAACTAAGGAGGAATGGACTTACGTTTAGTTCGAGAAGCTGAAACATTAAAAAATCCAGTGGTACTCTGTTGTAAGCGTCCTCAAGATCAATCGCTGCAGCAACGGTTTCAGTGCCTGAGTGGAAACCTTCATAGACATCCTGGGCAAAGACTGCTGCATTGGTCCAGGTTAAGGCTAAAGAAAGTTGGTTAAACGAGCAATGCAAAAAAAATTGAATTAAATTCCATTAAAGATACAAAAAATATGCACAGACAAATCAGTGAGCTTACAGGAAGAAAAATAAGAATAAATACAGGGTGTTTGAAATCAAAAACAGGAAAAATAATATTAGAGGAAGATGCTATAATGAAGAGGTGGAATGAGTATATAAGAGAATTATATGAAGGAGAAAGGGAAGAATTAACAGAAGATAGTAACTTAGAAGGTCGACCTATTCTGAAAGAAGAAGTCGCTGACGCTATGAAACGTATGAAGAAAGGAAAAACAGCTGGGCCAGATGAAATCACAATAGAAGAATTAGAAGTATTGGGAGAATTTGGAGTAGATATATTAACCAAAATGTTGAATGATATTTACAGCAGTGGATATTTACCCAGTGATATGCTGAAATCTGTATTTATAGCTATACCAAAAAGACCAGGAGCAATTGATTGTGAAGATTTTCGTACAATTATCCTGATAAACCATATCACTAAGCTTCTACTCAGAATCATAATGAGAAGAACCAAAAAGAAAATAAAATGGAAATTAGTGAAGAACAGTATGGATTTGTGGAAGGAAAGGGCACAAACAATGCAATTTATACATTACGGACACTAATAGAAAGGTCAATAGAGAAACAGAGAGACATATATTTGTGCTTCATAGATTATACTAAGGCATTTGATAAAGTAAAACATGATGAACTGATTAAAATGTTGGAAGATATCAACACTGATGGAAAAGATTTAAGAATAATAAAGAATATTTACTGGAACCAAGTAGCAGCAATTAAAATGGGAAATAAAGAGGGTAGTTACGAACAGATAAAGCTAGGAGTACGACAAGGGTGTGTCTTGTCACCAGATCTTTTCTCCCTTTATAGCGAAGTAATAATGAGAGGGATCAAAGAGATGCCAGGAATACTAGTTGGAGGTTATAATATAAATAATATACGCTATGCAGATGACACAGTATTGGTGGCGGATAATTCAACAGACCTACAACAATTATTAGACGTTGTAGTAACAGAGAGTGCAAGGAAAGGACTCTCCTTGAATATCAAGAAAACAGTAACAATGGTAATATCAAAGAAAATGGTGACACCAAAATGTGACATAGAAATAGAAGGGAAAATCCGTAACCAAGTTGATAATTTTAGATACCTAGGGGCATTTATAACATCAGATGGAAGATGTACAAGAGATTAGGAGTAGAATAGGGCAGGCAAAAGCCGCTTTTCAGAAAATGAAGAGTATCTTATGCAATAAGTCACTATCACTGAATGTAAGAAAGAGAGTGATGAAATGCTATGTAGAACCAGTTTTGTTGTATGGCAGTGAATCTTGGAATGTAAATGAACAAATTAAGAAGAAATTAGAAGCAACAGAGATGTGGTTCCTGAGACGAATGTTGCGAATTCCTTGGACTGCCAGAGTAACTAACGACGACTGTCTGAAACAAGCTAACGAAACTAGAACATTATATACAACAATAAGACAGAGACAAACAGCTTTCCTCGGTCATGTGATGAGAAGAGAGGCATTGGAGAACATCGTAACAACTGGAAAGATCGAGGGGAAGAGAGGCAGAGGTAGACCAAGAGAAGTGATGCTGGATGGATTGAGACGGTGGCATGGAGGAATATCAGCAGCAGAGTTGATCCAGAAAACCAAAGACCGAGATCTATGGAGAGCCATGAACGCCTACGCCAGCCGGCACGGCACTTGATGATGATGAGTCTCCCTGTGCATCTTAGTCTGACACATGGAATTTCCTTGGTAACACCGTCTGGATTATCTTTGTCATCTCGCATGTATCGCATAATGAGTTTCTAGTATAGTGCACGAATTCTGCACCGATTATAACCACATTGTATTTGCACACGCGCCCGCGTGTGTGTGTCAGAACAACCCGTGGTATCAATATGCATTGGTGGGTAACATATGCTGCGAAAACTTTGGCCTGCTAGATTTGCTAACAACGGGTGCTTAAAAATTGGCTCACGAAAGACGAATACAAAATAAAAACAGTTTGGTATATGTGTTTTCTGCCAAAAAGTGAGAGATGAGAAACACATACACAATGCACATACCTTACCACGAACGCAAATCCATCAAACGGAAATCAATGTGATTTGCGTTCATTGTAAGGCATGCACTCTGTGTTTATTAACTTTTTCGCAGGAGTCGCGCATACCTGACTTTATTTTGTATCATTATATCCTGATGCATGCAGCCGTTACTTCTATTGCATAATGAGATAAGAACATTATCTACAAATACGAGGGGACTTCAAATGAAAACCTTAAATGTTTTTATTGTTTTGAATGTTTTCTTAAAATAGTAAACAATCAATGTAGTATTTTTCAATGAAGTCACCACTGCGTTCAATGCAAGTCCTCCATCGCTGATAAAGGGCTTGGATTCATGTAGAAAAGATTATCTGCGGTCACTACTTGGTAGTAATTCTTGAAAGTATTCTGCCCACCTTGCTAGTCTTTGTTGTGGATTAAATAAAGATATTTTGTTATCTATGATGGCAGTTGGGTTATAGCATGCGTCTCTGTTTCTCATATTGTTGACATGTTGCGGACGCGGTTCGTAATCCGGTATACCAGCTTTCGAAACACAGCTGCGAGCGATTTGGCAGCAGACCGCGTTACGTTGGTTTTGCGTTGGTATCTGTGCCGGTCGTGCAGAAAGCAATGGAAAACTACTGATTGTAAACGTACCGAAAGATCACAGCGGCAAAAATGCTGGTGTTGTCTGCGATGTCCTGTAAAAAAGGATATGCAAAAATAAAAATGTCTTTACTGAGGGTTGCCATCTGTTCATCGTATATTCTCCAGGATTCATCTTTAGATGCTCCAATTGTTCATCTGACATTACGTGGTAACATTCATTACGTAACATAGTCTTGTTCATAATTAGTTGTAATCCATCTATTGAAAGCTAATAAATCGATGATTATACTTGAAAATACATTTCTATTATACGTCAAAAACAATGACAGTTCAAAGGATAAACAGATGCTGTATGAAACATAAAGAGTTAAGCTTCATCAACATCCAGTGACTTGCCGCCTAGCGAGGACTATCATGCCTCTCCACAAATTGCGATCTCCGACGGCATGGATCAGTTTGTACGTTGACTCCTTTCTGTGCCATGTCACAATGCTGTCAAAATTTTTCTCACACTATCTTCCTCTATCTTTCTTTCCACAGATCTTTCCGGTTGTAACAACATGTTCCAGTTTTTGTCTTCTCACAATGTGTCGAAAAATTAAGACCTCTTCTTTGTGATTATAATGATAAGTTGTCTTTGCAACTTAGCTTTCCTCAAAATGTCCAGATTGCTCATTTTAGCTGTCCAATTAATTGCATTCTTCTATAAAACCACATCTCCAAGGCTTCCATGCATTTTTCCGCCTGTTACTAATTATCCAGGATTAGCAGCCTATGTTAAAATTGATTCTATGTAGCATGCAATACCTCTTTTTAGAGTTAAGCTTACAAACATGTAAATACTCATAAAATTAGACTTTACCCCGCTACATCCATCGATTATCTATTTCCATTTGGTCGACGGTTTGTCATAAACAGTTCTCGCGAAACGTAAGAGAATTTGAATTTTTTAAATTTTTATCTTGGGCCAAATGTTTCGCCTGAAACGCGTTAAGTTTGTGTATTTTAAAATATAATTCATATAGTCTGTCCGTCTTATTTCTTGGTATTTGTCTTGCTCTATATTCAAAGCTTCGTTGATTGTAATTGTTTGAACACTTGTCGGACGTAAGATTTTTTTTTTTTGCATATCCTTTACAGGACATCGCTGTCAACACCAGCATCTTTCAGCTGTATGTTGATTTCTTGGCAAGATTTCGCTCAGTAGGTTGCCATTGCTTTATGAGCGGCCGGCTCACATACCCCGTAAGTTACCGATGCGATTCGAACCACTGCTGATTCTCACCGTCATCACGTTTACCTACGAGAGTATACGAGATTACGGAGAAAAGTCATAACCTCTAGGCCACGAAGCCAGCTCGGACTTAAGATTACGTGGACTTATATTTCAGACTGACCAATGAGCACTTATAGGAAACAAATAGCAGAGACGCCGACAGTTGACATGGTGTTGGTTGCTATTGACTGTAACGGCTTTTTTTCTAGCCAGACTTGTAAGGGAAGTCCTGCTGTGAGAAAGCCGGCTGCAGAAATAGGCTACAACCCTTGGACGGTGTTACCCCTATTCATGGCAAGAGCGAAAGTAAACGTCAAGGGCCTTTTACATTCCCTAAGGCTCATTAGGCCTAAGGTACTTGGCCCATGTACTTAAAGAACATCCGACACTAACTAGGTTATGTGGATATCACATAGACAGCCTTTACTCTCAAGCCATTTTTTAGTACCTATTTTTGGTAGGATCAAGTTTGGATCCGAGGTCAATTTTTAAAATCCGCCCTGGTGTGAATTTACACCAATGACTACTAGGATAGCAGGTGAGCGAACTGGATTGAGGCCAGAGCTCATATTGCTGCTTTGAGCAGGGCATACTTCCATGTCACATTGCGGAGATAAAACTACTGACAGGGATACATTTGTCACATTGTGCAATTGTTAATGTCCCGAGACAACAGTGACATCATGATGAACGTTAGCATCATGAAAATACAAGGGTGAGTATTCACAGTGTGATGAGTATGCACTGTTTTGGGTGGATATAGATGAGTAATTACAGTGTGGGGTGGACATGGATGAGTATTCAGTGTTGGGTGAATATGGATGAGTATTTACAGTGTGGGTGGATATGGATGAGTATTCACAGTGCTGGGTGGACAATGGTGAGTATTCACAGTGTGGGGTGGACAAGGGTGAGTATTCACAGTGTGGAGTGGACAAGGGTGAGTATACACATTGTCGGGTGGACATGGATGAATATTCACAGTGTCGGGTGGACAAGGATGAGTACACACAGTGTTGAGTGGATATCTATGCAGTAAAACTAGCACGCTAGCTTGCCGGTCCAATGGCCATGAGTTCGAATTCGGACAGAGGTGGATTTTACAAACTGACCTGGGATCCCAGATGGACCCGGCCTAAAATAGGTACAAGAACATGTCGTGAGAAATAAAGGCGATCGCTGTGATATTGATCACATCATGTCCTCGAGTGTCAATTAAATTACAAGAATATTGGACTAGCACCATGTACACAATACGAATCAATACTTTTTAAGAAGTAGCAGGATCCTCACAGGTGCTGCGGAGTTCGTGCACTAAGCTGAGATTCTCCGGACTCAGGCTTGAGTTAGGAGTAGAACGGAGCACTTATGGGTTACACCCGTGTGCCATGATGTTGATCCGTCGACGAAACTAAACTTATGAAGTCGAATAGTTGACTATAAACCCATCCCTGTAATTTATCAGCGAGCATGTTGATATTGTTCGACATAATGTATTCTCAGTGAATCGATCAGGTAGGAATACAAGTCAGTTGCATGTCTTTACTGAACATTGCAATCAACCCCTGTATTTTATATCCGTTTGTGATTTCACTAGGCAATTTGTACTTTCAGTAGTGTGCCATTGCTTTCCGAACGACCAACGCCTCGTACCATCGAAATTAACGCAAACTGATCTGCTTCTCATTCACCCTGAGCTGATTTTGGGCCCTCGACTCGGTGCACAGGTGAATTGTGAAATGCGTTCACTCATCCTAAGCCATAATCTAAGCCACATCCTAAACCACATCCTAAGCAACATTTCAAGCCACATCCGAAGCCACATCCTAAGCCAATCCTAAGCAGCTACGCCAGCTAAAGTGTTGCAATGTTTGTTCAGGACGTCGCGATCAACCTCAATCCCACGCTGATTTACTCGGTAATTTTACGTTCAGTAGTACAGTTATGAACACATTATAATATATGTTTTATTCTCGTTGATGTCGAATTCACTTTATATGTTTCACTATACATGAAATGCAGGGAACCAAAGGCCGTATAAACATATAACCAGTTCCAATGGCTTTATTACAAAAGCATGAAAGAAACATTAATATGCGTGGTAGAATTAAACAAAGCATTCATTTTGAATGAATTATGCACCATGGATTGGTCAGAAGATGTCGCCGTAGGCATTAAGGCAAGAATCCCATTGCTTAGGTAGGCGGCGAATGCCGTCCGCAAAAAAGGATTGTGGTTGCTCACTGAACCAAGTGTTTACCGCGTTCATGCATCTGTGTGAAATAGTTGCCCCTTGAGAGCTTTCTTAGAGGTCCGACAAATGAAAATCACATTGTGACAAATCAGGCCTATAGGATGGATATTGCAGAATTTCCCACATCTTCCTTGCTAATGCTTCCTGCACAATCTTTGCGACATGCGGACGAGCATTATCGTGCAACAAAATCACACCGCGTGAAAGCACGCCGGGTCGTTTATTGTTTATGGCTTTTTGCAGTCAAGTGTTTACCGCGTTCATTACGTCTGCATCTGTGTGACATAGTTACCCCTTGATAGCTTTTTTAGAGGTCCGAACAAATGAAAATCACATTGTGACAAATCAGGACTATAGACTGGATGTTACAGAATTTCCCACTTCGTCCTGCACAATCTTTGCGACACGCGGACGAGCATTATCGCGCAACAAAATCACACCGCGAGAAAGTATGCCGGGTCGTTTATTCTTGATGGCTTTTTGCAGCTTCTCTAATGTTTGCAAGTAGTGGGTAGAGTTGATGTTGACACCAGGTTTTTTAAAGTCGGCCAACAATTGTCCTTTATGGTAAAAAAAAATGCGCTCAGCAAAACCTTACCAGCGGAAACCTATAACTTGAATTTTTTGGCTTTTGGTGATCCAGCATGCCTCCATTGCATGCTCTCTCTTTTGCTGCTTACCTGAAAGTGGTGACACCATGATTCATCGCCTGCCACTATGCGGAAAAGAAATGCATCACTCTCCACTCTGTAACGCAGCAAGTGGTTCAAACACCATCCCATGCATTCCTCTTTTGGTGGTCGGACAAATTCCGTGGTACCCACTGTGAACACACCTTCCGATATTGCAGTTTCTTATGAACGACCTGTTGAATTGCCCCAATTGACACATCAAATTCTTTCGCTCTTTCGACAACGGATCATCTGTACCGCTGCATCAATTTTGGCGATGGTCTTTTTCTGTTGCAACAATATGTGCTTAACCCGGCCGTCGATTTCTAGGCAAATTTGCTCTCAATTGTGTGCCATTGCTTTCTGAACAATCGGTACTCATAACGTTGTATGAAAACCAACGCAATAGTCTGCTTCCAAATTGCCCGCAGCTGTATTACGAAGGGGTTGCAGAATTTCGAAGTGCGTCCGTAACTCCTTCGACACAGAGCCGGCATAAAACACTACATACAAACACTCTATTAATGATTCATTATTATAGCTAGTCCATCCATCCATTATGTGCCATGCCGATAAGCGTGGGAGGCCATGTTTTGTCATCTCACTCGATCACCAGAGTTGTAGATTATTTCCGTATTTCTGTCTCGACCATGCCACATGGGCAAACCATCCAGATATTTACTTCTCGGTCTCCCCCTTGGTCTCGGTTGTGTGTGGGGGGAGTGTATGGGTTGATGGGTGATGTGTGGATGGGTGAAGGGATATGTAGTCGGTGGGGGATGTATGTGTGTGTGAGGGATGTGTGTGTGTGTGTGTGTGTGTGTGTGTGTGTGTGGGGGGGATATTTGGGAGGATGGTTGGAAGTATGTGGGTGTTGGTGGGTTGGGTGTATGGGTAAGGAATGTGTTTTTGGGTGGATGAATGGGTGTGTAGGAGATTGTGTGGGTTGGGGGATGGGTGTGTAATTAGTGTGGGGATGAGTGTGTGTGTGTGTGTGTGGGGGGGGGGGTGTCTGTGAATGGGATATATCTGTGTGAATGGGGTACATGTGAGTGGGTGGAGGATGTATGTGTGGGTGGGGAGGATGTTTGTAGGTGGGGGATGTGTGGGTGGGTGGGGAGATGTGTGTGGGGGTGAGCGATGTGTGGGCGGGGATGTGTATGGGGAATGCATGTGGGGGATTGTGTGTTTGTGTGGGGGGATGTGTTCAAGGGTTTAGTTTTGTGTGGGAGGGGAGATGTGTGAGAGTTGGGGGAGGTGTGGGATGTGCAGGTGGATGAAGGATGTATGTGAGGATGGGGGATGTGTGTTTAGCTGGGTGGTTGGGGTGTGTGTGGGTGGGAGGGTAGATGAGAGATGCATGTGTTGATGGGCGGGTGGGTGATGTGTGGGTGTGAGTGGTTGATGGATGAGTACGTGAGTGGGAAGATGTGTGTGAGCGGCGGATGTGTGTGGTGGGGTATATGTGGGTGGTGGGGTGTGTGTGGGTGGGAGGTGTTGTTTTTTGGGTGTTTATGGGTGGGGGATATGTGTGGGCAGGTGGGGAGATGTGATTGTGAGTGGGAATGTGTGTATAGGTGGGGGATGTGTAGTTGAGAGGTGGCGGATATTGGGTGGGTGAGTGGGTGTAGGTTGGCTGATGTGTGTGTGTGGGTGGGTGGGAAAAATTGTGAGTGTGCGGGATGTGTGTGTGGATATGTGCGGGATGTGTGGGTTGGCGGGGGTATGTGTGTGTGTGATTTTGTGATGTGTGTTTTGCTGGGTGGTTGCGGGTGTGTGGATGGGTGTTGGAGAATATGTGGGTGGGTGTGTGCGTGTCGGTTATGGGATGGGTGGGGGATGTGTGTGTGTGTGTGTGGGGGGGGGGGTAGGGGATGTGTGTGTGTGGGTGGAGAAATGTGTGTGGGTGGGGGATCAGTAGGTGGGTGGTTGCATGTATGTTTGCCTGGGTCTGTGTGAGTGCGTGGAGGTATGTGTGGGTGTGTGGGGGAGGTGTTGTGGGTGGGGGATGTGAGGGTGGCTGCGGGATGTGTGGGTGGCTGCGAGTTGTGAGGGTGGATGGGAGATGTGTCTCACAACATTGCAATATGCACTGTTTATGTGTACAACTTTCGTTTGACAATATTTTTCCCCCCATGTGAATGCATCATGCGTAATATGCATTGTTTATGCTTACAAAATCCATTTGACAATGTTTTTTTTTTCCCTATGTAAATGTAACATGGACATTTGATGAATGAAAGATGAGTGATTGAAAGGGCCGAATGTAAGACTGGCCTGCTTGCCCAATTTGTTACCCTTTTAAAATAAAGTTCGTTCGTTCGTTCGTTCTCTTCCCTTCGATCTTGCCAGTCGTTACCAAGTCCTCCAAGTCATTTCTTCTCATATGCCCAAAGAATTTTGACTGTCTACGTCTAATGACTCTAATCAGTTTGCGATCTTCATTTGTTTCTTGAAGGACCTGTTCATTGGTTTTTCTGTCTGTCCATGGCATTCTTTGCATTTTCCTCAGAAACCACATTTCCACCGCGGCGAGGAAGATAACATGGGTATCAGGAAATGTCTGATGAAACCATGGTGGTCGGGTTGATAATAATTGCATTATCACATGAATTCCGATAGGTCTCTACAAATACAGGGGGTAGTTTTAATGACTGTGCAGTGTTTGACATTATTGCCGGTCAAAGTTTTCTCTTTAACTATTATTTTGCATAAACTTTACATAGGGTGAATACAAAACTTGGACCGGCAATATTTTCAAATACTGCACAGTCATTAAAAATACACGCTGTACGTATTTATCACCATATGCCATATGCGCTTTAATAAATGTGAAAGGGTGATTTTCCTTTATTGATTTCATTGAAAAACTCATTTATTCAAAGGCATCATCATCATCATCATCATCATCATCATCATCATCATCATCATCATCATCATCATCATCATCATCATCATCATCATCAGAATCATCATCAGCATCATCAGCATCATCATCATCATCATCATCATCATCATCATCATCATCATCATCATCATCATCATCATCATCATCATCGTCGTCGTCAAAATCATCATAATCTCGTAGGTTAATAAAACTTCCCGATCGTTATAATCTCATAATTGTCTTCCCTGTGCCGTTCTCTGTAATTCCGTGTCATTCTACACTAATAGATCCCTATATAACACAGTTAAAGTGAAGCACCCATTTTCCCGCCATAGTGTAATGGGTATAGGTTGCTAGCCCCACATGTTTAGATACATCGGCATTTCACGGGTGATGTGGTCAGAATCACGTCGACCGCTTGTACTCCGAGGACATTTAGTGGTGCTCATTTTTTACCCTAAGTCCACTGGGAAGCATAGGTCAATGGAATAAATCAAATTGCCATCACGAAGGGGTTTCTAACTCATGACTACCGGCTCGGCAGTCTAGCGGCATAGCCACTGCGATACTTCGGATTCCCCAGATATGTGCCTACATACTGTATAAATATTATCCTTAGTTGCTCCGCCCTCTGTTCTTCAATATTTTTTACTTTCAGTAAATGCCAAGTATCTCACAAAAGCCAATAAATAAAGGGGTTGGTTACAACGTCCTGTAACGGAATGCAACTAACACTTAGTTATCGCTTTCGCGTTTCTTCATGCCATGCATATGACTCCTCCAAGAGAGCCGTTTCTTCGTGCCTTGGGATATGACCCAGCCCAGATAGTCTAAGCTTCATTATTACTTTATGTCCTGTGCTGTTGTATTTTCCAAAATGTTCATTGCTCTCAATTTTAGTCTACAGTCAGTAGCAACCGGAAAGTTCTCAAGTGACCTCAAGGCAAGGATAGAGGCCATGGAAACTGCAGCATACATGTTTTTGGCAGAGAAAAATACAGAAAAAAACATAGTTCTCTGAACAGATGCCAAATCATTTGTTCCAATACTGAAGTGCAAAAACAATTGAGAAATACAGACCTTAGGGCAGGACAACATGAAATATTGTCAATTTATTATTGCTCACTGGATTTAGGAGGCCTGGTGTTCCTTGCCAGTGAGAAGTCCTGATCGTTCGGGTCCCATCGATTGACCGGACGTCGGTCGCGGCGATTGGGCAATCTTGAGCGTGGCCTGCGATGGGTAGCGTTGTGGTGTTCTGCTGTGATAATTTGGTGTGTCCAGTGTGTGCCGCGTGGTTACACACCCGCTTCACGCGCGTGATCCGGGACTGTTTCCGGATCCGGTCAGGGATATGCACTACTGACGAGCTCAAACAAGGGCGAAACTCGAGTATAGTGCTTCCATATTGACGTGGATAGGCCTTAGGTTCATACCAGAATGCGATCGGCGTTGCCAGTAGTGGGTTGTGCTCAATATTTAAACATGAAATATGCCAGAAATCCAAAAGGGCTGTGATACGAGGGGACTTGACATGAAAACATTAAATGTGTGATAGAAATTACAAGAACTATGTCGTTGTCTTGTAACCCGACAATATTGTTATTAAGGATGTCATGAGTGTTACGAATGTGACATCACGCACAGACGAACACGGTGACGTCATATTCACAGTTTAAAGATGGCCGCGCAACTTTTGACATAGACCATCCGTTTTTGTTTTTTTAATCAATGAAGGGGTGAAACCTGTAGAAATTCATGGGCGAATGAAGGTCAAGTATGGTGATGCATGCCTGTTAGTCCAGTTAGTTTATGAGTGGACTCAGAAGTTTCAAAACGGCGTGACTTCTGTGACACTCTTCGTTCCGATGAAGAAGTACAGCATGTGGTACATGAGTGGTTACACACGGTCCAAGAGCATTTTTGTACAGAAATCCGGGCACGTTTTCGGCGCTGCAGGATTTGCATAGAACGCTGCTACATTGAATAATGATACATTTGTTCTCTACTTTTTCAGAATATATTCACATCCGTACACACAACACACAAACAAACAAAGGAAAAACAATTAAGGTTTTCACTTAAAGCACCCTAGTTCAGTTGCAACATATCTGGAAGCCGACAGATTGGCAAAGGAAGGTGAAAGACTACCTCATATATTCATAACCTGTGATGTAGCCATGAGATTTATAAGTATCAGTTATAGAACCAATTGGAAATCAGAGCATCCAGGATATTAGACAAACTATATGTATTACCCAATCAATCGTAAAGAACGATAGTTTTCAAACTCTGCAAAGGACACAAGATACTGAAAATCCACATGTCTGACCCTAATGGACTACAATCCTTTTCAGATTAATATTCGAAATGTGGCTGTTTCGATCACAGGATTAATAATCTGAGACTGGAATGGGTCCTAATTATAACCTCTCTTTTGGTTTTTAAGGGCGAAGGGGTAATGGAGAAAAAGGATGTTTAATAAACTATAGATAAGAGATGTTGATGCATGTTACTGTGGAACTGATAAAATGACAGTTAAAGATTTATCGTAGGAGTGTCCAACCTATGCATAACAGAGAAAACTACGTTAGTATACACTCACACCATTTGAGGGCAAACTTTATGATGCCAACAAGCTTATGTTGGCTGATTTTTTTCTTTGTACTTATTCATATTGGCGTATGGAGGTGAAAAAAAGAAAAGGAAGACGGTTTTACTGGATTTAGCTGATTCTTCTCCTTAAAACATTGGACAAATCAATACTGTGGTTAGATTCCCATATAATTAGAACATTGTACGCCTGCACGTACTTTTGAGAATCTACTTAAATTAAACTTTATTTAATACGTATTTTTATTGAATTCAATTATTTATTTACAATAATGCACTCGCAAATATCCTCTAATCAATATACTGTACAATGTTTATGCAGACAATATGCATTCGTAACTTGAAATACTCGTAAGACAGCTGTTGCTATATTGATTGAAATTGGAAACAAAAGCGTTTGAATGCGGGAGAGAGATTGCGATTAAGTCGACAAAATCCTCTATTGTAAACTAACCTAATCCTGTGGATGTATTGATGCAAATCGAAATTGCGTTAAAAATTATGTTTTTAAATTCCGGATGTTTAATATGTTAACTCGACCTATCCTAAACGGTTGTAACTTTAGCTACTTTAACTCGTTTTGTTCTTAAATGTTGTTACATTGGCTACTTTAACTCGTTCAGTTCTAAATGTTTGTTACTTTTTTTTTTAATGTTGCATATCCCTTACAGGACGTTGCAGTCAACACCGGCATTTCTTAGCTGCTGTTGGTGTACTAGGCAAGGTTACGCTCAATAGTTTGCCATTGCTTTCTGAGCGACCGGCTCACATACCCCGTAAGTTACCAGCACGGCGCGAACCGCTGCCGATTCTCGCGCAGCTGCGTTACTCACGAGAATATACTGGATTGCGGAGAAAAACGTTAACACCTTGGCCAGGGAGACCGGCCACTTTAGATTGTTACTTTAGCAACTTTAATTCGTTCTGTTCTGAAATGTCACTTTAGCAACTTTAACTCGTTCTGTTCTGAAATGTTGTCACTTTAGCTACTTTAACTCGTTCTGTTCTGAAATGTTGTTACTTTGTCTACTTTAACACATTCTATTAAAAACTGTTGTTACTTTAGCTACTTTAACTCGTTCTGTTTTGAAATGTTCTTACTTTGGTTACTTTTAACTCGCTCTGTTCTGAAATGTTGTTACTTTAGCTGCTTTAACACGTTCTGTTATAAACTGTTGTTACTTTAGCTACTTTAACTCGTTCTGTTCTGAAATGTTGTTACTTTGGCTACTTTTCACTCGTTCTGTTCTTAAATGTTGTTATTTTAGCTACTTTAACTCGTTCTGTTCTGAAATGTTGTTACTTTAGCTACTTTAACCCTTTCTATTATAAACTGTTTGTTATTGTAGCTACTTTAACTCGTTTTGTTCTGAAATGTTGTTACTTTAACTACATTAACTCATTCTATTATAAAATGTTGTTACTTTAGCTACCTTAACCTGTTCTGTTCTGAAATGTTGTTACATTGGCTACTATTAACTCGTTCTGTTCTGAAATGTTGTCACTGTAGCTACTCTAATTCATTCTGTTCTGAAATGGTGTTACTTTGGCTACTTTAACTCATTCTATTATAAACTGTTGTTACTTTAGCTTCTTTAACTCGTTCTGTTCTGTGTTGCTTTAGCTACTTTTAATCGTTCTATTCTAAAATGGTGTTACTTTACCTACTTTAACTCTTCCTATCCTACACTGTTGTTACTTGAGCTACTTTAAATCGTTCTATTCTGAATGTAGTTACTTTAGATACTTTAACTCTTTCTGTTCTGAACTGTTGTTTCTTTTTTTTTCTACGTTAACTCTTCCTGCCCTAAAGTGTTGTTCTCTAGCTGCTTAAACTCGTTCTACCTTATACGTTTGTTACCTCTGCTACTATAACTCATTACACCCATGGGATATATACGAGGTAGAGTCAAGTAATGGGTATTTTATTATAACGTGCACTGAAGATTATGGAAACCAATTTGGGAACCAGTTGGTCATACGTCGAAGTACACTTGTTCCTGCATCGAGGCGCTGTCGTCATTTGGAGGTGACAGGTTCGAATCCCGGTCGGTAACTATAGCTTTCATATGTTATTTTGTCTAGTGCGTCCCCTAGTGTCTACTTCTTTCTTCTCCTTCTATGAGCGCCAAACAATACTACGTGTGTTTATTTATGTAACTGTTTCATTGGCCTCAACGGGTTCCCTAATTGATTTCCTGTGTTATACGTGTGCAGCATTAGAACCGACCAATAATTTCTCTTCTTTTAATGTTTGTTAATACTCGACATGACATTACGGTCCCATGTGTTTGTTATTTGACCTATGCTGGTTTAATATAAAATTATGAGACATATTGTGCTATCTCAATGGTTTGATACGAATTCTGTCCGTATTCTATAGTTGTAGGGTCATGTGTATAATAGTTATGACTAATGAAGACACCTTTTGTTTAGTGTCTAATTGGTCATGCGTTGAAGTACACTTATTTCTGCAGCGGGGCGCTGTCGCCATGTGGAGGTGACAGGTTCGAATCCCGGTCGGTAATTATAGCTTTCAAATTTTATGTTGTCTAAAGTGTCCTCTAGTCTCTACTTCTTTCTTATAATTCTGTGAAGATTATGGACAACGGGAAATCGTTTTTCAGGACACAAAACGGTATTTAAGCAATACCCATGTAGGAGACATGAGATTCAAAAATTTACGCATGCACATTAGTGATTACAAAAATGGCTGACCCACTATTAACGTTCACCGTGAAAGAACAGCGAGACGTTACTGTTTTTGTTTTATTTTGGTGTGGTCGTAGATGTGAAACCTTGCGAAATCACCCGGACAAAGGTTGTTCATTATGCAGAGGAGTCCCGAGTGTATCATTGCGCACCTGAGAGTAAGGAGCGGCCGATGCAGTGGAAATACCCGATGGCTCCGGTTAGGAAAAACTTCAAAACTTCAGGACACAGGGAAGTTGAAAATACAGATCATGGCGTAAGCGGAACTAAGATGTGATCCTACTTAATTTACACATTGTGGTAATCGGACATCTGGCTTATTATGCAGTAACGTGTTAAAATAAGCGAGAGAAATATTCTGCATAGGATAAACAACTGGATTACGGTTAATGTTCCAACAACACTGTGCTAGACTGTACTAGAAATATATTGTAAGCCATGGCGCACACATTTTTAATTCAGCGCACGAATTGATACATAATGACAAAATTTACTTTTCTTCTTCTCTTGTACTGCTTTTGCAGTGAAGCGTCGCAGAGAGGAGGCAGATGATATGTTGTCTTGTTGCTTGGCCTTATGTAATATTTAGTTTAGTTTAGTTTAGTCGATGGATCAACATCACAGCACACAGGTGCAACCCATAAGTGCTCCGTTCTCCTCCTAACTCAAACCTGAGTCTGGAGAAACTCAGCTCAGTGCACGAACTCCGTAGCACCGGCGAGGATCCTGAAATACTTTGGGTAGATTTTTATCTCAAAATTGTGTCCGGACAGCGCCGTTAGGCTACTCTTTTTCGATTTCCAACCGCCAAGGAATATTTTACGTGCACAGCAATACACACGGGCGTCCGATCTCACTACCTTGAGACCAAGAGGTATTTTATTACTAGAAGTCCACGAGAAAAAATCCCGGTCATCACCGGGGCCTGAACCCGGGACCTCCAGCACTCGAGGCATGCACCATACCCCGAGACCACGCAGTCCCCTCACAAATGTAATATTTTATGTCTTCAACTCCATCTAACCACATCTTCCTGTGTCGTCTTCTCGCCTTGTATCCCGATATTCCTACGCAGAACGCTCTAATCGCTGGTTGATCTTTTCCCATTATAGCTAAAAGTACCAACGATTTAATTCTTTGATCCCGAAGTTCGCGTTTAGTTTCTCACTTGTCTTTCTATCACTTCTTGTTTTTTATTTTCCAATTGTGTTTCTCATGCATCTCATCTGACATGATAGTGATTTTAGGTCCGTGTGTTTCTAGGACTGTCTATGTCTGGCTTTGGTAACACAGCGTTGGGGCTAAAAAAGCGTTTGTCAGATTCTTTTTTGTTTGTTTTCATGGTGATATTTGCATAATTTAGGATAGGTGCTATTTCAATTGATGTGATTTGATTTCCGTATTCTTAATTATATTTCTCTATCTAGCCTTTCATCCTCTGTGAACAAACTGCCGAGATATGTGTACCCTCTAACTTGTATAACTTATTTTTCATGTATATACACGTTATATTGCGCATGTTTTCGTTGAACTGTCATAACTTCTGTATTTTTGACGTTAATTTTCATAACAAAATTCTGACAGCAATTGTCAAGATAATGTTTATGGTGCTGAAGATCCGCAATTTTCTAAAACAGTAAACTCTGGTCGCCTGCAAACACCAACTCAAACTCTCTGGCTCAGATTTGCTTCTTTAGTAATCTTATCCATATAGATCATGAACAAAATTGATGATAAGATAAAACCTTGATTGACGCCTGATGTTAAATTTCCATGCCTTCGTTTGTTCTTACTGCAAATTCACTGTTTTAAAACCCAGCCTTTATGTTATACAATAGCAGCCCAATTACATCACATTCCTCGAGCACTTTCCACAACTTATTCATGTTTACTTGGTTGACGGTTTTTTCTTCTTGATCTATGAAAGCCATACTTTGTTCGTTGTTTTATTGTATAGATTTTTCACTCATGTGTTTCAATGCAAAAATGACATCGCTGCAACCTCTTCCTTTTCTGAAGCGAAATTGAGCCCCATTCAGAAGCGGTTCTATCTTGTGTCTTGTTCTTTGTTCTAAAAATATTTGCATATATTTTCCTACATGGCTAAGAATTAATATGTTTCTGTATGCATTGCATTCTTTTTTGATGCCTGTGGTCTTCCATAAGGCCACAATCACAGCTCTTTGCTGAGCTAAAAAAAAAAAACAACACAAAATCAAGCACGTAACAAATAAAATAATAATTACCTTGAAATTCGGAATTTACACCCAACGGCTGCGCCAACTAGCAGACGATTCTGTGCAGAAAAAGCTGTTTATTCAGGCTTCTTAGATTCCATTGAAGAAAGAAATTCCAATCAAAATTTTGATTTGTGCCGCATCGCGTTTTCAATCTGATCATTTTGTTGTTTCCTGCAAACATGAAGTTAGAAAACAATATGAAAATAACATAACCGTTTGTTGGCGTTAAGTTATTATGCTTATTTATTATTAGGAAGTGGTTTGATGTTTAGACTACCAATCGTTTGAACATACCAAGGTCAAGAGCATATCATGGATTTTCTGCCTAGGACGATAGGGTGAGCGAGGAAATGAACAAGCTGATAGACAGGCTGAATCAGCTCCTTTGGGCAGCCAGTTAGATTATGATAAGAATGTGGTGGTGACGGCTTTCTGGATAGAGTGGGAGGTGCAGCAAAACAAAGTGCCCTTATCTAGAGATAATTAGTGGAACCGCAGTAAAGCTGTGGAAATGTAAGCAATACAATGGGAAGATGAAAAATGTAATGTTTCCTGAGTATCACAGCTTGGGATTCTTAGATAAGTAGCACATTGTTGTTTTCAATTTTCTTTTCATTCTTCTAATGTTTTTCATCTTTCCATTCTTTACATCCCGATCTTATACATTAATGTAGTCACATAAATGTATTCCTCGTGTCTATATGGTTTTGTTTTGGTGTGTGTGTGTATTTATTCGCTGTTGAAGGCTAGTCGCCGCAATGTCCTATGCTTTCCGTAATCGTGTTCTGTAAAGCTGCAATTAAGGATAGCTGAGTCGCAAAAGACAATTTATCACAAACATCAGAAAGAGGAAGTCATCCTTTTTGTGCTTATTATGAGAAAACAAAAACTGGGACATGTTTTGTGACAACCGGAAAGATTTGCGGAAAGAGATATAGAGGAAGGCAGCGTGGGAAGATTCTTGAAAGTCTTGTGTCATGGCACAGAAGGGATTCAACACACGAATTGACCCATGATGTTGGAGATCGTAATTTGTGTAGATGAATGATCGTCCACGCCAGCCGGCAAAGCACTGGATGATGATGAAAGGTGCATTACTTTGTGTTAATTTATATTGTCCTCATTTCGAGAGGCTGATTCAGCGGGCAGTGAGCACTGGGTCAGGTCAATACGCAACTCATAGGGAACCCACATGTGGAGGGTCAACCAGACTGCCTCTATGGTGTTTGTCCATCAAGAATGATGACGACCATTCACTTCATCCAGTGGGGTTGACAGTTTGGGGCTGTGAGTTCTAAGATGGCTGGTAAGGCCTATTTTGGCTCAAAATGTTCTTTAACAATGTGGGCAAAGAATGCTTGACGTTCCAGGAGGAGGATCGCCTGCAGTGATGTTTTGTTTTGTGCAGCTTTTTTTTTTTTTCCCGCAGCTCTTGCAGTCCTGTTTGCTTCACAAGTGACTCCACCCTTGCGTAATGATGAACGCCACGAATTTCGGTCTTTGGCACCATTCTCCCAAGTTCGTGATGAATTCCAAAAGATTTTTGTGAGATCTTGCAGTGTGTTTAAAGCGTTTCCTCTGGCCGCCTTAGGAGCGCTTACCACAGTGCAGGTCACCGTAAAAAATTCGTTTGGGGAGCCTGTGATCGGGCATGCGAGTCACGTGACCAGCCCAGCGAATCTGATTCTTCATTAGTATAGTGTGGATACCGAGCATGGACGCTCTTTCTCTTCCTAATACTTCAGTGTCTGGGATTTTGTCTTGCCATTTAATCTTCAATATCTTCCTAAGGCAGACAGCGGAAGTGGTTTAATTTCCTGGACTCTGGTACTATCAGCATCGGATCTCTACTTTGGCCACTGATGGAGCACAGAGAACATATTAGAATTACCCAAGTTCAGAGAAGCGATTATTGATGTAATAATGAAAAGACTCATCTGTGAATTGTATTGATCTTCTACACCGTAAAGGCAACTATACTGAGATATAAGGAGCCAAGACTGCAACAACAAATCATTTGATTTAGATCGGTGTGACTTGCGGTAGACATAAGCTTCAACCTAGATAGTATGTTAATTAGTTAGGTATTAGTTAGCTATTTATTTAACTTCTTAGATAGCTAGTTAGTTAATTTGCTAGCTAGCTAGTTAGTTAGTTACGAGGGTAAGTTAATAAGTAAGTCACAAATGGCTGTAGAAAAATAACTAACTATGATAACAATTTGAAACCAGTTTATTTTTTATAAATACACTGTCCCTTTATTTCTCAACATAATTTCCACCAACATTGATGCACTTATCCCATCGTTTTATCAGTCCACCGAAACCGTCTGTATAGAACTGAGTGCTCTGTTTTCTAAACCACGTTTTCACTTCTCATTCAACTTCGACGTCATTCGCAAAATGTCTGCCGCCAAGGTGGGTTTCCTGTTTATGCTGACAAATGTTTGTCCCGTAAAGCGGTGTATAGCTAGGTAGAAAAAGTTACGAGGGTGAGTCAATAAGTAAGTCACACAGTTCTGTAGGATGGTAGGTCAAAGAAAACAAAGCACGCAGTTCTATGCAGCAGGTTTGGGAGGACTTATAAAACGATGGGATAAGTACATCAACGTTGGTGGAAATTATGTTGAGAAATAAAGGGACAAAGTATGTACACAAATAAATTGGTTTCAAGTTGCTATCATCATTAGTTATTATTCTACATCCATTTGTGACTTACTTATTAACTTACCCTCGTAGATATTTAGGTAGTTAGTTATTTAGTTGGATAGTTAGCTAGTTAGTTAATTAGCTAGACAGCTAGTTAGTTAGTTAGTTAGTTAGTTAGTTAGCTAGCTAGTTAGTTAGTTAGTTAGATAGATAGTTAATAAGTTAGTTGGTTAGTTATTTAGTTAGTTAATTAGTAAGTAGGTTAGACAGTTAGTTATTTTGTTAGTTAATTGAAAAGTAGTTTAGTTAGTTAGATAGATAGATACTTATGTACTTAGTTAGTTAGTTAGTTAGTTAGGTAGTTAGTTAGTTAGTTAGTTAGTTAGTTAGTTAGTTAGTTAGTTAATTATTTAGTTTGTTAGATATTTGGGAGCTTCTGGCCGAGTGGCTAGAACTCTGGACTCTCATTCGGGAGACCCGGGTTCGAAACCTCGGTAAGGTGTGGAGATTTTTCTGTCCGAGGCAAAACAACAACTGTAACCTGCACAGTTCGCGGCGACTGCACTAGCCTTGCGGCCGTAATTCCTCAGCCAACCCCCCCCCTCCCCCCTTCCTACACCCGTCCTAAAACGCAAGGTATTATAGGTAGTAAATGACAGTTTAATGACAGTTAGTTAGATAGTTAGTTAGTTAGTTAGTTAGTTAGTTAGTTAGTTAGATTAGACAGTTAGATAGTTAGATTGTTTGTTAGTTAGATAGTTAGTCAGTCAGTCAGTCAGTCAGTCAGTCAGTCAGTCAGTCAGTCAGTGAGTGAGTGAGTGAGTGAGTGAGTGAGTGAGTTAGTTAGTTAGTTAGTTAGTTGGTTAGTTGGTTGGTTGGTTTGTTAGTTAGTTAGTTAGTTAGTTAGTTAGTTAGTTAGTTAGTTAGTTAGTTAGGGAGCGAATCACAACATACAGCAAACACGACACTTAAGAACACCAGCCGAGCTCTTCCAACAACGAAACATCATTAGATACTCGCCAACGGAAGATCTTAACACGATTTGAATATTCCAAAATCAGGATTAACACTTTCACAGAAAACACAGATTGGATCCGACTTTTATACCCTCAACCCTGCCTTCGTGCCCTCCATCCACACGAAGCATCTGAAATCATAATTCTCCAACGGAAACTAACTCAGGCATGCATATTTCTATCCGGTAGGGACGTTAATATCGACATTCTGGAATCTTCTTCTTTTTCTAGCAGGGGAAATAAAACAGCGAATTAATAATACAGGAAGATGACATAAAAAATTAACATAACGAAATCGACAGCAAAGAGAAACGAAAGGCAGAGAAAGAAATGGAAATTCAGATAATGACATTCATTACAATGAAAAAGGTGAGGTGACATATAATGAGATTAAATATGCAGGTTATTGGGGTCGTGATGAAGGCGTAGATAATGTGCACTCATTCGGTGCTATCATTATTTGTTCTGCGTGGAGTGATTCTTGCTGAGCTGTGGTTTCAAGATTGTATATTTTATAGGATCGCAGTGGCATGTTGATGGTTGTGCGTGCGAACCGACGTTAGAAAATAAGGTGACATGAGATCTGATATAACAGATATTTTGATTTAAAATGCGATGTAAAAGATATTGTGATATAAGACGACACCATGTAACAGACACTGTGGTATAAGAAAATACGATATAACAGACACTGTAACATGAGATACGATTTAACAGACACTGTAACATGAGATACGATATAACAGACATTGTAACATGAGATACGACGTAACAGACATTGTAACATGAGATACGATTTAACAGACATTGTGGTGTAAGAAAATGCGATATAAGAGACATTGTAACATGAGATACGATATAACTGACATTGTAACATGAGATACGATATAACAGACACTGTAACATGAGATACGATATAACAGACATTATAACATGAGATACGACGTAACAGACATTGTAACATGAGATACGATGTAACAGACATTGCAACATGCGATACGATGTAACATACATTGTAACATGAGATACGATATAACAGACATTGTAACATGAGATACGATGTAACAGACATTGCAACATGCGATACGATGTAACATACATTGTGATATAAGATACGATGAAACAGACATTGTAGTATATGATACGATGTAACAGACATTGTGATATAAGATACGATGTAACAGACATTGTAGTATAAGATACGATGTAACAGACATTGTAACATGTGATACGACGTAACAGACATTGTAACATGCGATACGATGTAACAGACATTGCAACATGCGATACGATGTAACATACATTGTGATATAAGATACGATGAAACAGACATTGTAGTATATGATACGATGTAACAGACATTGTAACATGAGATACGATGTAACAGACATTGTAACATGCGATACGATGTAACAGACATTGTAACATGAGATATGATGTAACAGACATTGTAACATGCGATACGATGTAACAGACATTGTAACATGTGATACGACGTAACAGACATTGTAGTATAAGATACGATGTAACAGAAATTGTGACATGAGATACGATGTAACAGACATTGTGACATGAGATACGATGTAACAGACATTGTGACATGAGATACCATTAAGAGACATTGTGGTATAAGATTCGATGTAACAGACATTGTGACACGAGCTATGGTGTAATAGCCATTATGACGTGAAACACGATGTAACAGACACTGTGACATGAGATACGATGTAACAGACATTGTGACATGAGATACGATGTAATAGACACTGTTAAAGGAAACACGATGTAACAAACATTGTGGTATTCGATAGATGTAACAAACATTGTGGTATAAGATAGATGTAACAGACATTGTGACATGAAACTCGATGTAATAGGCATTGCGACATGAGAAACGATGTAGCATACATTGTGGCAGTGGTGGACATGGCATGTTGGCAGTTTTGACAATGACATGTTTTCACTGTTGAAAATGACATGTTGCCAGTGTTGGGAATACAGAATACACCCTCTGTGATGGACGTTTCTTTGTCCCGTAGAGTCTCCCTGTATCTTCCGATTTTAATTCCAAATGTGATGAAAAAATACTATGTTGGCTTATGTATAGGATTTAAAATCACCATGACATTTCTCAACACTTCACCATGTTTTAACACAACATTTCTCGACACTTCACCATGTTTTAACACAACATTTCTCGACACTTCACCATGTATTAACACAACATTTCTCGACACTTCACCGTGTTTTAACACAACATTTCTCAAAATCTCACCATGCTTTAGTGTAGAATGTCTCAACACTTCATCATGTTTTAACACAACATTTCTCAACACTTCACCGTGTTTTAAAACAATATTTCTCAACACTTAAAAATCTTTTAATACAGCATTTCTCTACACTTCACCTTATTTGAGTACGGCCTTTCTCAACATGTAACTGTCTTAATATAGCATTTCTCAACACTTCACTATGTTTTAGTACATAATTTCTCAACACTTCACCACGTTTTAACACAGCATTTCTCAACATTCACCATGTGTTAACACAACATTTCTCAACACTTCAACATGTTTTAACACAACATTTCTCAACACTTCACCATGTTTTAAAACAATATTTCTCAACACTTCACCTTGTTTTAACACAGCATTTCTCAACACTTCAACATGTTTTAACACAGCATTTCTCAACACTTCACCATGTTTTAACACAACATTTCTCAACACTTCACTATGATTTAGTACAGAATTTCTCAACACTTCACCACGTTTTAACACAACATTTCTCAACACTTCACCATGTTTCAACACACACTTCGGGGGGGGGGGGGGGTTAACACAACACTTCTGAGGGATGAGTGGTCTCGAGGAATGGTGTCTGCCTCGAGTGCTGGAGGTCCAGGGTTCAGGCTCCGGTGAGGACCGGGATTTATTTAAAAAATCCACCTGGACTTCCAGTAATAAAATTTCCCCTGGTCTCTGGGTAGTGAGATGGGACGCCCGTGTGTATTGTTGCGCACATTAAAAATCCCTTGGCAGTTGGAAATCAAAAAAGAGAAGCCTAACGGCGCTGCCCGGGCAAAATTTCGAGTTAAAAATCTACCCAAAGTATTTCAGGATCCTCGCCGATGCAACGGAGTACGTGAATTGAGCTGAGTTTCTCCAGACTCAGGTTTGAGTTAGGAAGAAAACGGAGCACTCATGGGTTAAACCGTGTGCCGTGATGGTGATCCAACGACTAAACTAAACTAAACAACACTTCTGAACACTTCACCATGTTTTAACACAGCATTTCTCAACACTTCACCATGTTTTAACACAACACTTCTCAACACTTCACCACGTTTAAACACAACATTTCTCAACACTTCACCATGTTTAACACAACATTTCTCACCACTTCACTATGTTTTAACACAACATTTCTCAACACTTCACCATTTTGTAACACAGCATTTCTCAACACTTCACCATTTTTTAAAACAACATTTCTCAACACTTCACCATATTTTAACACAACATTTCTCAACACTTCACCATCTTTTAACACAGCATTTCTCAACACTTCATCGTCTTTTAACTCAAAATTTCTCAACACTTCACCATGTTTTAACACAATATTTCTCAACACTTCACCATGTTTTAAAACAATATTTCTCAACACTTCAACATCTTTTAATACAGCATCTCTCAACACTTCACCTTATTTGAGTACTGCCTTTCTCAACATGCATGTGTCTTACTATAGCATTTCTCATCACTTCACTATGTTTTAGTACATAATTTCTCAACACTTCACTACGTTTTAACACAGCATTTCTCAACACTTCACCATGTTTTAACACATCATTTCTCAACACTTCACCATGTTTTAACACAACATTTCTCGACACTTCACCATGTATTAACACAACATTTCTCGACACTTCACCACGTTTTAAAACAACATTTCTCAACATTTCACCATGTTTAACACAACATTTCTCAACACTTCATCATGTTTTAACACATTTCTAAACACTTCACCATGTTGTAAAAACAACATTTATCAACACTTCACCATGTTTTAAAAGAATATTTCTCATCACTTCACCATGTTTTAACACAACACTTCTCAACACTTCACCATGTTTTAACACAACATTTCTCAAAACCTCACCATGTTTTAGTACAGAATTTCTCAACACTACATCCTGTTTTAACACAACATTTCTCAACACTTCACTATGTTTTAAAACAACATTTCTCAACATTTCACAATGTTTAACACAACATTTCTCAATACTTCATCATTTTTTAACACAACATTTCTCAACACTTCACCATGTTTTAACACAACATTTCTCAACACTTCACCATCTTTTAACACAACATTTCTCAACACTTCACCATGTTTTAGTACATGTATCTATGTCTTACTATAGCATTTTTCAACACTTTGCCATATCTTAACTCATATCTCAACACTTCATTATGATTCTATTCACCATTTCTTAACACTTCACGGTATTTTTAAACAGAATTTCCAAAGAATTCACAACTCCCTTCCAATAACATTACTCAACACAGTACAGTGGCGTACTTTGTGAGAATCGAATAAACATCACTTCGACTTATCATCAAGCCTGGTCTGGAACTGTATTGCTGGGTACAGACGCTGAGATAATTCGTGTTAGTTTATTGAATTATTGTTTGATCATAGCCAGACCGCCATTTGTGGTATCCCTTAAAACAGCGAATGTGACAATAGAAACGTATAATGATCTTAGAAAACTTCGTCATCACGTGCCTTGCAACTGGCGTAGGCGTTCATGTCTCTCCACAGATCTCGGTCTTTAAATTTCTGGATCAACTCTGTAGATAATATTACTTCTTGTCACTTTCCTTCTCCGTCCATCCAGCGTCGTGTCGCTCGGTCTGACTCTGCCTCTGCCCATTCTCCCACTAAGAATTTCAGACGTCGTCATCTTTTTTATTGCCTTTCTACTCATCACATGGGCAAAGAATGCTGTTTGTATCCTTCTTATATATATATATATATATATATATATTTTTTTTTTTTTTTTTTTTTTTTTAGCATATCCTTTACAGGACTTAGCTGTCAACACCAGCATCTTTCAGCTGTATGTTGATCTCTTGGCAAGATTACGCTCAGTAGTTTGCCATTGCTTTCTGAGCGGCCGGCTCACATACCCCGTAAGTTACCGATGAGATTCGAACCACTGCTGATTTGAACCGTCATCACGTTACCTGACGAGAGTATACGAGATTACGGAGAAAAGTCATAACCTCTAAGCCACGAAGCCGGCATATATATATATATATATATATATATATATATATATATATATATATATATATATATATATATATATATATATATATATATATATATATATATATATATATTAAATTAAAATGTTTTGCGTATCCTTTTACAGGACTTAGCTGTCAACAGCAGCATCTTTCAGCTGTCTGTTGATCTCTTGGCAAGATTACGCTCAGTAGTTTGCCATTGCTTTCTGAGCGGCCGGCTCAGTATCCGCAAGTCACGAGCGGGGGTCGAACCACCTCAGTTCTCGCTCCGCTGCGAGACTCTGCGTGATAAACGGGATTACAGAGAGAAAGTGTTGTAACCCCACAGCCAGAGAGACCGGCTATATATATATATATATATATATATATATATATATATATATATATATATATATATATATATATATATATATATAATGCTGCACTTTCCTTAGACTCTATCACTAGGCAATCATTGTTAGTTACTCTGACAGTCCAAGGAATTCGCAACATGTGTCTCAGGAATAACTTCTCTACTCCATCCAAGCTCTTCCTAATTTGTTCATTCATGTTTCATGATTAACTGTCATACAGAAAAACAGGATTTATATAACAAATTAGGACTCTCTTTCTAACATTCAGTGATATAAAGGTATTGCATGAGATACTATTCATATTAAGAAGGTTAGGGCACAGCTGTATTTCATAATAATATTATGAAATACAGCTGTGCCCTAACCTTCTCCTAATACAGATACAACTAATATGGAGAAAGAAATATATGTTAATGAGGAAAAATTTGAGGTGGTGGACAATTTTGAATATTTTGGGTCATTGATTACCAACAATGATGACACAATGAAAGAATTTAACGACGACTATCAATTGCTCTACAAAGACTAAAACAACCGAATAAATTATGGGGTGGGACAGACAGAACTACAAAAATTAGATTTTTAAGAGCCTGCATCTTTCCCATTGCAACATACGCCTGTGAGACCTGGACACTTACTAACCAAGCTGAACAGCGCATTAAATGCCTTTGAATATAAATGTTATAGACGAGTTCTAAGAATATCTTGGGTAAAGAACAGAACAAATGTATCCATACTTCAAGAGCTGAATACTGAAGAAGGTTGGCTATTAAAGACGTCTTGCTTATGATCGAGAGGGTTTCCGGAAGGTTGTTATGGGAGCGAAGTTCTGCAAAGGACATGCTAATGAATGAATGAATGAACCTTCTCATAATCTCTGCAACTCATCTTCTATCTGATTTTGTAAATTTTCCTCAGTATTTAAATTTATCTTCTTAGTCAATCGTGTCCCTTCTTGTACTATAACACATTTTGGTGTCATCTTTTTCTTTGATATAACCATTGTTTCTGTATCCACATCAGTTAGTCAGTTGCATAACCTTTACAGGACGTCGCAGTCACCCCTAGCCTATTTTGGCTGTTTGGGATCTTTTAGCAAGTTTACATTCAGTAGTTTGTCATTGCTTTCCGAACGACCGGCACCCACACCATTTTATGAACAACCAACGCAAGGGGATCTGCTGCCAAATAACCCGCAGCTGTGTTTCGAACACGGTATGCGGGATTACGAACTGCGTCCGTAACGTCTACGCCACGGAGCCGGCGTATCCACATCAGAACAAGATAATTGACGTTAACGTTATGTCAACTTATATGTACAACTTACATATCAACTGACCCTGATAGTGAAACATCACATTATACCTATATCAGCAAAATGATGGATAATAAATACCATATTCATACCAACCCAATGCTACCAATGTCAAACTAAGACATTGTCCAAATCAAACTTAAGCAAAATCAGCACATGCAAAACGCAATACTTCAGATGAGCTGTCAAATTAACTATCCATCCATTCATCATGTGCCATGCCGATAAGCGTGAGCGGTCATGTTTCGTCATCTCACTCGATCACTAGAGTCGTGGATCAGCTCCGTGTTCCTGTCTAGTCCATGCCACGTGGCTAAACGATGCAGGTATTTATTTCTCGGTCTTCCTTTTGGTATCTTCCCTTCGATCTTGCCAGTTGTCACCAAGTTCTCCAATCCATTTCTTCTCCTAACATGCCCAAATCATTTTGACTGTCTACGTTTAATGTCTCATTTCAGTTTACGATCTTCATTTGTTTCTTGAAGGACTTGTTCTTGTTAACTTTACGAGACCGAATAAGAAACGATATTATCAGACAGACAGTGGGATCAACACCAGATGGCACACATATTGACAGGCAGAAGATCAAATGGTTCGACCCTCTCGTTAGATTACAACACCATCAACTATCAGCTCTGGTCCTACATCAAAGTAGATTTGATTCGAGTGCAAGAGGACGTTCAAGAAGATTATATTTTGACGACATAAATGACATTTTACAATCACACAGAATGACACTGTCCAGTGCCACACATCGGACACTGGAACGTTAAATATACCTCCTCAAGACGCTTGATGGTAAAAGTGTAAGTTGGTGATGGTGATAATAGTGATGATCATGGTGATGGTTGTATTGACGATGTTGATAATGATGGTGATGATGATGGTGATGACGCTGTTGATAATGATGGAGATGATGATAATGATGATGATGATGATGATGACGGTGGTGAGGTGATGAAGATGTTGATGATGATGTCGGTGGTGGTGAGGTGATGATGATAATGATGATGATGTCGGTGGTGGTGAGGTGATGATGATAATGATGATGATGTCGGTGGTGGTGAGGTGATGATGATAATGATGATGATGTCGGTGGTGGTGATGATGGTGAGGCGATGATGATAATGATGATGATGATGATGATGATGGTGGTGGTGAGGTGATGATGATGATGATGATGATGATGATGATGATGATGATGATGATGATGATGATGATGATGATGAGATGATGATGGTGAGATGCTGTTGGTTATGATGATGATAGTAATGGTGATGATACTGGTGGTGGTGGTCACGTTATGAAGCGATATGATCTGATTTGTTGACATCCAGAGGTCAACAAATAATGAAGGATAGAAGAGAATGCTGGATGAGTTGACAAATGACAATAGAAACGATCAATATTCGATTTCGCCAGGAAGAACATGATTTGTGAGGGAACCCGATCCCCTGTACCTATCGGCAGAGTTGTCCATGGGACATAATTTACGTTGCGTGGTAATTTATGCATGTCCCATCCCATCCAGTCCCTTGGGACTGTCCCATGGGATTCCATGGGAATAACATTCCCATGGCCCAGCCTGGCAGGCTTGTCCATGGGACATGTTTTTCTGCCCCATCCAATGGTAATTTATGCTTGCCCCATCCCGTCCCATCCCATCCCTACACCATTCAGAAATCCCCCTTTTTTCCCATGGGATTGCAATGGCCAAGCATGCTATCGGCATGGCATGTGTGCATGGTGGAATAGTGACATTAAAAAGTAATAATTTGAAGTGAGTGGGTTAATGTAACAAATTGTAGGAAAGAATGGGAATGAAAATGGTGAATAGATTTAGATATGTACAAGCAGATATACACATATCCACACATACACACTCTTTCTCTCTCTCTTTGCCTCTTTCTCTTTCTCTATAGCTGATGCTCTTGCTTTCTCACTTTCTCTCTCTCTCTCTCTCTCTCTCTCTCTCTCTCTCTCTCTCTCTCTCTCTCTCTCTCTCTCTCTCTCTCCCTCTCTCGCTTTCTCTCTTGTTCTCACTTTCTCTCTCTCTTTCTCGCTATATAATTGTGTGTGTGTGTGTGTGTTACTATGTTGATGAACGACTGTGTGAGTATTTGTGTATTCGAGTTTGTGAAAGTGTTTATGAGTCGACTATGAGAGTTGGGGAGGGAGTGTATGTATGCGCCTTGCTGTATGTATGAATGAGGATATATTGGCGAGAGAGAGAGAGAGAGAGAGAGAGAGAGAGAGAGAGAGAGAGAGAGAGAGAGAGAGAGAGAGAGAGAGGTGGAGAAAAAGAGAGAGCGAGAGACGAAGAAAGCGAGAGTATGTGTGTATGTATCAGTAAACATGTGTTAGTGAGTTTGTGATTGTGAATGAATATATGTGCCATGTAGCGAGTCAGAATGAATGACGTAATGAATAATTCACAATGAATCTGAGAAGTAATCTCGAACCACCAAATAGAAAAAGTCGCTACGTGACGCGAGAAGGTAGAAACGTCACAACGTGATAGTTTAGCAACCAGTGAGTAGAGCTTGTGCTGGCGGCAAGGAAGGCGGCATGAGTCTATTCAAGGAGAGAAGAGTGTCAACATTGCTTCAGGACATGGCAGAGATAGCTATGAACTACTTGGTAGCAGAGCTAGATCATTAAAACATTACTCCTCTCAGTCAGGACCATCAGCTGGCCATGAATGTGTAAATTAGGACTCGGCAAGAATGGCCAAGGTGATAGAACAATCAACCGATAAGAGGCATTAGAACCGACGTTAGGCGGTGAGACATTGTCTTAGGATTTGAATAGTTAGGTTCAGCTGTGTGATTATGTTTATTGCTACGATACCGGCCCTCCTGGCTGTACAGGAACAGTATTCTGATGATTATTAGTATTATTAGTATTATTATTCATATGCATCACAGGCTGTTCGACGGAAATAAATATTGACATAATGAACATGTCAGCCGGCTTCTAGTTGTCGATGCTTTTGGCACATTGCTTCCGGATTCTGTTCATTTGGTTCCACCTGGACAAACGAGTTTTGCTGATGTTTATTATTATATCTCATACACCATTTGGCAATATGTGTATGTGAGGGAGTGTGTATTTGTGTGTTATTGAGTGGATGCATATCTGTGAGAGTTTGTGTAAATGATGTAAGTATGTATGTAGGTATTATGTAAGTGTTTATGCATGTGCGCGTGTATGTGTGTCTGGCTGCCTGCCCTTCTCATAACATAGTAATATACATTTTTTATGTTCACAACATTTATTTGACAATGTTTGTTTTTTTCCTATCTGAAAGTAAATGCAAAATAGTTAATTGATGTACGAAAGATGAGTGATTGGAAGGTCTGAATGTAAGACTGGCCTGTCTGCCTAATTTGTGATCCTTTGAAAATAAAGTTCTTTCATTCGTTCTCTCTTTTACTTTCCTTTTCTCTCTCGCTCTTTCTCTCGCACTCTCAGATACTGAGATGTATAGACGGCAGGCTTCTCATCGTCTATCTCCTCCTCCTCCACTCCAGGTATATCCTCCTCCACCATTCAATGTATATTCTCCTCCTCCGCCATCGTCCCCCTTCCCCACCCTTTCGGTGCCTATTCTCAATATTTAAACCAAACAAACAACAACAACAACAAACAGATATGATTTACTCTGTCCTGGTTCTTATTCTCAAATATCGCCAGCCGAGCAGCGACGTAGATGGCCTACACATGAACCGCTAGAACCGCCAACAAAGCTTACACACCACAAGATCTAGCTCCCCTACATACCAGGCCCCTTGCTCACCGCCAGACCTCTTCCACCCATTGATAAAACCAACACGAGCGCCCTCCTACGCAAACATCCCCCGATCTCTACAAGGCGATCAATACGTGGAACGGGCTCCAATGTTCTCATTTCCTGTGTGTTTAGGTCTTCTCTTCTTTCTTCTTCATGTTCATATCGTCTTCTGCGATTCTGAATCTTTTTAATGGTCGACTTCTCTGTTTCATTTGTCATTTCTGTTTATTGTTATAACAAACACACACGGGTTTGTTAAGCATTCGTATAGTTGTTTAAGTAAACTGAGGTCTCGGATTGGCAACATGGTCGCATGCCGGCTCTATGTTCATGAGTTCGAATCCGTATCGTTTCGAATAATAAACATTGATCCAGATTTTTATGTCCACCCAGACTAAAATGGCTACCGGGAAATGATTTGGGAAGTAAACTCGACCTGGATTCTGAACACATCACGCACCGAGTGTCATGTATCGACCACTCAGTATCATCGTCGTATAGCAGTTTGTTTACAGGACATCGCCCTCATCATGGCCTGTGTGAAAGAGTCTTGCTCTTATGCCAGTTCTCCTGCGTATGTATGTGTATGCCTAAGATGGGTTTAATGTCCTGCTTTCAGCGTTGCTTTGGTTGATTCCTGTGGGTGGGCGAGTGTGTGTGGGGTGGGGGATGTGTGTGTGTGTGTGTGGTAGGGGAGATGTGTGTATGTGGGGGATATGTGGGTGGGGATGGGTGGGTGGGTGGGGGAATATATGTATGCCTGGGTTGTGTGCGTGGTTGGGGTGTGTGTGTGGGCGGGGGATGTGTGTGTGGGTTGGATGTGTGTGTGTGGTGGATGTGTGTTGGGTGGAGAATGTGTGGGTGGGTGGGGGATGTGTCGGTGGGTAGGGGATGTGTCGGTGGGTGGGGGATATGTCTGATAACATGGTAATATGCATTGTTTATGTTTACAACATTCATTTGACAATGTTTTCTTTCATTTTTTTTTTCATTCTTCATTTTTTTCTATGTACATGCATCATGCACTATTGATGAACGAAAGATGAATGACTGGAAGGGCCGAATGTTAGACGAGATTTCGTACCCAATTTGTAACCCTTCTAAAATAAAGATAAGTCAATCAATCAATCAATCAATCACAACCATCCCTTCCATCACTGTTCTTTCTAACCCACCGATGACTTTATTCTGGTCATTGTATTCAAGTGACCGGGCAACGTGTTCGGGTACGCCTCCAGGTAGAGATGTTTGTTTTCTAATTAACCAGGTTCCCCCATGTCCACCCAGGCTAGAACGGGTACCAGGAGGTCAACATGGAAGTAAATGTGGCCGATGTGATACTGACCACTTCAGCGATGGCTTGCCGATTGGTCTATAGAATTTGAGGCTTGTACTATATAGACAGACAGACAGACAGACAGACAGACAGACAGACAGACAGACAGACAGACAGACAGACAGACAGACAGACAGACAGACAGGCAGGCAGGCAGGCAGGCAGGCAGATATTACATCAAGAAACAGTGGCAGTTCCTAATCCCGCATATCACGTTCGAAACACAGCTGCGGGTGATTTGACATCAGACCGCATTGCTTTGGTTTTTTTTTATAAAATACTATGGATGCCGGTCACTCAGAAAGCAACGGCAAACTACTGATCGGAAACTTGCCAAAAGATTAAAAAAAGCCATCAAACGATGGGGTTGACTGCGAAGTCATGTAAAGAAAATGGAATTAACTTACCTATGACGTCGAAATTGATTCTTTAATCACATATTTGAAGTGTTCGAAACATCGTACTGTTTACATGCCAGTTTTCTCCAATGTTCAGTTTTCTTCACACATTTAGTTTTCTACAGATCTTCAGATTTTTTCACATATTCAATTTTCTTCACACATTCAGTTTTTTCATGATCTTCAATTTTCATCACATGTTCCGTTTTCTACAGATATTCAATTTTCATCACATGTCAGTTTTCACCAGATCTTCAGTTTTCTTCACATGTACAGTTTTCACCTGATCTTCAGTTTTCTTCAGATCTGGCTGTTAAACGAGGTGACGGAGCGTGTATGGGAATGCCCTGAGTGCAGTCATGTCGGTTCTTAGATCAACTCAACTCAACTAAACTTAATTGATTACGGAGCCAATATATATAATATTTACTGTTTAGAGAATTAAATACATTGCTTAGATAACATGTAGCAGTACTGATTGTTCCAGTCTCATATAATAAACACGAGGGTAGTGTTGAGACCATCCTTTGACTTGTGGAGTCTCCGTGGCGATGTGGTTAAGTCGTCTGCCTCGTGGTCTGAAGGTGGTGGGTTCGAATCTGGCTTACACTGTTCTATTCACGAGTGCAGTTTTCTCAGAGACTCCTGCGGGTCTTCGCTGGAGCTACGGAGTTCGTGCTGTGTGCGACGCTTTCGGTAGGCCATCCTGCTGGATTAAACCCTGAGCGATGAAATCGATTCTCTTGACCTTGAACAGATTCAGTGTCAAACAAGAAGTAGGGTTGGACCGACCAAAAATGGATGGCGGGAAATGGGAAGTTTATGTGTATCTCAGTTATGAGTTTAGTTTTCTAGTTTTAATTTAGTCGGCGGATCAACATCACGGCGTACGGGTGTAACCCATAAGTGCTCCGTTCTACTCCTAACTCAAGCCTGAGTCCGGAGAAGCTCAGCTCAGTGCACGAACTCCGTAGCATTTAGTTTAGTCGACGGATCAACATCACGGCGTACGGGTGTAACCCATAAGTGCTCCGTTCTACTCCTAACTCAAGCCTGAGTCCGGAGAAGCTCAGCTCAGTGCACGAACTCCGTAGCATCGTCGAGGTTCCTGAAATACTTTGGGTAGATTTTTAACTCGACATTTTGCCCGGGAAGCGCCGTTAGGCTACTATTTTTCGATTTCCAATTGCCAAGGGATGTTTTACGTGCGCAACAATACACACGGGCGTCCGATATCATTACTCAGAGACCAGGGGACATTTTCTTACTAGAAGTTCGCGTGAAAAAATCCCGGCCCTCACCGGGGCATGAACCCGGGACCTCCAGCACTCGAGACTGACACCATACCTCGAGACTACTCATCCCCCCCGACAGTAATGACATAACAGTTGTTAATGTAATAGCAGACATGTTGTATTATATATGAAAGCATAGATGGTTGCATATGGTATAATTACCGTGTACAATAATAATAATAATAAGTCTTTATTTTCAAAGGGTTAAGAATTGGGCACGCAGGCCCGTCTGACATTCTGCCCTTCTTCTCTATTTCCTCTCATACATTCTTTCATTCAACATCACTTATGAAGCAACTTTTGACAACAAAAGAACATTAAAACGCATGAAAAATAATCAATAACAAATGACTCACTGAGGCAGTGTTTAACATGGGCATTATAAATACCTAAGGAGGGTGTAACGTGCCATACTTAAGGGAATGTTTTTTGGCTAGTTGTCGTTTGAGATAAGTTACCATTATTGTCTTTTTTGTGTTGTTTGTTATGGGGGCATGTAGTCTGTACTAAGGTAGTGTTCAAACAGGTTGCGAATGTATGTATCATGATTGGTGGTGTCTTTGATTTCTTGTGGAAGATTGTTCCACAACTGAGCGGCAGAGTATGCTAAGCTTGTTTTATATAAGTCTATCCTAGGTTTAGGGACATGAAGTATATTTAGTCGTTCGCTACGTCTAGCGTTATATTTAAACAATGGCCAAAGGTAGCTTGGAGCATTTTGAGCAAGCACATTTTGAGCAAGCACAAGCAACCATTACAAGCACATGGCAGATAGGAAAATCGCTTGAGACGATTAATCATCCCACATCACTTAATCAATTAAACTCTTTTAAATCATCTGACTTGTCCGAGAAGAAAGAATTAGTAACTCTACCTCATTATACCGTGACCTGGAATTTATGAAGCCTAACACAGTCAAAATGTTTTAGGCATGTTATGAGAAGAAATGACTTGTAGAACTTGATGACAACTGGCAAGATCGAAGGGAGGAGACCAAAGGGAAGACCAAGAATTAAATACCTGGATGGCTTGGCCACGTGGCATGTTCGAGACAGAAACACGGAGCTGATCCACGACTCTGATGATCGAGTGAGATGGCAAAACATGACATGGCACATGATGGATGGATGGAACACATCACTATCAAAGACTGAAAAATTTATTTAGACGGTCCACACTATGAAGTCCAGTAAACTGCAATAAAGCTGTGATAAGCTGTGTGGGATAGTAAATTGAAGACCTTCTTTCACACACTGTATAATCCACAATAGATTGCCTGGAATATTTCGCTGGATCTCTTGCTACATAGAAATGCTCAACATATAGTGAAGCAGCATCATGAATCCTGTCAACCGAAACAAACCATAATATTGTCATATGTTCAATGTCACCACCGTAGTTTCAACAGATTAGGTGCCATAGGAGGATTAATCGTCTTATGCGACTTCCTGTATCTGTCAATGGATTATATATAGTAGTTATCCATATACAACCCCCTTTAAGTTAATATATGATAAACCATGTCTGGTCCCATATTAACAACTTCTAAATCATAACAATGAGACACACCTACTTCAAATTTTCCGGTTTGTTAGATCCGAACTCACATATTGTTTAGCACTGAATCAGTTCAAGAGACTGCCATACTTTATTATATGTTAAAATTGTTTCTGAAGTATTCAGTTGATAATATACATCGAAATATCACCATCATGATCATGTGCTCTTCCAGCTGGCGTTGGTGTTCATGTCTCTCTACACATCTCCATCTTTGGTATTCTGGATCAACTTTGTTGATGATATTCATCAATACAACCGTCTCAGTCCATACAGTATAATTTCTCTTTCACTGCCACCGCTTCTTTTTCCATTGATCTTTCCAGTTGTCACTATGTTCTCCAAGGCAATATTTGTTTCTGTCTTCATTGGTCAGATTTACAACGCGAAAACATTGTTGTAATGGACAGTTGCTCTCACCGTGTGGAGTTTTCGTTATATAGTGCAAACCCCATATTGTATAGACCAATTTGGGCTCAATGTGTTTTGTGGTTGGTATCACGCCAGAAACTGCCCTGGTAAGCGTTTTAAACTGGGTCTGGGAACCCTGCTCAATGATAAACCATGATCGGCTAGTAGGTGATTCAAACCCGTGTTCACGGGCCGACAGGTCAGCCTAAACAATGCAGTGAGCAAACAGAAACAAATTCAGATGTGAATATACGCAGCTCGACAACACTACAACCACAAATATGGCAGGAGGTTGTGGTGACTAGCATTCATGAGAAAAACAAAATAAAAACGATAGATACGGACAAAAATCTTTCTGGCGAAGGGGTTAACGACTTTTTGCGTAATCCCGTGTATCCACGTGAGGAACACAACTGCGCGAGCGGATCGCAGCGGATCGTATGTGAGCCCGTCGCTTAGAAAGCAATGGGAAACAACCGAGCGTAATTTGCCAAGAACATCAACAACAGCTGAAATGTGCTGGTGTTGACTGCCGCGTCCTGTAAGGGATATGCAACTTTAAAACAAAACAAAAAATGTACTAAAAGAGACATGCGCGAATTGCCGTTTGTCTGCCGGCCCTATGGTTACGTGTTCAAATCCTTTTCTTTTCTGGGGTATATTTTTTCATTGACTTGGGGTCTCAACTCCACTCAGCGTAAAATTAGTACCAAGAAATTTCCTGGAAAACAAAGCCGGCCTGTGTAATATCGACCACATTATTCATCTATTGAGGATCGATATAAAAATATGGGATTATCACCATATAATCAATAAGTTTCATAGCGACAAAAGCTGCCCTTCACTTTACTGCACTTACAGACAACACGTAGAAACAACAGAAACAATCGCCAAGACAATATGCTATCAGCACCGAAAGACAATAAAAGAACAAAACGAGAAGCAGCTAATTTCAAATCCCTGCTCAGCTTATCATGTCTCGCCTGCAACATATGCGGAAATAAATCTACGTTACATAACACAAACAGTGTTACCGTATTCACTGCCATAAATGTCCAGTAACAATTGAACACAAGCACAGATTGTTACGACATGAAATACGGCATCCAACAAATACAGCAGTATGCAGACTCAGCACAATACAGCGACAAATTACACATGGTATATGTACTTAAACATAGCAGTAAATAAACTACATTGCGCAAGACAAGATAAACAGGTTATATAACCGTATCTACTCACATAAATGCACACGAGTAATCGAACGTCCATAGAATGCCAGAAACGCCGATAAACTGCGGTAAGATGAGACCTAGGCAATGAAACCCAACCTGACTCAACTACACAACATAGAGAATTATACAAACTACATTCCGCAGCAGAACCTTGCTCTGTGGCTAGTAATCGATACTATTAAGAGAGAGGCAAAACCTAAGTTCATGGAGACTTGCATCCAACTCATTGCGTGAGCACTAGTGGATGCGTTGCCGCGGTGGCCCTAGATAGCATCAAAGAGATAATTAAGTAACCACAGTACAATTCTATTTAACAGAGAATAGGCAATTCTTTATGTAAGAACGCTGTTAGACGAGGAGAATCAATATTAAATCACTTGGGCACAAATACATCCGGGGCGGGTGTGATTCAATGAACGCGTGAGAAATGGAAATGTATTTTTCTAATGTATATTTAGCATGGCCAGGTTGAAAGCAGGATGACGCCAGCGTGGCTGAGAGGTATGACGCAGTTTAAAATTGCATTCTGGCGGCAGAGAAATGGGTTCGATCCACACGCTGGACACTTGTTCATTAATGTCGCTTAAATGTTCATTAATGTGGCTAACATGTTCATTAAAGTGGCTTAAATGTTCATTTTTTGTTGCATATCCTATTTACAGGACATCGCGGTTAACACCAGCATTTTACTGCTCTTGTTGATGTCTTGGCAAGTTTTACGTTCAATAGTTTGCCATTGCTTTCTGAACGACCGGCTCCCATACCAACACATTAAAACCCCAGCGCGACACGGTCTGCTGCCAAATCGGTGGCCGTAGTGTTTCGAACGCGTGGTAAGCGGCTTGCGAATCGCGTTCGCAACCCTTTAAGCCACGGAGAAAATATTTATTAATGTGGCTTAAATGTTCATTAATATGACTTAAATGTTAATTAATGTGGAGCTTAAATGTTAATTAATGTGACTTAAATGTTGACTTCAGATTCAGGAATCAATGACAAGCTATAAACAAAAGTTATCACCATGTAATTTACAGGATCCTATATTTAACCTCTTCGGTTTAAGCTGTTTGTGATTAATAAGGCAAAGTTAGTTCGGAAGCTTGCCATTGCTTTCTAACTGGTCAACGCCTCAAATCATCTAAATCAACGAGGAGCGATCTGCATCCAAATCTCCCGCGGTGGATTTCAGACCCTTGGCTTGGTATGTCAGGGATTTACGAATCCTAGTTCACTGCCCCCTAACTACAGCCGCGGCTGGCAACCTACTGAACTAACATTGTCTAGTAAATCAGAAACAGGCAATATTAAATTAATCTCCTAAGCCCAATCATCATCGTGTGCTCTGTCAAATAGCGTAGGCTTTCGTATAGCTCCACAGATCTGCACCCCTGGTGTTCTGGATCAGTCTTATTGAAGGTGTTCCTCCATGGCACCGACTAGCTATTTGCTTATCCTCCACAGGACGTCACGGTCAGTCTCAGCATTTGTTTTTCTGTTTGTAATCGCTTGGCAAGTTTACGTTCAGTAGTTTGCCATTGTTTTCTGAACGACCAGCACTCATACCATTGTATGAAAAGCAACGTTAGGCAGTCAGAAGCCAAACATCTCGCAGCTGTGTTTCGAATGCGATATGCGGTATTGTGTATTTCGTCCGCAATTCCTTCGCTACAGAGCCTGGGGCAATCCGAAATAGTTTATCTCGATCTGGCTCTGCCCCGTCTACCGTTGATCATTCCTGGCATAGCGATATTTTCCAATGCTCCTATTCTCATTACGCAGCTAGAGATCATATTGTGTCTCTTTCTCTTAGTTGTATCAATCAATCGGGTGCCGTCTCCACAATGAAGGTTGTCTGCAATGGATATTCAACACTGTCTCTCTCTCTCTCTCACTCTGTCTGTAAATTCTGTCAGATTGATGTTCGTCCATCTCTTTGATGTTATCTGCCCACTTGTATCGTTGTCTACCTCCTGCTCGTTTGCCTTTAACCTTACCCGCCAATAATGTTTTTAAAAGAGTGCTATGACTTTTAACGTGGCCGAAATATTTCACTTGTTTCTTTTATATTTCTTTCATCAATTCTTTTTTCATTCCAAATTTTACTAGAACCTCTATATTTGATTGTTTTTGTTTCCATGAAATACGGCATATGCTTCTGTATATCCACATCTACGGTGCCTCAATTCCACTTTCTAGTTGCTTGTTCAATGTCTAAGCTTCCACCACATACAGTAGTGTTGAATATACATAGCATTTGACAATTCTCAGTTTTAATGCATTGTTAATCTCCCTAGATGTTAATACTGATTTCATGTTGCTGAAAGCAATTTTTTTGCCATCCCTATTCTCTTTTTGATTTATGTTTCACTTCTTTCATCATCTGTTATTACATGTACAAGATAAAAGAAACTTGTTACTTGTTCTAGTATCTCCCCGTTTTCTGTGATGTTCATTTTTGACCTTTCCTTTTCACTGCTAATTATCATAGTTTTCGGGTGTGTGTTTTTTGGGATGTTAATAGCTAAGCCACATTCTGCACTATGCCTGTTTACTTGTTCCACTGATTTCATTAACATTTATCAGGCACTCATTGTGACTTACTCTGGCAACCTAAGGTATTGGCAACGTTCGTTTCAAGTAACAACATGCCTCTGCTTCTTAACTCTTTTAATCTGTTCATTCACATACCAAGAGTAATTGCCATACAGAAGAATATGTTCTATGTAACATGTCAGTATTCTCTTCATAAACTATTGGATGTGACTTATTTCATAAGACACTTTTCGTCTTCCACATACAGATTTTTCCTTGGCCTGTTCTACTCTTAATCTCTGTCCTCATCATTCAGCTCATATTACGATTACTCCTAGATATTTGCATTTACTGACTTTGTTAAGCATCTTCCCTTCGACGTTAATATCACATTTTGGTGTTATAATTGTCTTTGATATAACAATACTTTCTGTTTCCTGATATCCAAGAAAAGTCTCAATTTGTCATATAAATTATTATAATAACCAGTTTGAGTTTTCAGCTGTCATTTGTCATCTGTATAAAGTATGTTGTTTACATTATAACTTCCAATCATCATCCCTTGTCTGTATTTGATACCTAATGATTATTTCGTAATTTCGACATTAATAAACAAAAATTCCTTTGACAAAACAACAGGGGGAGGAGGGATGCGGGAGGGGGGGGGGTGCTGAGTGGTCTCGAGGTATGGTGTCCGCCTCGATTGCTGGAGGTCCCGGGTTTAAGCCCCGGTGAGGGCCGAGATTTATTCACGCGGACTTAAGTAACAGAATTTACCCTGGTCTCTGGGTAGTGAGATCGGACGCCCGTGTGTATTTTTGCGCACGTAAAAAATCCCTTGGCAGTTGGAAATTGAAGAAGAGTAGCTTAACGGCGCTGCCCGGGCGAAATTTCGAGTTATAAACTACCAAAAGTATTTCAGGATCCTCGCCGGTGCTACGAAGTTCGTGCACTGAGCTGAGCTTATCCGGACTCAGGATTGAGTTAGGAGTAGAACGGAGCACTTATGGGTTATATCCGTGTACCATGATATTGATCCGTCGACTAAACTAAACTAAACAGTAAAAAAAGCACAGATATAGAAACGGTTTGGGAGAGAAATGGCTAGAAGGTTACATTGTCCTCTTCGGGTTCAGCGGGTTAGTTCCCAGCATAGTGTCAAAGTCTTGCTTAGCGCAAGAGCTATGGCTCGTATCTTGACAAGTGTGATACTAAATATGATTATCAAATAACACGAGGCTAATCACCGATAATATAATTCGCGCTATTTATTCGCGCACTGCACACATCAGAAACAATACAGGCTTCGCGCAATCACAATTCACATTATCAAATAGATCATAAATACAAGCAATCAATACATAAATATAATAATACATCAATGCACTCAACTTACAAGTCAAACACACAGGCGTTCCATCTCCAACGGTCATACAGGCTAGCTATCAAGACATGCATAAACTCTCAAGCCGCATTCATACGTCAGTCCGTTACGGCGCCCAAGCCTAGTCTGGCTGGCCTTTTAGCACACACCTCAGTTGTGCTCGAGTCAGCTTGCGTGACCCCTCAATGTTCACGCTGTGTTCCAGCTGACCGCCGACTGCTTAGCATCGCTCAGTGTTGATTGCCTGGCGTTGTTGACGACACCGCGTTATAGCTGTAGTGTTTATCATAGATCAGCGTTGCATTGTCGGGCGTTGGTACAGACAAAGCGTTATAACTCTGGGTGAGACTCTGACATTCTCTCCCCCCCCCCCCCACTTTTTCTTATGAAAAGTTTTCCTTTCATGTACTCTATATAGCTGTTCTTTATCTTGTCAGAATCGAACTATGCACTTCATCTGACGTAAACCTTTGGTTTGTCTTAATATGTACAGGTGATTAGTAAACAATATGCATACAATCCCCATGCCTACCCATCAAGTATACTTGTCAAGTACAATCAATTCCATGGTTTTTACCTCGCTGAGACACAGCCAGTCCGGTAGGTTACGGCTAACTTGCCCCTACCTCTCAACCAAAAAGAAAAATTACAAATAATCAGGTCAGCCTGTGAGTATCTACCTATAAGATAACTCCGACATTGGAAATCTACCCTTATCTCATAGAATATCCAATGAAGGTCTTCAGTTTTGGTAAGTTTTCCCATATACACAAGACGTTACCTTGACGTGATACCTATTAGGCAAACATGGTAGTTTCAATACATATTTACACATCACCAACAATATTTAGTTATGTCCCTTGGTTATGGAACAAAAGTTAGGGACAGTAATTTCTTCTTCTTCTTTTCGTTCATCCGGAGTGTTTTTTCCTAGATGTGATTGCGGTGTGTCTGTTATGCGCCCTTGGGCCGAAACCCGTAGGCCAACACATCGACTTTAGCGTGCTTTTTTGACCAGGTAGCATTCCTGGGAGACTCTCACTTTTGTGGTGCCATCTACGACCATGCTGGCCAAGTTAGAACGGTCGAAGACAACGGTCATCCCTCAAAGGAAGGCAGGGACAGTCCATAGCATTTTCCGCCATCCAAGGTTGCTTCCATAGTTGTAGGGCCGACACATAACGCCCTGGTTCTGGGCTAGCCGAGGGAATCGTCACGTCCTGCTCATGGCTGCTTTAAATCCTCACTTCAATATATTGGTCATTTCGTTTGCCCCGGGCCATTCCCGCACAGACCAGACAGGTTTGCAGATGGTATCCACTCAGCGAGTTTTCGGACATGTGCTTGTCGTTGCGCCCGTCAGAGCTGTTCCAGGCACGACAGACATTCGGAAAACTACCTAGTCAGAGCTGTTCCGAACAAGAGCGGCATTCGGAAACTAGGTAGTCAGAGCTGTTCCTAGCACGAGAGACATTCGGACGAGACATTTCACTCGGACGTAAATGCGTAGTGTCAATTTTTAGTTTGCCACCCGTAGGACGACACTTCCGGCTTCCGGCGGGCATTTTTTAATGAGGTTAGCCTTCCTCGGGTTTCGAGACTTTTGTTTCGGCTTCCACACAGCAAGCTTTCGCTTCGGGCTGCCACGTAATGGATTCGCAAGACAGGCGTTCCATTTCGTGTCAACGAGACAATTTTCCACCTTTGACTACACTCAATCCATGAGTGTGGTTACAGACTATCGGACGTCTGCGAGACGTGCGACCGAGGTGTTTTTCCACCTTTTGTACTCACTCACGTGGTAGGCTACATGTGCTGCCGGCTCAGCACCTTACCTCCGTGCGTCTGTGGGCGAGTGACGGTCATGCCCTTTCATCCGGGGATACCTCATATCCCCCAGCTAAGAGCCATCGAACGAATCTGCGCCGAGCATGTAGCGTTCTCAGCACATCATCACAATTTTGATGTAGGTTTGTGTCGGCTAGGCTCTCACTTCCGAGAGTTAATGGCTTAGAGACGTTCAGCCATACACCTCGGATGAGAGCCTTAGAGGTTATGCCCGAACTGAGATTTAGGGATCGTTTGCCTGATTTTGACTGCTATCCTCAGTCTTACCTGCAGAGCAGCAGGTTGTGTCTCTTAGTCTGGTACCTATCCCACGAGCCGTCCGATATGTAGTTTTCACCCATCGGCAAGCACATGGGGTCGATGGGACACGCAAGCACCCCCACCACGTCAAGGTGGAGACACATCGGGGGAGGGACAGTAATTTTATCATGCTTTCAACAAAATAAATTACAAGTAACATTTTCTTTCTTAGTGTCATAATTTGATACTTATTGACAAAAGTGCACAAAAGGTCACTCTTGTGAAAAAGTAAATCAAGCTACGATGCTGAGATTACATCTAACAAAACTCGACATATACAATTTCGTATATGGACATATTTCATACCGAAATTTTCATACAATTGTCATAAATTTATAAACATTTTAGTATCGTCTGCTAACTTTCAAATTAATATGGACATATAACGGAAGTGTAGAGCTGTGTTGTTGCACACATGTGTTATGTTGACATTCACATCAAGGTCTCTCGTTTTAGATGGACTTTAAATATACGGAGCACCCAGTTCTTGTCATCAGCTTTTGGATAGCTTCTTCCGTCTTATTCTCGGATTAGGTTGTCAAGGTCATCATTCGTACTTGTTAAAATGTCGTGGACCATCTTTGTAGATGTACTCAGGATTCCTTGGCGCTGTTCAAGCTCGGTAAGTCTTTGGGTCCTGTAGTACTGTCCTGTGACACTTGTGGTGTCTATTTCTTATAATACTACATATTTACAATATTAATGGCATTCTTTCCCATGTCTCACAATTATACGACACATTCATTTGCATAATAATAATAATAATATGTACACAATTTATTTACAATGGGAGATTAAATCTTCCCTATCACACTGTTCTTCACAGCGTAACTGACATGAAGTCACAATTGGCTGTGGTGTTGAGCACTATTTACGTTGCAGTTTATACACCATCTGCAATGTGCTCGGGTGTTACCTGGCTATTGGGTGAGTCGTATGGACATCTCGATAGAAGATCGGCCAGTGAGTTATGTGAGCCTCTTATATGTCTGATTTCGAAGCTATAGTCCTGTAGAAGAAGGGACCATCTGGCCACTCTGTGGTTACTTGGGGTTCCACTGGTGATAAATGTCAACGGACTATTGTCTGTTTCAATAATGAAGTGTTTACCTAAAAGAAATCTCGAAAGTTTACGTACCGAGAACACAAGAGCGAGGGCTTCAAGTTCCGGCGTGCTGTAATTTCGTTCACTGGTGTTCAATTTCCGAGAGACGTAGTATACAGGGTACAATATTTGGTCGTGCTCTTGAAGCAGTACCCCTCCAATGGCTACGGAGCTCGCATCGCATCTTAGCCTGAAAATAGTGCTAAGATCAGGTAATTTTAGAATAGGTTCACTGGAAAAATAAGATAGTACTTTCGCAAATGCAGGCCTTAAACATTCGCTATTTACAATGACATTTGGATGTTTGTTTGTTAGTAAATCAGTGAACCATTTTTTCAATTCAGCAAAATGAGGAATAAATTGTCTATAATAATTCAAAAGACCTAACACACTTCGCAACTCTTTTTTGGTTGTCGGAAGCGACATTTTCAAAATTCTAGACATGATGTTATCGTCAGTTGATATGAAGCCATTTGAGATCTTATAGCCCAAAAATGAAATTTCTTGAAAGGCTATATCAACTTTGGATGGTTTTATTGTCAGTCTATGTTGTCTAATCCTGTCGAATGTCTGCTGTAGTGCTGTTATGTGGTCTGTCATGTTCTTTGTATGTATGCAAATGTCGTCCATGTACAAAATGATGTTGGAAATGCCTGTCAAAAGTCGTCTTGTCATTCTGACAAAGGTTGCTGGAGCATTAACTAGCCCGAATGGCAACTTGCACCATTCGTATAGTCCCCAGGGTGTGGCAAATGCTGTCAGATATGCTGTCAGCATGTACAGGTATTTGCCAGTAACCTTTTGTCATGTCAAGTTTAGTAAAGTAACGTGAGTCAGTCAGTTCAGTTAGTATGTCTTCAGAGTTGCTCATTGGTTCTAAATCCAACTGTGTAATGCTGTTGAGTTTCCTATAGTCAACACAGAGTCTTATTGTGTTGTCCTTTTTTCTCACAATGACAATCGGTGAACAAAAATGTGATTGTGAACGTCGGATGATATGGTTTGCTTCTAAATCAATAATTTCTTGGTGTAATTTGTCTTTGTAGTGTATGGGAATGGAATATGGTCTGCATTTTATTGGGATGTCAGACGTCAAAATAATATGATGATGCACTAAGTCTGTCTGTCCTGGGTTGTTAGAAAAAAATTGTACTGTATTCTTGTAATACTTGTCTGCAACTGTCGGTCTGTGTCTGCGTCAGCTTGGGATTTACCTTTATGTCCTGTAGGTTGGTTGTCGTGTCCAGTACTGGTGTTGGTATCTCGTCAGTATCGTTGTCGTCTGTCTGGTCCACTATTGTTGTGCTTGCTGTACTCTCCACTTGTTCGTCGTCCCTGTGGTAATATGGTTTAAGCATGTTAATATGAAAAATCTTGTGTTTGTCCCTAACTGCAATTTTGTAATCTACTGTCGAAATTTGTCGTAACACTTTAAACGGTCCTTGCCAAGAGTCTGTGAGAAGATGTCTGTCACTTGGCAATAAGAGAAGAACGTCCTGTCCTGGCGTCAGAGTAATGGTTCTATTTCCTCTGTTAGCGTATTGTCGGTAGATAGCACCAGATTTTTGTAGTGCTTCTTTCGCTAACACACATGATCTCATGATTCTATCTCGCAATGATATTACATGTTCATACCATGAAATGGGTGTAGATATGGTTTTACTTTCAGTCAGCATAGACTGGTACAACGATAATGGGCCGCGTGGTTTGGCACCATATACTATTTCAAATGGTGAGAATCCAGTGCTGGAATGTGGCACTTCCCTATATGCAAATAAAATAGCAGGTAGATACGTGTCCCAGTCTTCGGGATGTTCTTGGGTTACTTTTGAGAGCATATGTTTAAGATCGCCGTTGATCTTTTCTATGATACCTGTGGAGTGTGGGTGGTACGGGCTGTTAAAGCATTGCTTCACCCCCAACATCTTAGTAAATGCTTGTGTAGCAGCGGCAATAAACTGGCTACCCCGATCTGAAAAGATGGTATCAGGGAATCCTACCCTTGCAAAAATATGGAAGAATACTTCCATGGTGTCTTTGGAAGTTATATTCTTCATCGGAATGGCTTCTGGCCACCGACTACTTAAATCAATTATTGTAACAATATATTTGTTGCCTCTTGATGTTATGTGGTTAAGAGGACCAACTATATCGACCGAGATCTTTTCAAACGGTCTACTTGCCAAATCAGTGATTTGCAGTTCTGCTTGCGGGTGTTTCCCCTTTTTAACAAGCTTTTGGCAGATGTCACACTATGTGCAATACAGTTTGGTATAACTGCAAAATTTAGGCCAATAGAATTGAGTAAGTAACCTTGCTCGTGTTTTAGCATACGCCATATGCCCTGCAAAGGGTATGTCATGTGCTAGCTGTAATGCTTGGTTGCGGTTTTCTGAAGGTAGCACCGTTTGTTCTGTAGTGCTAGAACCTTTGGTATAGTACCGTGTCAGAATTCCGTTTTTCAGAGCAAAATACCATTTAGCGTTCTTTGCTACTCGTGGCTTTTGGCCTATTAATTTAAAATACTTTTGCAACGATCGATCGGCTTTTTGAGCTATTATAAATTTCTCCCTGGTTGTTTCCGGAGATGTTACAACTGGGCTTATTAGCTGTAGAGCCTCTGTTTGATCGATTCGATCTTGCATTTGAGCAGTAGATCTGGTTACTGCATTTGTAATATCAAGGTTATCATTTACATTACAACTTGGTGTTACATTCAAACAACTACATTCATGTGATGACGTTGCCGAAATGGCATACATACATTCATTTACAGGTGGTAATACATCATGAATGGTGATTTGTGATGATGGTTAAATGGTATTATCAATGTTACAAGTGACAGTGGATATAATACTGTCATGTGGCATATCATTCACCTCAGGAAGGTTACCAATGATGACATCGCAACAGGGATTGGTCAATGCTGCGCATTTGACCTTTCCGGTGAGGAATGGTGTACTTATGTATGCCCATGCAAGCGGGTATCTCTCGATGTTACCCGAGAAAGTACTGCATGTAACATATTTACCACCATATTGTGATGGTAAGATATAGTCTCTCTTAATGCCAATGAGGGTAGTGCTGCTATCACGTAAAATGGTGGCAGCTCTATCGTTAATATACCCATGGTGGATATTTAATTTACCTTGAGAGTTGACTACTAAATTGGCTTCCTCATTTGTAACAGGAATGGAATGGCCACATGTCAAAATGCCATCCTCATGAAATTGATCACAGATAGTACATTTGTCGTGTTGAAACACATCAATAGAATGTGCTGCGTTTACAGGGTGATCTTCTACACTTTCATCTTCTGATGAAGAACTATCAATCATGGCTGCATTCGCCTTTCTGCACATAGCTTTGGCTTTACAATCTTTCCGCCAATGGCCGAAGGCCTTACAAAGGAAGCATTTGGTGGCACGAGCCCCCACGTTCTCACTTGTCAAAGTCTTGCTTAGCGCTAGAGCTATGGCTCGTATCTTTACAAGTGTGATACTAAATATGATTATCAAATAACACGAGGCTAATCACCGATAATATAATTCGCGCTATTTATTCGCGCACTGCACACATCAGAAACAATACAGGCTTCGCGCAATCACAATTCACATTATCAAATAGATCATAAATACAAGCAATCAATACATAAATATAATAATACATCAATGCACTCAACTTACAAGTCAAGAAGAAGAAGAAGAAGAAGAAGAAGAAGAAGAAGAAGAAGAAGAAGAAGAAGAAGAAGAAGAAGAAGAAGAAGAAGAAGAAGAAGAAGAAGAAGAAGAAGAAGAAGAAGAAGAAGAAGAAGAAGAAGAAGAAGAAACGGTCTCATCCGAATGGTATTAAACAGACTAATCAAACAGGACAGTCATCAAACAGAATTACAAAGCTAGAAAATATAATAAAAGAGCAGCATCGAATGACACTAATAGACTAAGACTTTCTAACAGCAGACAGGTCATGTAGCTGTGTGTTTGTTGGCTTCTGATACGCGTTGTGTAGTTTTCTATTGTGTTGACTACTGGCAAGCACATATAAAAGCTTGGTCACTGAATTGATGCCATTTTAATAGAATTTCGTAATTTAATTCTGAGAAAATGCCGTTAAGCTAATACGGTTGAATGTGAAAATCAATACGCGGGGAACAGGAACCGGGACGTGTTGGCTGTATCATTAGACCTCATGGGAACAAGCACACATTGCTTTAAGTGGAAATAACTCACTTCCACACCGTGAACAGTTAGACAGTTAAGGCCCTTCTCGTGAGTATTCAGGCGAATTATGCATTTAGCACTAGACCAATTGTATAAAACAGCCAGACTCCAAGTGTGACGTGGTCAATCAACAGCACCCCTGCTGCTCTCTCACTTCCAAAGACTAAGAGTTTAAGGATGTAAGGGCGAAAGGATCGATTTCATAGCACCGGGTTCTTATCTCATATAGCTCGGTCTCTTTCCGTAGGGCGGCCTGCTTAAAGCTTCACACAAAACACGACCCCCGAAGCTACAGTGACGACCCCATGTCCTCCCTCTTTTCCCCACAGGAGTTTCGAGAAAATTGTACTCGTACATCGAATGAGTCCGAAATCGAATCTACAACACGGGTCAGGCAATTTAACCACTAGGCCACGGAGACCCCAAGAGCATGTCATGGTACCCATTCTAGACTATAAGAAAGAGACAAATAGCATTCTTTGCTTGTGTGAAGAGAATAGAGGCAAAGGGGAACATCGTGGTAACTGGAAAGTTCAGTTGATAAATACGCAGATTCAGATCAACACAAATAATGCTGGATGGACTGAGGGGTCGCATAGAGGAATAATCCTTTGAATCCATAGAAATGTGATTTTACAGGCGACTGTTAAAAGGACAGGCACAGCGAGTAATCAACATGCTTTCAAAGCGGCCAATGTACAAATATAACTTGTAAGAAATGTCAGAAGACAGCTATAGGAATAGAGACAACAATGAAACATATTGTAACATACGTAAGATGCGTGGACAGAAGACAGAGACCAACAAACTGAGAAGACAGTGAAGAGTCTCGTATCAGGGACTAAATGTCAGAAGACAGTTATAAGAATAGACAAGTAAATGAAACATCACACACGTAAGATGCATGGACAGGCGACGGAGACCAACAAACTGAGAAGACAGGGAAGAGTCTCAGAACAGTGTTTTCTTTCAATAGTTGTGCAAAGACATGGTTGCCGACTTCAGCTGACTAGATTCTTAACAATTATGATAGTAATGACCATAAAAATAATGATAATAATGATGATGATTACGACGAAAACGACCATGATTATGACTATGATTATAGTTATGATTATGGTGATGATGATGATAATCATAATTATGATGATTACTTAATCAATGTTAAAGCATTATACTTTACAGAACGATAGTTTCATACTACAATATATTCACATCGTATGATAAACCAACGAGTACTTACTTATTTAGTAGTTCCTCTCCTACCACCAGAACTAACGACATATGCAAACCATTTGTTAAAATCGCGTATATATTTACTTATTTAGCCGTTCCTCTCTTACCATCTGAACTAACGACAAATGCAAACCATTTGTTAAGACCACATATATACTTACTTATTAAGCAGTTCCTCTCCTACCATCGGAACTAAAGATACACACCGCGTCCACAAAGTCAATTTATCAAGCAACATTCAGCAAGGTTCCCAAACCGACTCTATCTCCAATCAAACACTGACCGAATTGGCATATAGGAAGACTGACGCCTGACTGGCTTGAGGGAAACAATCCCAGGGATTTTTGTAATCGCACACCGTTCATCGAGCCACGGACTAATTATTGAGCCGCGGGAATCAATATCAATTCCACAAAGATGGACTCATAGTGATGTCTGCCATCAGAATTATTTTATTGTCGTTTCCATTTTTCGGGAAGGAATGGGATGGATTTGAGTAAACAGATGGCCGGATGTTCGGTTTGTGGTGGGTAGGGACGGGCTTGTTATTCAGTCGTAGAAGATGAGATTAGACTGGGGAAGAAAGGGTAGATTGAAGGCGGGCAGACAAAAATGTGATAGTTAGGAAGATTTTACGGAGAAAAGTATTCATCTTACGATGGGATCTGGGTGGGGGGAGAATAATAATAAACAGACACATCGACAGATGGCCAGACATGCACAAAGACAAACAAATAGGAACAGAAACGGAAAGACTTATTGATTGACAGACAGACAGATAAATTGATAGACAGACCGATATTTGGTTTACCAACAGTCTCGTGTGAAATACTGGTTATTGCTTCCTTCGTTGTTTGTTTGTTGGTTAATTACGTCTAAGCAGAAGTAGTTTGCTGTAAAGTAGCATATTTATATACAGGTAGGCAAGGCTTTACGTAGCTTCGTTATACGTCGTTTCGCTATAACGTCGTTGTCACATAGGGGACTAACTTCGCTTTACGTCGCTACGTTTCGCCATAACGTCATTTTGAGGCTGGGACAATTCATGAAGGTGCTGACAAAATCAAAGAGGGTGCTAAAAACGTAACCCCTTTGAGTGTTTCCAAGACCACTCGTACCACAAGTATTCTTATGGAGAACATGGAAGCACTATTAGCCGTCTGGATTGAATACCAGAACCAACGGAATATGCCTGAGAGCAAGATGGTTATACAAGAGAAAGCAAAGTCTCTCTATGAAGATCTATCTAAGAAAGCGGGTGAGATCAGTACTAGTAGTGCTGATGATTGCTTTGGAGCGAGTCGTGGTTGGTTTGAGCGCTCTAAGAAGCGTTCACACCTGCACAACATTCAGACAACAGGTGAAGGGGCGAGTGCTGATACTACAGCTGCAGAGCATTTCCCTGCAGAGTTAAAGGCCATCATTGAGGAGGGTGGTTACTGTGCAGCAGACATTGGACACATTTTTTGTTCAAGCAAAGAAGAGCCAGGAAAAGAGGCAGGAAGTGGTTACAGTTTCATCCTCAGATGAAGAGGCAGAATGTAAAGCCTCTACGTCCCAATAAATCTGCAACTTGCCCTCCAACTCACATCTATTTAGCCAATAAATATCAACAACCATCAAAATAAACATTACTGCAGTACACAATACACTGTATTTCATTTAATTCTATGGGAAATAGTGTTTCGCTATACGTCGTTTCACTTAACGTCGCGTTTTCCAAGAACGCAACTCAGACGTTAACCGGGTCCTACCTATATCTCATTCATTGGCACCTTGCCGTCTTGACAGACGATAGTTTGTGCTTTAAAAAGGCATAATAACTTTTACCTATGGCAGTAGCGAATGTGACTGATAAGGCCAATTCGCGCTGTAAATGTCCGTTCACAGTGGGTGCATGTGAACACGTGGTCATTTCCACCATCATGCACCATCTTACGTCTCACAAGCTCGCTGTGTGACTTATCTGCAATAATTTTCTCTTTTGTGTTTATTCCATTTCTGATCTTTGCACTCCATGCAACACGTTCAGCGGCGACTTGCTCCCACTGTGCATTATCAACGCCTGTATCAATCATGTCCCGCTTACACACATCTTTGTATCGTCGTAGATGCCGACCCTGAGATCTCTTACCCATCTGTAATTCACCAAAAAAGATGTCCTTTGGTATTCTACCATCATCCATCCTCCTAAGATGTCCTATCCATCTAAGTCTACGAAGACTGCGCATGGAATAAACCGTCACACAACCAGATCTTTCCAATACTTCAGTATTTGTGATTTTGTCTTGCCACTTAATACCAAACATTCTTCGCAGACACCGCATATGAAAGCTGTTTAAACGTTTCTCTTGGTGTGAGTAAGTTGTCCAGGTTTCACTGCCATAAAGAAGAGTACTAAGGACACAGGCTTGATAGACAAGGACTTTTGTTTTGGCAGTAAGCTTCCTGTTCTCCCAGACTCTTTTTCTTAACCTGTTCATTGTTGTTGCTGCCTTACCAATCCGGATGTTGATGTCCTGATCTAGGGATAATTTGCTATTTACCACTGATCCTAGATATGTAAAATGGTCTATCATCTCTAGTTCGGCGTCGTCAATAAAGATTGATGGTACCTCAAGTGCACCTTGTGACATAATCTGTGTCTTCTTTTTGCTAATTGTTAAACCAAATTCAGAACAAGCATTGGACACTGCAGATAGTAGATGTTGTAATTCTTCCTCAAAGTGGGTCGTAACTGCAGCATCATCTGCAAAAAGCAACTCTCTGAACAGTACCCTCCTAATTTGGGTCTTGGCCTTCAATCTCTGAGCATTGTAGAGGCCGCCATCTGAGCGTGAGTGAATGTATATACCACCGTTCTGATCACGAAAGGCGTATTTCAGTAGAAGTGAAAAGTATATTCCAAAGAGGGTGGGAGCTAGTACACAACCTTGCTTAACTCCACTCTTGATTTCAAACTCTTCAGAAGTTGCACCATCAAATTTGATTATACCCTTAATGCCTGTGTGGAACGATTCCACAATGGACAGAAGAGTTGGTGGGCAGCCAATCTTCTTTAGTGCCTTGAACAGACCCTCACGACTGACCAAATCAAATGCCTTTGTGAGGTCGATGAAGGCAATAAACAGTGGTTGATTCTATTCACGGCATTTTTCTTGCATTTGTCGCAATGAGAATATCATAGCAATGGTAGACCGGTTTTGTCGAAAGCCACACTGTGATTCGGGGTAGACTTGATCTCCTAGGTCTTGAAGTCTGCCCAGAACAATTCTGGCAAATACGTTTCCAACAATACACAGAAGTGAGATACCCCTATAGTTGTTGCAGTCGCTCCGATCACCCTTGTTCTTGTACAGTGTTATGATGCTTGAATCTTTGAAAAACTGTGGGGCTCTCCACAGCACAAAGCCTGGGCTAAAATATGGAGATCATGTGTTGCCCATGCAGCATGATCCCTCTCTCGGCCTGCCTAGTTCACTCCAGAGGAAAGGTAACACCTCTACATCTGGAACAAGACAAGCTGCAGAAGCTGCCGGATCAGCAAAGCAATGCTCTAACTTCCGCCTATCGGAGCTTCGATCCTAGACCAGCCGCCAACCAAGGCTTAGGGCCTGGTCTGCCCTGCCATGACATTTTGTCCTTAGGTTGCATTTCCTCGCACCAGGGTAAGGCTTGTACCCTCCCAATTGCGCTCTCCCGCCCGAAGCCGTTGGCACAATGTGGGATGTCGGGGTTATATATATAGATCTCACGGGAACACAACAAAAAGAATGAATGTTCCGGATAGAAAGCCTTCATCAGCACACACATAAACACACACAATAAAACACCGAAACAAGCACATCGGAGGCACTACAATAAATACACTTGCCGGTACGCCATGACGACGTCTTTATTCCACAAGACGTATACATAACACAAACCGTAGTGTAACTGATGGAGATAAGGGAGCCTGTAAATGACTTAGTGTGGTACTCATTGTGAATAAATTAATGAGTCAATGGAGCAATGGAAATCGAATCATTTAATGAGTAAGTGGTCACGTATATATGGACA